>OZ018317.1:214937572-215447410 GCA_963969495.1 Ceratothoa steindachneri
CCGTTCCCCGTTAGCTATTTTTTTGCAGGAGACCATGCTAGGCGCGTGCCCCCTGCCTGCCCTCCCGGGGTATAAGGGTCTCGCGACCCCACCACCGCGGGATGGCCGGGCTGGGGGATGCGCGGTTTACACCCGGCATGATGTCTCCGTTCTTCCGTTTTCTTTAGATGCCTCCTTTCATGCAGTGGCTGTGCAGCTGCACCTGGATAGGAGGTATACTATCATTTCTAAGTACATTCCACCGTCAGCTGACTTCGACGCGGGGGACTTCCACCGCGTCGTGGTACGGTGGCCGAGGCCCTATCTCTGGCTTGGAGATCTGAACGGCAGGCATCCTCTCTGGGGAGATTACTCCATAAATCCCAGGGGACAAGTCCTTGCCAATCTGATCGAAGAGCTTGAGATGGGTGTCCTAAACGTGGATGAGTTTACGCATCACTGTCCGAGAACCGCTTCATTTTCTTGCCTTGACCTATCTTTTTGCTCTTTGGATGCACAGCCTGATTTTGATTGGGGGGTGGTCGATTACCTCCATGGTAGTGATCACTTTCCCATTCAAATATCATTTTTAGGGCAACTGCCGCCTGAGAGACCACCTCGGTGGTGCTTGGCGTGGGCGCGGTGGCCTGCATTTCAGGAAATGACTGAATTCTTTATCTCAGTCGAGGAGTTTAGGTCGGTAGATGAGGCCGTTGAGTTCTTCTCCGGCAACTCATCGCCGTGGGCCTGACTACTATTCCTAAGACGTCTGGCCGTTTTGCACGCCGACCACTTTCATGGTGGTCGGCCGAGTGTGAGACGGCCCTCAAACAGAAGCGTTATGCCTTCATGGGCTATAAGCACCGCCAGAACGATTTCACTGTAGCTGAATTTCGTCAAGCTAGGGCTAGGTTCCGGTATATTTCGAAGCACGCCCGCCGCTCTTCTTGACGGGCATACGTGTCTTCACTTAACGGGAAGACCCCACTAGCTGAGGTGTGGAAGCGAGTCAAAAGGATTCGGGGCAAGTTCTCGCAGGGCTCCCCTCCCGTTCTCCAGGAGAGTGGGACCGCAATCTCGGACCCCGCGTCCGTGGCGGAATCCTTAGCGACCGCTTTTTCCGCATTCTCTAGGTGGATGCTGCTCCGCCAGCATTCAATGCACGTCGTGATGTCGCGGAAGGCGGCCGGCTGGACTTTACCTCCAGAGGCGGAGAACCCTTGAACGACAAGTTTACTGTGAGTGAGTTGCGTTCCGCTCTCGCTTCGTGCGCAGACACCGCCCATGGTCCGGACGATGTCCCGTACGCCATGCTTCGACACCTGGGTGAGCGAGGCATGGCCTTTCTGTTAGATTTGTTCAACAGGATCTGGGTGGAAGGTCTTCTCCCAGACTCCTGGCGAATCGCTACTGTGCTCGCCTTTCGCAAACCGGGGAGAGATCACTCTACTCCGACCGGTTTCCGCCCAATCTCTCTAACCTCTTGCGTGTGCAAGTTGATGGAGAAATTGGTAAATGTTAGATTAGCCTTTTTCCTGGACAGCGGAGGCCATCTGTCTTCCACACAATGCGGCTTCCGCAAGTTCCCGTCCACGTCGGATGCTCTGCTCCGACTGGAAAATGCCGTCTGCGAGGCTTTCCTTCGTAGACAGCACTACGCCACGGTGTTTTTCGATCTGGAGAAGGCCTATGATACCGCATGGCGATACGGTATCATGGAGACTCTCCACACGATGGGGGCGAGGGGATGCCTCCCAATGTTTATAACTGAATTTTTGCGAGATCGTCGATTCCGCGTACGGGTAGGGGGGAGCCCTCTCCGGCCCAAAGGAGCAGGAAGAGGGTGTCCCAGAGGGAAGTGTCCTCAGTGTCACAATTTTTGCCCTGAGCATCAACGGCATCACCTCGGTGCTGCCGGAAGATGTTCTCGCTACGCTCTACGTGGACGACCTATCGATCTCTTTTGGCGCAGCCCAGATGCCAACTCTGGAGCGTCGACTCCAACAGGCATTGAACCGCGTCTCTCGCTATGCCGAAGCACACAGGTTTCGGTTTTCTTTAGCCAAGACTAAGCTGGTGCACTTCTGCCGCCATCCACGGCTTCACCCCGACCCAGATTTCTTTCTTAATGGGGTGCGCCTGGATGTGGTTGAGTCGCACCGTTTCCTTGGTCTTGTATTCGACCGACGCCTCACCTGGGAGGCTCATATTCGCAGCCTTAGGGTCTCTTGTACCCGCGCCATGGACATTCTCCGCTCCGTGACGTTCAGCGCTTGGGACGCTGATAGGGCTACTGCCTTACTTTTTTATCGATCCTTTGTTCGTTCGAAGCTCGACTACGGATGCGAGTTTTATGCATCCGCAGCCGAGCGTTTATTGCTGAAGGTGGATTCGATCCACCACACCGGCCTTCGCCTTGCGACCGGTGCCTTCCGCACTTCCCCCATTGAGAGCCTGTTGGTCGATGCTGGGGAGATGCCACTCGCTCTGCGCCGCGTGCAGTGCATCGCTCGCCTGTACACGCGAGCCCGGCGTCTCCCTCAGTCGCCAACAGTTCTCACTGCATCGGCAGCTGATCTCGATGGTGCCTATGCCGCCGAGAGACGCCAGTCATACCCTAAGCCCTTTGGGTTTAGTGCCAGGAAACTCCTTCGAGAGGTAGATATAGCTCTCGGGCCGGTGGCGCCCCTGGTTCTGCCCAGGACGCCACCCTGGAGGGTACCACATTTGGCTATTTGTCGCCACGCCTCTGCTCCCAAAGCTTGTACTGCGCCGGGAGTATTGCGTTCGACCTTTTTGGACCCCCCCTCGTGTTACGCTGGAACTGTGCCAGTGTATACGGATGGCTCAAACTCCCAAGAGGGGGTGGGCTTCCACGCTGTATCCCCTCTGTTTGAAGTCAGCGGGGCTCTGCCAGGCGCTGCGTCTGTCTTCACGGCTTAGCTGGTAGCAATACACCACTCGGTACGGGAGATTACGCGACGTGCCCGGTTCGGAGACCGGATTGTGATCTATAGCGACTCACAAAGCGCCCTGAGGGCTCTCGGGGCATTGGAATCTCCGCATCCCCTGGTTCACGAAATCCGTGACGCCACGGTTTTGGCGAGCCGGGCAGATGTCGAGATTATATTCTGCTGGGTTCCTGGACATGTAGGAATTGCGGGGAATGAGCGCGCCGATGAGGGCGCCAAAGAGTCCGCGAGGACTCTGCGACCGGACCAGCGTTTCGCTCTTCCTCACACCGACTACATGGCAGGAACACGGGCAGCTCTTCGGACTGCTTGGCAAAGAAGATGGGAGACGGTCGAAGGGAACTTAAAGTTGCGTGCCATTGCGCCGCGACTGTTGCAATGTACCTATCCCCCAATGCCGCGGCGGCTTCAGGTTGCTTTCTGTCGTCTCCGAATCGGACACACTCGTGTGACGCATCGCTATTTGATGGAGCGCTTGCCTGCGCCCTATTGCAACGACTGCGTCGTCCCTTAGACTGTTCGGCACATTCTTGTCGAATGTCCCAGTCTGGGTGATCTTCGCGCACGATACCTGTCCCGGTACCAGGATGGGCGGGGTCGCTACCGCCTCTCCCTTGTACTCGGGACAGATTCGTGCACATTGACTTGTGGACTTGTTGACTTTTTGGGGGAGGCCGGGCTTCTTCCCTTTATTTAAGGTTCTTTTTTTGTTATTGTTTTGTTTGTAGGTTGCACTCTCCTGCGCCGGGGTGAGGGGGACCTCCGCCCGCTGCCGGAGATTGCTTCCTGACTGTTAAGTTTTCATATTTTTATTTTAAAGTAGCCTAGTTCTAGGCTGTCGTGTTTTTAGGCGACTTATGCCAAAGTGGGTAGTTGCCAGATGGGCTCTATAAAAAAAAAAAAAAAGTTTTATGTTTCTTAGTTGTTCTTGGGCTTGGACGGTGTGTAGATGCCGCCAATGTATCTGCATGAGTGTCTTTTCTTCCCTCCCCCTCGGAACCTTAGCTAGGCGGGGTATCTCCTCTGTAGGATCACTATCTTGAGTCACCCAGCCTAACACTGGGTGTTGGCGTAGAAGCCCAAGCCTCTTTGGTGTTGTTTTCCTTTTCCGGGGAGTACCTTTATTAACCGCGGAAGACTGCCTCATGACCAACTTCCAGGGTGTTACCTCCTGCGAGTCTAGCGACTCTGTGGAGGAGAGTGAGCGGCCGGCCGGCCGTTTCGCGTACCGAAAACGGTCACGCTGCGGGAAGGAGAGGTGAGGGTGAGGCGAACCGTGGTTTTAGCCGGGGCTGAGTATGCACCTATGTTGCCGCCAGCTCTACCAGGGAAAGACCCAGGACGGGTAAAACCTGTAGAAGCGTTCCGAATGGGAGCGGAAACGACCGTGCTCGTAGGCCTGGAGGGGTCATGAGCATATGGTCTTTTTTTTTAACATTCAGGCAAATGACGTCCCAGGGAGGTCAGGCGCACCAAGACCAAATCATTATCTTCGCGAAATGAGAGATGATCCTGGGCCGGAACGGCCAGGATTCGGCTCTCCGCAATTGACACACTTGGCCATACACGATTTAGACTTATGCAAGCGGCCTTGGAGCAACTCTTTTGAGACTCAGGAGGGTCGAGTGGATTCGCTGCTGGCTAACAGTATTCCAGCGACCCAGGAAGATGTGCGCAACCCGCCTACGTTACTTTCATTCTTTCTTGCCTCCTTTCCTACTCCTTTCTATCAACAAATGCTACCCAGACCCGGAAGGGTAGGGCGTTAGCCTTTAGATAACATTTCTAAACGGGTTCTCATTTCTTCATTAACGCTCCGCTTCTAGGAAGGGGGTTGTTTAGCGTACGAGAACTGCAGGCGAGCGGCTTAAAAGCTTCGCTTGAGTCTTTGAGACTCAGGATGACCGAGTGGATTCGCCGTTGTCTAACAGTGGTCTAGCTACGCGGGAAGCTGTTCGCAACAAGCCTACGGTACTTTCATTCTTTCTTTTTTCCTTGCCCCTTTTCCTACTTCCTTCTATCTACAATTGCAACTCCGCGGCAATGGCAGGGAAGCCTTCACACGGTAGCGATACCAATCTGGACGCAACGACTCAGGAATCTTGTCACCGTCAAACATGACGATGAGTGTAGGGGTGGGTCTCTAGGCCCATCCCTGTTTTCTCACTACACATTTGACTTTGACCGCTCCTTGGTCAGCCAGCTCTTATGTGGTCTTTTATGGAGTAGTTAACGAGTTCCCTCGCATAAACATCTCCTTTCACGAAGTTCATGGTAGAGTGCGGCGTCACACTCACCGTGGTGTCATCAAGTGTTCGAAGAGCACTAATCTTGGCCGCCTCGGAGGAATTCGACGCATTCGTCACCTTCGGCTCTCTACCGATCAGGTTAGCTAGTGCTCTCCTTTGATGGATCATGTTGCCTTTGTACAACATGCTGCCCTCAGTGAAGCGAATAACGAGGCAGCGTTTGAAGCCTGCAAACTCGAAAACGCAAGCTAACCTCTGAATGAGGGGCCCCGGCGTAATCTTGGCTCCGTTATGCGCACTTGCGCCTTTGGTCTTAGTCTGGGCCCCTCAGCCCGGAGAAGCATCGGGGCCGAACGTACCGATCTTGGCCTGGTTGCTTGCAGAAACTGCAACGGTCCCAGCCGACCCCGGAGGACGAGGAACCCTGTCTTTTTCTTGGAGGAGGGCGGGAAATGAACTCGCTTCTCTCCACCGCCGGAAGGAGCCATTAGATCAGATGGACTGGCCTCAGCAACATCCATCTCTGAAATGGAGAGAGTCTTGGCTGTCAAAGGGGACATAGACGGGGACAGGGATCCCACCTCTGCTTGTGAGTACTCGGGGGTCCGAGGTATCTGAGGAGAAGCTTGCACAGAGACGGACTCATGTTCGCCCTCATGGAAGGGGGCAGGTACGCTGGTGCCCTATATACTGAGAATGCACGGACCTACGGGCCCTCCTATGCTTTCTCCCCCTAAAGGGTCTGGCCCTATCGAACTGCCTGAGTGCTTTCTTGACAGTCCGCTGTGAAAGGGGGGCTGCCGATGGAAATGAGATAGTCACCCAAGGGCGCCTCCAGAGAAGGTGGTGAAAGTCAATCTACCGCACCCGTATGCATAGCAGAGGAGTAAACCTTCTCTCCGTTAGAAGAGGTTTGGCTCGAAGAGAAACCATAATCGTGTCCGAGGCCCGTCAGCATGGCGGCCATGTAAACAAATCGCCATACCCTTACGGGGGCGGTAGTAAAGGTTGGTAAGAGCGCAAAATGTCTAAATTAGCCATACTACCAGAGTAAAAAGGAAAGAAAAGCTAATGAAAAAGGAAAACTAAAATAAATTAAACGATTCAAGGCCTTGATAAAAATTCGTTTGGCCACAGGAAAAATTGATAACATTCCTCACCTCCAAAAGGTGGGAAGCTGCTGTCCGCCAACCCGTGAAAGACCTGACTTCCCCTGAATACAAGTCCTCTATAGTACAAGAAATTCGAAGGACCCGTGCTATTACATACAAAACCCATACCACCATACACACGCAAAACTCCAAGGTTATATTGCACTTACATAGTCCAAGAAATCCACCACACTAAACCCAAATCAACACAGAAATAAAATCTTTGGGTCCAAACAACCTCACCATTACACCAGATATCAAGCCAGAGGAAAGATTCCTCCCACGCATCATGGAAATACCGCACTTACTAAAACAGGAACCAAACACGGCCCACTACTTATTTACATGCTCAACGTAGTAGTTGAGAAAGCATGCAGATTTGTGTAGTTAATTGCCCTTGCGGGTATACGGGAGGCCTTAGCTGGGTGAAACATTTTGCTGGGGCCTTCCTTTCACATGTTAAGATCTTTAATCCACAATTGCCACATGACTAGCCAAACCAGGCTCACTTTGTTGCTGGGCTTGATCGTACCAAAGCTCCCGTCATAAAAAGGTGGCGCTGGCCCGTCTACGCTCGGGCTAAATCAGGGTAACTCACATATACTACCTTGCCCCTTGATCTCCCTCTTGAATTAAACATAAACACTCACCTCTTCTTTCTTTTATATAATAGATCTCCTTAGCATTAATATTTTAGTTCACCCACCGTTTATCCCTATTCTACCGATTGCAATCGATACCAAATACAAAGGATGGTAACCCTAAAATATTAATTCCAGTTCATGACTATTTTTTCAATAGTTCTCTCTATATTTGTCCTTACTCTTTTCTTTCTTTTTCTTAACTATCACCGAATGTCCACTTATTATTACTTTTCATTAACACATTAAAGGCACTGGGAAATGTTTCTTTATTCCTATTTCACCTTATGTGATTTCTGTAAAGAACAAAACTAAATTACTATTCTTTTCCTATGACCCTTTTCCCAACGTGAATTCCTTTCTTCTGAACTCCCTTCCCATTATCCTTCACCTCCATCAACACTTAAAACAAACAATAAATAAAACAATCACCTCTCACCTGCGTCCCACGAGCTGAGTCTACTTCACCCCTCGTCATTGCTTCTTTGGTTTACTCTATTCGTATATGTAATTTTTAATGCTTACTCGGCCTCGCCGACCTCATCTCGTTTATTGGGTTTCATCGTTTCAACACTACCGTCATGAGGTGGCGCTGGCCGGCCCACGATTCCATCACGCCAGGCTAATTCACACATAACACCAATGTGCCTCGATCCCCTATGATATGCCGTTGCACACTCTTGTGTCTTACGTGAACCGTGGACTTCATCCAATGTCTTAAGCATTTCCTTTTCTTCCTTCCTACCCTGAGTCAGTACAGTTGCGTTTAATCATGGCACAGGGCCCCTAGTTCCCTGTAAATATCTTTTCTTTCCATTCAGATATAATTGCGGTCCCCTTCACCCCCTACCTTATATCGATTGGTTTCACTGATTTGAACACGCACGTCAAATAACTGCGATAAAAAAAATCACCCAAGGAAAAAGGAAATAAGAGGAAAAAAAATAAAATGAATATTTACTGCATGGAAGGAACAAACTGCATCCGTGGGAGTTTGCTTACGAAGGCGATTACCAGAGCCACGAGGGAAACCCAGCATGAGCAGGATCACGGTTCACAGGAGCGCGTCAAGAGGAATACAAATTCCCTTAGCAAAGGATGATGAATTTCTTCTCTGAATGACCCTTTGATGGCGAAAAACGGGAATGCTATAGAGTTGAGATCAGGAGGCCGGTGCAGCCTGATTATGAGTATCGGAGATTACACGAAGGGCCTAAAAATGGTGCGGTTGGGGATTGTAGCCTTTACCTCCCAGTGCACTTCACAATTATAATCCGAAATCAATGTGGGAGGCCCACATGAGGAAGTGAGGTTAAGAAATTCAAGAATAACCAGAACTTCTGGTTGGATGCGTAACTATAGAGTAGTGGAGTGTGGTGCGCTTCGATTCTGAAGGTCAATGCCTAGTCCTTCAGAGAGGATGGATAGAACACCAGTGTGCTCACCACACCACAGAAAATCAGGCACATAAGCGCGTTTCTTCAAGCGACAGAGGGTCTCACATAGAGGCGTTGAGAGATTTTCTATCGGTGGTGAGAGACGGCTCAGTAATTAAAGATTAGTACTTACAAATGTTTAGGTATGGTGAAAGAGTTTTTACACTTAGAATCTCCTAGACGCTAGAGAATTTCAGCCCTCTTCTATAATGGTGGAAGATAACAGTTGAATGAAGTCATCTTGGAGACATGAATTCTATAAAGTTTTTTTTAATGTCTTTTAACGGCCTATATGTCCTTGAAATGGTAGGTACTATAATTACATTTAAAAGGGTTTTTCACTCAAGTTCACAATTAAAGCTTTTCAAGATTAGTTATGGATGCTGATCGATAGGGCCAGGAACTGCATTTGGAGCGCTTTTTACCTGTGCGTCTGTGTGGGTTTTTACATGTCTCCGAAGATTACCCATTTGTGCTGCTTGATAGGGACAGAAATGACATTTAAATGGCTTGTCACCTGTATGGGTTCTTTCATGTCTCTGAAGATTCCTGATATCTGCGGTTTGATAAGGGCAAGAACTGCATTTAAAAGGCTTTTCACCTGTGTGGGTTCTTTCATGTGTCCGAAGATTCGCCATTCGCGCCGTTTTATAGGAACAGAAACTGCATATGAAAGGCTTTTCACCTGTGTGGGTTCTTTCATGTATCTGGAGATTCGCCATTCGCGCTGTTTGATAGGGACAGAAACTGCATTCGAAAGGCTTTTCACCAGTATGACATCTCATATGACGCTGAAGATGAGCCTGTTGTGATGCTTGATAAGGACAAACATTGCATAAGAAAGGCTTCTCACCAGTGTGGGTTCTTTCATGTGTGTGAAGAGTTGCCATTCGTGCAGCTTCATATGAACAGACACTACATTTGAAAGGTTTTTCACCTGTGTGTGTTTTTTCGTGATTCTGTAGAGTCACCAATTGCGCTGCTTGATAGGGACATGATCTGCATTTGAAAGGTTTTTCACCTGTGTGGGTTCTTTCATGTCTCTGAAGAGTTCCCAATCGTGGTGTTTGATATGGACAGAACCTGCATTTGAAAGGCTTCTCACCAGTGTGGATTCTTTCATGTCTATTAAGAGTCCACATTCGTGTTGCTTTATACGGACAGAAACTGCATTGGAAAATTTTGTCAATAGTTTGTGACTTCATTTCAAGTTTCTCACTTCTGTCAAACAGCGCTTCAGAGTTAGCTAGCATCAAACCACTTCCCAAGACATTTGAAGGGGGACATTCAATCTGGAAGTAATGTAGATTTTCATTAAATTATCAGTTTTAATATCTGTAATTTTTCATTTAAATTAAAGGTTTTATTCAAGTGATTGCCAGCAAAGGGCATAGTTACAGACATTGCAATAATCAATTATTTACCCTATTTTTAGGCTATATTAAAAGAAAAAAACAGACCTAGCTAAACCAGCACAAAAAATTCAGGTACTGGATGGAAAGTAAGCTCCTTCTGGGCCCTGAAAATACAACCATTGAAAGCTCAAAAGATATAAACATTAGAGGAGGCCCAATTCAATGTGCACATATCTGTTCAGAATAGAATGATCAAGCGGTAGCGATCCTGGTCATCCCAGTACTGGGACTAGTAATGTACACAAAGATCAATCAGCATGAGGCATGCTACAATAATAACCAGACAGTCTGAGAATCAAGCATTCATTACAATAATGTTCCGGGAAGCGCTTTATTAAATGGTACCATTCATCTCCCAAATTCTTTTAGGCCACACAACCTGAAAGGCTCTCCTCATTCTAGTCAGTGTGGGGAAAAAGCGATTTTTTTTTAAAGGAGCCCATCTGGCGACTTCCTACTACGGCAAAATTCGCCGTAATCATGCTAGAGCCTAATGGGGCTAGATTAAAAAAAAGGGACACAAATCAAATAAAGGCAAAGAAAATAACAAAACAAAATTAGCGAAAAAGCAAAAAGAAATATGCTGCGACTCCTACATGTTCGGGAACCCAGGAAAGATAATCTCGACATCTGCCCGGCTTGCCAAAATCGTGGCGTCACGAATATCGCGAACCAGGGGATGCGGAGATTCCAATGCACCGAGAGCACTCAGAGCGCTTTGTGAGTCGCTATAGATCACAATCCCGTCCCAGCACTGGGAACGTCGTGTAATCTCCCGTACCGAGTGGTGTATTGCCACCAGCTCAGCCGTGAAGACAGACGCAGCGCCAGGTAGAGCCCCGCTGACTTCAAACAAAGAGGATACGGCGTGGAAGCCGACCCGCTCTTGGGGCTTGGAGCCACCTGTATACACTGGCACGGTTCCAGCGTGACACGAGAGGTGCTCCAAAAAGGTCGAACGCAATACTCCCGGCGCTGTACAAGCTTTGGGAGCATAGGCGTGGCGAAAAAAAAGCCAAATGTGGTACCCTCCAGGGTGGCGTCCTGGGCAGAACCAGGGGCGCCACCGGCCCGAGAGATATACCTAGCTCTCGAAGGAGTTTCCTAAACTCAAAGGTTTTTTTTTTTAAGAGCTCATCTGGCGACTGCCTACTTGGGCATTAGTCGCCGTATTAAAACTGGCCTAGTTCTAGGCTACTTTAAAATAAAATTAAAGAGAAAAAAAAACCCAAAAGGGGGAAAGGAAGCAAGCTGGTGCGTCGGGGGAAGGTCCCCCCGGCGACTGAGCGTGCAACCTAAAGGCCAAAAAAAAAACCGAATGCAAAAAACAAAACAAAAAAACAAACCTGCTTAAATTATAGGAAGAAGGCCAGCCTCCCCCAAGAAGTAAACAAGTCAATGTGCACGCACTCGTCCCGAGTACAAGGGACAGGCGGTAGCGACCCCCCCCATCCCGGTACCTGGACAGGTAACGTGCGCGAAGATCACCCAGACTGGGACATTCGACAAGAATGTGCCAAACAGTCTGGGGGCGAACGCAGTCGTCGCAATGGAGCGCAGGCGAGCGCTCCATCAAATATCGATGCGTCACACGAGTGTGTCCGATTCGGAGATGACAGAAAGCGACTTGAAGCCATCGCGGCATTGGGAGATAGGTCCATGGGAACAGTCACGGCGCAATAGCACGCAACTTTAAGTTACCTTCGACCGTCTCCCATCTTTGCCAAGCAGTCCGAAGAGCTGCCCGTATTCCTGCCATGCAGTCGGTGTGAGGAAGAGCAAAACGCTGGTCCGGTCGCAGAGTCCTCGCGGACTCTTTGACCCCCTCATCCCCCACAATTCCTACATGTCCAGGAACCCAGCAGAAGATAATCTCGACATCTGCCCGGCTCGCCAAAACCGTGGCATCAAGGATATCGCGAACCAGGATGCGGAGATTCCAATGCACCGAGAGCCCTCAGGGCGCTTTGTGAGTCGCTATAGATCACAATCCGGTCTCCGAACCGGGCACGTCGCGTAACCTCCCGTACCGAGTAGTGTATTGCCACCAGCTCGGCCGTGAAGACAGACGCAGCGCCTGGCAGAGCCCCGCTGACTTAAAATAGGGGGGATACGGCGTGGAAGCCGACCCCCTCTTGGGACTTGGAGCCATCTGTATACATTGGCACGGTTTCAGCGTGACACGAGGTGTGCTCCAAAAAGGTCGAACGCAATACTCCCGGCGCCGTACAAGCTTTGGGAGCAGAGGCGTGGCGACAAATAGCCAAATTTGGTACCCTCCAGGGTGGCGTCCTGGGCAGAACCAGGGGCGCCACCGGCTCGAGAGCTATATCTACCTCTCGAAGGAGTTTCCTGGCCCTAAACCCAAAGGGCTTAGGGTATGACTGGCGTCTCTCGGCGGCATAGGCACCGTCGAGATCAGCTGCGGATGCAGTGAAAGCTGTTGGCGACTGAGGGAGGCGCCGTGCTCGCGCGTACAGGCGAGTGATGCACTGCACGCGGCGCAGAGCGAGTGGCATCTCCCCAGCATCGACCAACAGGCTCTCAATGGCGTACGGGACATCGTCCGGTCCTCGGCGGTGTCCACGCAAGAAGCGAGAGCAGAGCGCAACTCGCTCCCAGTAAACCGGTCGTTGAAGGGTTCTCCGCCTCTCGAGGTAAAGTCCAGCCGGAGGCCTTCCGCGACATCCCGACGTGCATTGAATGCTGGCGGAGCAGCATCCCGGCTAGAGAATGCGGAAAAAGCGGTCGCGAAGGATTGCGCCACGGACACGGGGTCCGAGATTGCGGTCCTGAATCCTTTTGACTCGCTTCCACACCTCAGCTAAAGGGGTCTTCCCGTTAAGTGAAGACACGTATGCCCGCCAAGAAGAGCGGCGGGCGTGCTTCGAAATATACCGGAACCTAGCCCTAGCCCGACGAAATTCAGCGACAGTGAAATCATTCGGGCGGCGCTTATAGCGCATGTAGGCATAACGCTTCTGTTTGATGGCCGTCTCACACTCGGCCGACCACCATGGGAGTGGTCGGCGTGCAAAACGGCCAGACGTCCTAGGAATATTAGTCAGGCCCACGGCGATGAGGTTGCCGGAGAAGAACTCAACGGCCTCATCTACCAACCTAAACTCCTCGACTGAGATAGAGAATTCAGACATTTCCTGAAATGCAGGCCACCGCGCCCGCGCCAAGCACCACCGAGGTGGTCTCTCAGGCGGCAGTTGCCCTGAAAATGATATTAGAATTGGAAAGTGATCACTACCATGGAGGTCATCGACCACCCCCCAATCAAAATCAGGCTGTGCATCCGAAGAGCACAAAGATAGATCAAGGCAAGAAAATGAAGCGCTTCTCGGACAGTGATGCGTAAACTCATCCACGTTTAGGACACCTATCTCAATCTCTTCGATCAGATCGGCAAGGACTTGTCCCCTGGGATTTATGGAGTAATCTCCCCAGAGAGGATGCCTGCCGTTCAGATCTCCAAGCAAGAGAAAGGGCCTCGGCAACCGTGCCACGACGCGGCGTAAGTCCCCCGCGTCGAAGTCAGCTGACGGTGGAATGTACGCAGAAATGATAGTATACCTCCTATCCAGGTGCAGCTGCACAGCCACTGCCTGAAAGGAGGCATCTAAAGAGAAAGGAAGAACGGAGACATCATGCCGGGTGTAAACCGCGCATCCCCCAGCCCGGCCATCCCGCGGTGGTGGGGTCGCGAGACCCTTATACCCCGGGAGAGCGGGCAGGGGGCACGCGCCTAGCATGGTCTCCTGCAAAAAGATAGCTAACGGGGAACGGGACGAGACGATGTGCATTAAATGCTGGCGGAGCAGCATTGTGGTTAGAGAATGTGGATGCGGAGTCAGAGATTGTGATACCATAGTGCAGATTGGGAAAAATACAAACGAGAATTGAATGACGATGCACCAAAACAGACAAAATGAAGCTACTTTAGAAGAAATTGACGGTGAGCTGGAAAAAATAAGGCCGCAAATACAAAGAGCTGATGAGATTGCAATACCCAGAAACACATACAAAACAGTTAAATACTTTATATAGACAGATGAAATGAAAGCTAAGAATGTAGAAATAAAAGTGATAAATGAGGACATAATAATAAACGGAACATCAAGGAAAAAATACCGCAATCTGAGAACAAAGAAGAAAGAACTATTAAGTGCAGTAATGGACAAACAAGAGAATATTGGGACATAGCCATTCAAAATATTGACAACGAGCTATTGCCCCGAGAATTTTGGAAAAAAATTTAAAAAATGGGAAATGCTAGAGATAAAGAAAAAATAAAGATTAAGGACAGAAATGGGAAATTAATTGAAGATAAACCTGAGATTGAAAAATTGTTCAAGGAACACTGGAAAGTAGTGTTCAACATCGGCAAAGAGGAAAATGAAAACTATGATATAGACTTCGAAAAACAAATAATTGACAAACTAAATGAACGGATTGAGAGGTCTTTACCATATCACTATGTAGAAGAGGAATGGTATGCGAACGAAGGATTTAACGCCAAAATCACAATCGAGGAATTAAAAAATACGATTTCAAATTTTTTAAAAAAGGCCCCTGGGAAATCGGGCCTCACCTGAAAAAAACTATATAGAAGCACCTGATAATATACTCAAAGGGATAAGGAAAGTGTTTAATGCCTGTATAAACACGGGATACTTCCCCGATGAGTTAAAGATAATCAAAATGATATTCATACCGAAGCCGGGAAAACCACCTTCAGAGGTTGAAAATTTCCGACCTATATTCCTTCTCGACTTTATTGGGAAGGTGTTTGAAAAAATCCTGAACACAATATTAAATGAATATCTCACAGAAAACAATCGCTGGAACAATCAACAATTCGGCTTCAGAAAGAACAGGAATATGGAGATGGCCCTCAGCGTGATTACAGAAAAAATAAGCAAAGTGAAAGGAGAGAAATGCAGTATGGACATTGTGTGCCGGGACGTATCGAAAGCATTTGATCAAGTCTGGCAAAGAGGCATACAGCATAAAATTCTAAATCTGGAAATGAATAACTATTTGGAAAGAATTTTATGCAACTACGTCATGGAAAAATATGCATACATAAACACAGGAAATTGCCAAGGTGAAAGATTCAAGATTAATGCAGGCCTCGCTCAGGAAGGGTGTTTAAGTACTTCGCTATACTCAGTGTATACCTCGGACATTCGCCCACCCAGGAACGAGGGCTGTGTGAACATACAACACGCAGATAATTTCACTCAATTAATTCCCTGTGTTTATCGGAAACCTCAGATGCAGGCGAGAGTAACGGCAACAGAAATAGAAATTCTAAACGAGTATGAACGCAAATGGAAAATTAAAACAAATAAAAATAAATTTAAAATCATACCTATGTATCACAAAAAACTATCCGACGTTTACGTAGATGGAGAGCAATACAGGTATAATGGTGAAGGTAAGATTTTAGGCCTAACTATGACCAAAAATAGTTACAAGAAACACGAGACCGAAAGAATAAACAAAGCACGAGGCATGCTAACTTTACAGATTAAAAAAATCTAAACACAAAAAATAAGAAAAAGATCTACCAGGCCATGATACAGCCTACCTTGATATATCCAACAATTGCCATGTATACAGTTTCAAGAAGCAATCTAATAAGAATGCAACGTATACAGAATAAGGTAGTATACATAATTACGAACACGCAACGATTAGAGAGGAAAAAACAGAGACTTGCACATCAAAGCGAAAATAAAACCATGAAACAAAATAATTGAAAAAAGAGCCAAAAAAATCATAGAAAAAACACGAAGAAATAGGAGAGGAACTAAATAATCAAATAGCACGAGGGGCAGGATAGAGACAACATATGCTGTTTCCTAGTACTAAAAAATCATAGAAAAAACACAAGAAGAAATAGGAGAGGAACTAAATAATCAAATAACATGAGAGGCAGGATGGAGACAACATATGCTGTTTCCTAGTACTAAAAAATCATAGAAAAAACACAAGAAAAAATAGGAGGGACTAAATAATCAAATAGCACGAGGGGCAGGATGGAGACAACATATGCTGTTTCCTAGTACTAAAAATAAAGTGGACCAAAGGGAAGAGGAGGAGATTTACGTGTAAACCAAATAAGGAAACCCCGATTGTGACAAAAATTTCCCGAATAATGACAAACTTACTGGATTGGACTTGATACCCACAAGTAATGACAAAACTAACCAAAAAGTGCAAATGAACGAAAAAGGTTAAAACCAACATGAATAAAGAGAATTAAACAAATAAATAACCAAGGAACATTAGCCCAAACAACAGATACAGATACGAGAATTATGCTACAAAAATCATAGAAACTCCAGTTATTAACATAGCAGAAAAACAAATAACGCTAACAATGGTTTGAACGCCTATCTCATAGACGCATAACATAATAACAAAACAACCACATATATAAACAAACATACATACTTTCACTCTAACTTATTTCAAACCTAGCTAAAACTAGTTTATAGTACAGAGATTACCGTGACCTCCATGCAACTTGCACCTCTCTGCAAGCCTCCTACTTCCCTTCACTTCAATAATCTCCTTTACCGCTATCCAAAGATGGGCCAAACATTAACACCATGGACAGGTACAGCAAATCATAACAATTAAAAGCTAGGAAAACAAAAACACAGTGGTCTGGGTCCCATGTTAAGCAAGTCCACTGGCCAACTTGGTCAACTTTCAAGCCTTTGACCTTATTTCAGTCTGTCCTATCCTTACTTCTTTCTTCTCCCCCTCTCCAGAGCTCTTTTCCCCTGGTGCCTTCAGGCCCAGAGGGAGGGCGCCGGGGAAACAGGGCCTCGCCCCCCCTCCCAACCGGGTCCCTCCTCAGGGAAGGACTGGTCGGGGGGTGGGGGAGGAGTACAGGGATCAAAAACTTTTTTTCCCACTTTGCCTTTCATTTCATTTCGACTCGCTTCCACACTTTTGGTAGAGGGGTCTTTCAGTTAAGTGAAGACACGTATGCCCGCCAGGAAGAGCGGTGGGCATGCTTCGAAACATACTAAAACCACGCAGGGAAGGCTCTCAAGAGGCAGCGGCCCAGAAAATGATATTTGAATAGGAAAGTGATTACTACCATGGAAGTCATGGAGTACCTTCCACCCCAAATCAGGTTGTGCATCCAGATAGCACAGGGATAGATCATGGCAGTGGAGCAAGTAACCAGAAAGCATTTGAAGCCGGTGGGCTCGAAAACGCCAGGTAGTCTCTCAATGATGAGCCCCGATGTACTCGAGGCTCCGCTCAGCGTACTTGCGACTTTGGTCTTGGTCTGGGACCTCCTACCAGGGGAGGCCTCAGCACAGGACGTGCCGATCTTGTCCTGATCACTTGCCGAAATGGCAGCAAACACTGTCATTCCGTAGTCGCCGCATAGTGAGAGAAGCCTTTAGTCCTCTTCTTGCTTCTTTTCCTTTTGAGAGAGAGGGGGGGGGGAGATGAACCCGCTTATCCTCACCGCCGGAAGGAGTCTCTAGGTCGGATGGTCGGGCTTCAGCAAGATTCTTCTCCAAGATGGGGGTCTTAGCTGTCAGAGGGGCACCAGCCGGGAAGTAGGTCCCTCCTCTCCTTATGAGTACTCGGGAGGGATTCAGGTTCAGTATTTGGCACTGAAACTGGGTTCGACTCCATGGAGATCTTGGCGTCTGGGGCAAGGTCACCTCTGGAAGTATGGCCATCTCAGGAGGGGGCTGAATGTGGTCATCCCTACCCCAAGGCACCTTCATTCACCGTCAATTCTCTGGCCGGTGAACCGACCTTCAACGGGGAAGCAGTAACGCTGATCCCCTCTCCCAATACCAAGATGCAGGATTGCAGGATGCAGGGGCACACTCCGACGCGTCCCACTAACCCTTGCCCCATTAAGGTGGTTGGTCCTATCAGGTCGCTACAACTGGGAGCGGTTGATTTTGCGTCATCTGTCTATTCTCTTGGCTGTTCCCTGATAGAATTTTTGGAAAGATGGAGTCATCCATGGGCGACTGCACAGAAGGGGGTGAGAGCAAAGCCCCCGGACCCCTGTCTCTCCTGTACATGGTTGGAGGGGGCCCCTGAAAAGCACATGGCGGGGAGAACCTCCTTTTGCCGCATGGTGAAGGTCAAAGGGGATGACCCTCCGCCGGTCGAAGGGTTGCCTCGATTTTCCTCATCCTCCCTGACACTTAGGGAGGCCGAGCCAGAACCTCTGTGGCTAGACCAGGTGTGGAAAGGGGTGAAAGGTATGTAATAAAAAGGAGAAATAGTCTGGTCCAATCACAAGTACGGTGAGTAATCAATCACATATTATCATCGCCCCCTGGTGCTAAGTGATCACAGGATGGCATCCAGTCCACCAAGGCACCATGGTTACCGGACCAGGCTCTGCACAAGTGGAAACACACCTCCAGCTACAAAGTGCGAGTATAAAAGTTTGAGGGGATAGCTGTAATGATAAAAATAATAATAATTAATTATAATCATAATATATAATTATAATAATAAATAAATCATAAATACTACTAATAATATAAAAATCATACTAAATAATAATAAGAATGATAATAACAATATTCTTCTTCTTAGCGTTTAGTTACTATGTTCCTCCTCGGAGGGTTGGACGTTTGATAGCTGATCTCCACCTCGCACGATTATAAACCAACTCTTCGCTTTCACCGAGGTTTTTCACATCCTCCTTAATACAATCCTACCATGCTTTCCTTGGCCTACCCCTAGGCGCTCTAGCATTCACCACCATCTCTCTCTCACCCTCTCTATAGGATTATCAGGTTCTGCTCTCATCACATGACCATACCACCTCAATCTCCCTCTTATCAGTCTGGATTTAATATCTTGCAGACCAAACCTATTCCTTACTTCCTCATTTGTAATTTCATCCTGCCACTTGACTCCAGCCATATATCTCATCATTCTGTTATCACTACTCTTCAAGTTATTAACATGGGGAGACATAATAGGGAATTTAGCTATGAGATGGATGGGTTAATGGCTTAATTCAGTTGAAGATGAGAAGGACTGAGGAGTAGTAGTAGATAGGTCACTGAAGTTTTCAAAGCAGTGTATTGAGGCAAAAAATAGAGCAAATAGGGTGCTAGGTTACATTAAAAGGAATGTTAGCTACAAGAGTAAGGAGGTTATCCTTAAACTATATAACTCTTATGTCAGGCCACATTTAGAGTACTGTATACAAGCATGGTCACATTTTAGACATGATATAAACTTGTTAGTCAGTAGAAAGGAGGGCAACAAAAATAATACCTTCCCTGAAGCACCTTGAATATGAAGATAGACAGGGTATTAAATATGTTCTCATTTGAAAGAAGGTGTGTGAGGGGAGATATTGAGCTTTTTAAAATCTTTTCTGGGATGGATAAATTGGATTTCAGCAAGTTATTTGAGTTAGAAGGCAGTAATAGGACTAGAGGTCACCACTTAAAGATTAAAAAACAGAGGTGCAGACTGGATGTTAGAAAATATTTTTTCACTTAACAGAGTGGTGGATTAGTGGAATAGTTTGCCACCTGAGACTGTAGACAGCCCAAACTTGAATGTTTTCAAGTGCAGATTGGATGATTATTTGGGGATGGAGGGTTAACTTCTTACTTTTTGGTATGGGGGTATGTTTCTTGACTCATTCCTGTGGATGCAGTTTCTTTTTATTGTATATTTTGGGGGACTTTGATTTTGTTTATGGCAGACTCCTATGGAGGCTTTAAATTATATATTGTAGATGCATGGTCTGACATAATCCTATGGATTGTTTAAATTGTATATTGTAGATTCATGATCTGACAAAATCCTACGGGTGGGTGGGATTTGATGGATACGGATGACCTTTGATAAACCCTTGTGGCTTTTGTCATCTGTGAAATTATGTTATGTTTGACTCCAGCCATATATCTCATCATTCTATTATCACTACTCTTCAAGATTTTCTCCATTCTTTCTGTGAGGGCCCATGTTTCTGATCCACATAGCAACACTGATCTTACATATGCTTCATATGTCTGGGCTCTAACTTTGGGTGGTAGGCCCGTGTTCACCAATAAACTTGCAATTTCCTTTCATTTAGACCAAGCAATTGCAACTCTACCTTTAACAGCCCTCTCCACTCCAGCTTCGCAGTCCAGAATATCTCCCAAATAGCTGAAATATTCCACTTCCTCCAATCTACCCCCTCCACCCCCCACAAAGTGTCCTCATCCTTCTCAACTTTGAAAAAAAGTTAAAGTGGTGTTGAGTAGTGGAGCAGGGAAAGTGAACCAACTTTCCCAGGTCCCATCAAAGAGCTCACATGAACCTAGTTACAGGGTTTCCCTAATTTGCACTCGAGCCAGGGATATGCAGCTCCTTCACATGCCAAGTATAACAGCCTACACAGAGCACCTCCCTTGGGGGTAGGGATAAGCGAAAGTATTAAAAACATTTGAGGCTGGGAGGACCAAAAACTCTAAATGAGACATTCATGAGCATGGTCACCTGAAAATCAGCATGGAGACTGACTCTGCCCTTGGAGCCCCATAAAGGAGAATATACTTTAGTCATTTTGCTCTTTTTGGGGGAGGGGGGGGATGCGCTCTTTTCTCTGCCCCCCACCTAGGGAGGACTGAGCACGGATGGGCCAGCCTTGGGCTGGTCCTATGAAGAAATGGCAAAGGGTCCGACCACCTGCAGAGCTACAATGCAAGGAATAAATTTCTCCTCTCCCTTCAATTACCTGGGGGCACGTTTCCACTTGGAGGAGTTTGTCAGGGGGGTTAATGACCAATTTTTTTTTCTTTAGAAGGCCAATCAATTTAGCCTAGTATTACCATGGTACTAGGAAAGGTATGTATATTTTTTAAGATTCAGGAGCCTATTTGATGAATGCTTACTTGGGCATAAGTCGCCGTACTTAAAACAGCCTAATACTAGGTAAAATTAAAGAACAAATAACTATATATATATATATATATGTAACAATAACAATAAAAAAAGGAAAGCTAAAAAAAAATGACAAAAAAAGAAAAAGCAAACAGGCAACGAGGAAGCAGGCCCTGGTTGCCTTACCATAGCATTGGAACATGCGACCTACATCTATCAAATAAAGTGGAGGAGGTCAGTCTCATCCAAAAAGTCGTATAGTCCACAAGTTTGTGTGCACGAACTCATCCCATGTACAAGGGGCAAGCGGTAGCAACCCCGCTCATCCCAGTACCAGGATAGTTATTGTGTGTGAAGATCAGCCAGACTGGGACATTCAACAAGAATGTGCTGAACAGTCTCAGGGACAAGTCAGTCTTCACAGTATGGCACAGACGAGTGCTCCATCAAATGGCAGTGTGTCCAATTCAGAGATGACAGAAAGCAACCTGAAGCCATCGAAGCATTGGGGGTAGGTCCAAGGGAACAGTTGTGGTACAATGGCATGGAACTTTAAGTTCCCTTCAACCGTCTTCCATCTTCTTTGCCAAGCAGCATGTATTTCTGCTATGTAATTGGTGTGAGGAAGAGTGAAATGCTGGTCTGGTCACCCAGTCCTCGTACACTCTTTGGTATCCTCAATCCCTACATTCCAGGAACCAAGCAGAAGATGATCTCAGGCATCCCGTCCGGCTCGCCAAAACCGTGGAATCATAGATATCACGAACCAGAGGTGTATTGCAAGCAGCTCTGCCCTGAGGACAGACGCATCGCCTGCCAGAGCCCCCCTGACTTCAGACAGAGGGGATAAGGTATGGAAACTAACCTCTTAAGAATTGGAGCAATCCAAGTCACAAGGCTGAATGCAATACTCCCAGTACTGTAGGAACTTTGGGAGCAGAGGCGTGGCAACAAATAGACAAAGATGGTACCCTCCAGGGTAGTGTTCTGGGCAATACCAGGAGCGCCACCGGGCTGAGAGATTTTCTGAGCTCTTGAAGGATCTAGAGTTTGATCAAGTCCACCTTCTGCAATACATGCTTGGCTGCGGATGGATAAAACTCGCATCTGAAAAGCTTCGAACGAACAAAGGATTAATAAAAAAGAAAGGCAGTAGTCGTATCAGCGAACCAAGTGGTGAATGCCATGGAACTAAGAGGGTCCATGGCGCAGGTACAAGAGACCCTAAGGCTGCGAATATGAGCCTCCCAGGTGAGGCGTCGGTCAAATACAAGACCAAAGAAACGGTGCAAGTCTATCACTTAAATGTGAATCCCGTTTAGAAACAAATCTGGGTCAAGGTGGAGCCATGAATGGTGGTAGAAGTGCACTACCTGTCTTGGCCAATGAAAATCGAGGCCTCTGTGCTTCAGCATAGCGAGAGACACGGTTCAATGCCTGTTGGAGTTGGCATCAGGGCTGTGCCAAAAGAGATTGAAATGTGATCCACATAGAGCTAACGAGAACATCTTCCAGCAGCACCTAGGTAATGCTATTAAATCTGAGGGCAAAGAGTGTGGCACTGAGGACACTTCCCTGCGAGACACCATCTTTCTGTTCCATTGGTTGGAGAGGGATCTCCCCAACCATATGTGGAATCAACGATCTCGCAAAAAATTCAGATATAAAGATTAGAAGGCATCCCCTCACCTCCATTGTCTGGATAGTCTCCATGATACCGCATCGCTATGTGGTATCATAGGCCTTCTCAAGATCAAAAAACACCTGGTGTAGTCCTGTCTATGAAAGAAGGCCTCGCAGACAGCATTTTCCAGTTGGAGCAGAGCATCTGATGTGGAGTGGAACTTGCAGAAGCCGCACTGTGCAGAAGACAGATGGCCTCCGCTCTCCAGAAAGAAGACTAATCTTTCCTTTACCAATTTCTCCATCAACCTGCACATAGAGGAGGCTAGAGAGATTGGGCGGAAACCGGCTGGGTAGGGTGATCTCTATCCGGTTTGCGAAAAGCGAGCACAGTAGCGATTCACTAGGAATCTGGGATACCCTCTACCCAGATCCTGTTGAACAAATCTAACAGAAAGGGCATGTCTCACTCAACCAGGTGTCAAAGTATGGCATACGAGACATCACCTGGACTAGGGGCGGTGTCCACGCACGAAGCGATAGCTGAACGCGACTCACTCAAAGTAAACCTATCGTTGAAGGCTTCTCCGCCTCTCGAGGTAAAGTCCAGTCGGCAGCATTCCATGACATTGCGATGCACATTGAATGCAGTCATGAAGGATTCCCCCACGGACGCAGGGTCCGAGATTGCGGTCCTATTCTCCTGGAGAATGGGAGGGGGAAGCAAGTCCTGCAAGAACCTACCCAGAATTCTTTTAGACTTTCTTCCACACTTCTGCTAAACGCATCTTCCCGTTAAATGAAGACACATATGCCTGCCAAGAGGGGCGGGTGTGCTTTGAAATATACCAGAACCTAGCCCTAAATCGACGGAATTCATCGGGCGGCGCTTATAGTGCATGCAGGCATAACGCTTCTGTTTGAGGGCCATCTCACACTCGGTTGATCAGCATGGGAGCGGCCAGCCATTCTAGGAATAGTAGTTAGGCCCATAGCGATGAGGTTGCTGAAGAAGAACTCAACAGGCTTATCTACCAACTAAACTCCTCGACTGAGACAGAGAAATCAGTCATTTCCTGAAATACGGACCACTGCACCCACATCAAGCACCATGGGGAAGGGCTCTAAGGCAGCAGTGGCCCAGAAAATGATATTTGAATCCCCAGGAAATGTTCACTACCATGGAGGTCATCAACCACCCACTAACCAAAATCAGGCTGTGCATTCAGAGAACACAAAGATAGATTGAGACAGGAAAATCAAGGGCTTCTCGGGCAGTGATGCGTAAACTCATCCACATTTAAGATACCTAGCTGCAGCTCATTGATCAGGTCGGCAAGGACTTGGCCCCTGGGATTAATCGAGTTGTCTCCCCGGAGGGGGTGTTTAATGGAGATTTCCGAGGAAGAGAAAGGGCCTCGGCAACCGTGCTACAACAAGGCGGAAGTCCCCCGCATCAAAGTCAGCTGACAGTGGAATGTACATGAAAATAACAGTATACCTCCTATCCAGGTGCAGCTGCACAGCTACTGCATGAAAGTGGGTATCTAAAGTGAAGATAAGAACTGAGATATCATGCCGGGTGTAAATCACGCATCCTCCTGCCCATCCCCATCCTGTGGTATTAGGGTCCCAAAAACCCTTATACCCAGGGAGGGTGGGCAGGGGGCACACACCCACATTGGGCTCCTGAAAAAGATAGCTAAAAGGGAATGGAATGAGAAAAGCCTCCGCAGCTCCTCCCAGTTGGCCCTGAGTCCGCAGCAATTCTAATGAAGGAGTAAGCCCTCCAGGCCTATGAGGGGCGGTCAATAAGTTTTGCAATTCGGATATAAGGAAACGAGATATGAGGAAAAGTTTTATTATTTTTCCATATAACTACCCTCGATTTGCGCCACTTGTCCCTGAGGCTTTGAATTCCTGACAACCAGAAATCTCCCAACTGCTGTTCAATCCACTCCTGGACAGCGAGCTGGACATCTTCATCATACCCAAACTGGCGTCCACGCAGTGTAGCCTTGAGCTGGCGGAATAAAAAGTAGTCGCTAGGGGCCAGATCTGGACTGTAGGGAGATGGTTGAGCTCCTCGAATCTGCACTCATGCAGGGCAGCTTGTGCAACTCTGGCCTTGTGGACAGGGGCATTGTCGTGGAGGAGCAGGACACCGCGTGTAAACTTGCCACGCCGCTTCTGACGGATGCACTTCTTCATCCCAGACAGTTCATCAGCGTAATATTGGCCTGTGATGGTCCTTCCATGAGGCGCATAGTCCACCATCAAAACTCCCTCAAAGTCCCAGAAGATGGTGGCCATGATCTTCCCAGCTGAGGGTTGGATCCGGAACTTGATGGGGGTCAGAGAGCCAAGGTGCTTCCAGGCCATGCTTTCCAGCTTGGTCTCGGGATCCCAGTGATGGACCCACGTTTCATCACCTGTCACTATGCGTGACTCGAATCCCGCCGGGTCTTGGTTGTACAGGAGCAGCAGCTCCTCCAAACTTTTACGACGTTGAAGTCGATCATGGGGCATGCGGTTTCTAGGGACCCAATGGGCAGAGACCTTGGTCATGGCCAAATTGTTGTGGATGATGTTTATAACACTTTCATGTGATATTCCAAGTTCTCACTTGATTTCTTCAATCTTCGAAGATCATCCTCTCCACACGGGCCACATTGTCCTCGTTGGTCACGTCTGATGGGTGTCATCTTCAAGGGACTCACAACCATGGTGGAACTCCCCATTCCAGTGAGCAATGGTTGCATAGGAAGGGGCGGTGTTGGTGTACACTGCAACCATGCATTTATGGATCTCTTTTGCATTCTTGCCTCCTGGGTCAAAAATTTGATCACTGCGCGGTGCTCAACCTTCTCCATTGTTGAAAAATTTGTGACTGACGATCTGCGATCAGCTACTGCTTCTTAAATAGATGAGGCAGGAGCGTGCGGCTGCAGTTCTTGACTTGTCATAACTTGTCCTAATACCTCCATAAACAGCCATCCCCCTTCCTCTGTTTTGCCCTAACAATTTGCAAAACTTAGTGACTTATGGTGTGTGGCTTTGGATGAACTTACACAGACTTCGGGTCACCCCAACTTTGCATCTCTACAGGAGTGATTCATATGGCCAAAGAAGTGCCAGTAGTAGCACCTCGGCATCAGTGGCCCCAATGCCTTCATGCGGTAGAGATACCAACTGGCACACACCGACTCAGGGAGCTTGTCACAATCAAACGTGATGAAGAGTGTAGGGGTGGGTCTTGAGGCCCTCTCTGTTTTCTCATCAGACATTCAATTTTGACTGCTCCATGGTCGGCCAGCTCTAAGGTGATCTCATTTATGGATAAGTCCACAAGTTACCTTGCATAAACCACTCCTTTCACAAAGTTCATGGTATTT
Organism: Ceratothoa steindachneri; assembly: GCA_963969495.1. NCBI lineage: Eukaryota > Metazoa > Arthropoda > Malacostraca > Isopoda > Cymothoidae > Ceratothoa > Ceratothoa steindachneri. Next base: position 214,963,345 of record OZ018317.1, read on the forward strand.
GTCTTAAATGCAACATATTATATATGGTTAGAATCCAAAAAAAAAAAAAATTAATTATACTATTATAAATATTATATAATTCCCGCCAAAAAATATATGCAAATTTGGAAAAATATTTTCCCCCCATACCCCAACTTGTGGACGAGTCCACAAGTTACCTTGCATAAACCACTCCTTTCACAAAGTTCATGGTATTTGTCTTAAATGCAACATATTATATATGGCTAGAATCTGAAAAAAGAGGAATTTAATTATACTATTATAAATATTATATAATTTTACAAAAAAAATATATACAAATTTGAAAAAATATTTTCCCCCCATACCCTGGGCACTTGGAAAATGAAACTCCTGAAAAAAAATTTGTTTTAATTAATTTTAACCTATTTGAGATAAAATAAAAAACTAAAATAATGGGTATCAAGCAATTAGTGTACTTAAAAATTAGCAAAAATTATTAGGTATACAATTTTTCTAACTGGGCATATTTATAAATTCAATAAAAAAAATCACCTATTTAAATATTTTTAAATTATACCTATGAAGTTATTCAATTGAAATTTTAAGGTAATTTAAGTAAAACAAAAAATATTAATGATGATTACCCTATATTGTATTAAAGAAAATAAATATTTGATACATATGCTTTTTTTACAGATGAGTTCTCACCAATTTTGTATTTTCACCAAGTAAAATCTTAAATCTATAATGTAGGTATATATTTAATTAGAGATGGAACAAAAATTTACATAAAACTTTATAATTGAAAAAATTACATAAATTTAGAAATTAAAATAGGTACCAATTACATTCTTAATGCATGCACTCAAGTTGCTTTAATGGAAAAGAATATTGAATCTGTTGTGTTCCTGCATTTAAAGATAGTGATTCCAATATTTTAATTATATCTTCTTTATCCAAATTACATGAATCTTTAATAACTGGCTAGTAGTAGTACTTATTATAGCCATTTGTATGTAAAAACTGTATTTTGAAATCATCAAAATCACTATCATAGGTTTGGACAAATCCAACCCAATTTTTGTCATTATATTTGCATATATTATAATCCACATTTCTGATTAGGTAACTTCATTTTTTTTTTTTTTTTTACATTTTTTAAATGTTTCTTCTCCCTCATTTCATCTGATGTTTCATATATTTTTATTTTTCCACTACTTAAGGGTACAAGTTTATGTAATTTCTGAATTCCTACAATTTAAATGGCATTTTGGAATCTTTAAGTTATAAGTTTTTCTTTATCGTTTGCATCTTCAACAGTTGTAAAAAAAAAAAAAAAAAAAATCTTCAAGCAGTTCTTTACAAAATGCAAACATCCCTTGAGGTGTTAAAATTTGATTTGGAAAAGGTCTCTGCAGACTGGCTTTAGCAGTAACTCTTTTCACCACTCCACCAATCCCATCACAAACACACTTTCCATGTGAAGTAGCAAAGAATTGCCACTCACATTAACACCAAAGTAATTCTTGTGAAAAATGTTTAAAAAGTTAAAACGATTTTGGTACTGTCCAGCACAGCCATCACTGAAGTAATATATATATTTTTAGATTAGGTATGATACGCTTAATATGTGCTATTAATGTACATAGAAATGTATACACCATTGTTGTGTTATGCTTAGTATCTGGGGATAAGAAGCAGTAGCTTTGAGGTACAACCTGGCTTTCCGGGACATTCTCAGTTATCATGTGGTACATTATGAAAGGATGTACAATGGGAATTTTCCGAATCAAATCCTTGTGCTTCATCTTGTATAACAAACGAATAATTTTCTGAAAAGTCCAGGAGAATTATAATTTCATTTTTAGGTAGACTTATTTTTAAATTTTGTAAAAAAGCTCTTTGAGATCTTGACACATAATGATGGCTTGTTAATTTTGATATTTTGCTAATTATTAAGGTACATCTATCAACTATTACCAACTGTTTATATTTCATTTCTTCAAACACACTTTTCCATGAGTTGCTTGTAGTTAAAGTCACAAATTCCAAGAGCAGATATTTGAGGCTTTACATTTTGATGATAGGTAGACACACAAACTAAATGTGTACCAGATGCACCAGCTAGGATACAAACTTGGTCTTAAGCCAGCAAATGTTGAAAATCCAATTCTAGGAGATGGTGGATCATCTTTATATATACTGTAAGATTCTTTCAAGTTCATCAAGATTAACCTCTTTTGAATTAACTCCTTTTCTCACACTCACACAGTCTTTTTCCCTGGACAAACGCAGGCGATATCATCTTTTTGAAAAAAGCTTCTTACATAGTCTTTTGTGTCCTTCGTAATAACTTTTACCTTGAAATGGTGGGAATCTCAGGAATAATACCAAACCAATTCTTTAATTTACGGCTCTTTTTCACCATATAACCTGTTGTTTGAAACAGTTCCAGTGTTTTGCTATATGAGTATGGTGAAATGCTTAATATCTCTAGTTTCCTGTCATATGAGTCAGTTTCATTGAAAGCCATGATAAGTTCTTGCTTAAGTTTGTTAAATCTGAAAGAAAAATAGGTAAATAAATATAAATGCTGTAAACTGAAAATTAATACTTAAATTTATGATGGTTGTTTTAACATCTCCAGTGAATTCATCTAATACTCTGGTGGTTAAGATGATTTATAGAATTTTTTCACTCACCACACTGTCATTAATATTAATTTCTCTCAATACATCTCTACCAAACTTATTATTTAATCATTGCATCCTTTCTCAGTAATACCAACTGTATATTGAGCACAGGCCAATACTAGAAGACTCTCTCTCTCTCTCTCTCTATATATATATATATATATATATATATATAAAGAAATGGAACTATTATTATATTTGTAGGTCCTCTGTAATCATTTTTTTAATAACTTAGCTTTTATCTTGATTCTCACAATTCACTTCAGTATTTTCATGTCACATACAGCGATTAATCTCCGTCAGAGTCTGCAATGCCCCTAAATACACCAAAACAACACTTACAGGTCAGCAAACTAATGGCACCAACACCTACATATTTTTTATGGCACATTTCATAAATTGATTTGCCCAAATGAAAATGTTAGAAATAGATGGTAGCTTACAAAGAAAATGTGCTTGATCAATAATAAAAGTTCATTTGTAATTAATGCTAAAAAAGGTAGATACGTAGATATACCTTGTTTAATTCGGGTTTTTTCTCTTTTCTTTTGAAAGGCTTGGTATATCTTGCTGCAATGTATCTTCAAGCTTCCTCTTTAGAGATCTACAAGCTTTTTCTAATGTTTTAAGCACCTTTTAGCTTTTGAAGATGAAGGCAAAGAATCTGTATAATAATAATAATAAAATTTTATTGTACTAATAATAGGTACAGTAAAAAATAATTACAAAATAAGTATTAAGTGCTACAAGATCATATGAACAAAAAAAAAAGAATAAAAAATTAATAACATTTAAAGTATTTATTTTTAAAATAAGATGAAATAGATTTCTTAGTATAATAAATAATGCCTAATGTAAATTAAATTGCACTATAAGACAACTGAGAAGATATACTTTCAGCTTATAAATAAAGATATTAAATACTCACGACTTTTAATTGGAGTCACTCCAAGATCTTTCAAAACAGAGCCTACTTCCATTTCTTTTATTTCATCTTCAGAAAATGAAAAGTCAGCCATTGATGTTGAAGAGTCGTCATTTGAAGTACTTTCAGACAAGCTGCTTTCATTTTCCCATAAAATTCCTGCATTTTTTTTATATAAATTTACGGCAATTTGTACATAATATGGTATCCTTTTGCAGGCAATAAAAAATTGTTCACTAATCTGCCTGATGTCTTTAGTAATAAATTTTGGATGTTTCTTCAGTGGGTCTAAACAGTACTTTCGCATATTGTTATTTTTTTTATTATATGTGCAACATTCTATAAATAGGTATATATCAAATAATATGTATAGATATATCTGGAATTAAAACAACAATTAAATGACTAATAAAAATAGTATGAATTCATATGTAAATGAATATTGTGCCCATAGGTACTTACTTTCTACCTAATTTGCTAATCACGTACAAGCACACATTCCCCTCACTACATTTTATAACCCTAGATAACTATAAAATTATAGAACATTAATATATATATTTAATATGCCACAATTCATATATAGCACATCCATGATAAAAGCTCTATAACTATTTGTTTCACATAATAATGAAAGGAGAGTCAAACACAAACAAGAGCTGCAAAAACATTTATGCTATTTTTAAGCACAGGTTTTAAGCATGGGTTCTTATTCCTAATAGTTACCGTTCAAATTCAGTCATTCTCAATATGTTTTCAGGAAATTATATAAATAATGTATATGTAAAGTCATTAATTATAATATATTAAGACTTTTAGTAATGTCTGAAGTTATATATTACTCATAAATTGTATTGTTGAATAGAAAAAAAATACTTCTTTTTCTAAAAAATTGTTTTGGCTTAAAAAAGTACAAAAATATACATATAAATAGTTATACCCCAATAATTAAATTAATTTTTCAGTACAGTGATTAACTGATACCCATTAATTTATTTTTTTTATTTTATAATAAATAGATTGAAATGTATAAAATATTTTTTTTTGAAGTTTCATTTCTAAGTAGGGGGTGGGGATGGGATTAAAAAAAAGGATAATGTTTTTCTGTTAAATTGTACAGTATTTATATTAGCATAATTAAATTCCTCTTTTTTTCTGATTCTAGCCATATATAATATGTTGCATTTAAGATTAATATTAAGGTAGATATGGATATTTTTTTGAAAGGTGGGTTTCCTTTCCCCCCCAAATTTTAACCCGTAATAACTCAAAAACTATAATTGATAAAGATCTCAAATTTGCAACCATTTATTAAAACTCTATAGAACAAATGCATACACCAAATTTGATTAAAATCGTAGAGGTAGTGGTTTAAGGCTTATGCCCTTACTCAACATGCTGCCATCAGTGGAGTGAATAATGAGGAAGCGTTTGAAGCCAGCGGGCTCGGAAATGCCAAGTAACCTCTGAATGAGGGGCCCAAATGTAAGCGTGGCTCCACTCTGCGCACTTTTGATCTTAGTCTGGGACCCCGGAGAGCACTGGGGCTGGATATGCCGATCTTGGCTTGGTCTATTACCGAACAGCCACAGACCAGTCTGTCCTCACAGTGGGAGAGGAGCCCTTGGTCTTACGTTTTTACTTTTTAGGAGGAGGGTGGGGAATAAACCTGCTTTTCTCCTCCGCCAGAAAGGCCCCCTAGGCCAGATGGACTGGCCTAATCAAGATCCTTCTCTGAAATGGAGGTCTTGGTTGTCCCAGGGGCACCAGCTGGGGGAGGAGATCCCTCCTCTCCTTGTGAGGCATCAGGGAACCGAGCCATCTAAAGAGGAGGTTGCACAGGGGTGGGGGCGGGTTCTATGCTTGGCACTGAGCCCTTCTCAGGGATGGACTCCATATGGCCCTCTCCCCCCAAGACATCCAGGATCCCATTAGAGGAACCCTTTGTCTCATCTTGAGCCAGCGAACCGGCATCTATCGGGGAAGAGAGAGGGGCACATACAGTGACCCCCTGTAAACTGTGAATGCGCAAGTGTAGGACATTGGGGGGGGGGAGGCATAGACTGATGGGCCCTGCCATCCCTTGCCCCTCTAAGGGGGTTGGCTCTATCGAGATGCTTCCAGCAGGAGTGGTCAAGATTGGGTATCCTGCATGCTTTCTTGTCAGTCCCCTGTGAAAGAAAAGGAGGGAGTAAAGGGGGAGTCCCCTGCACCCGTAAGCTTAGGAGAGCAGTAAGCCTCCTCTCCAGTATAAGAAATTTGGTGGGTCCCTTGAGAAAGCACAGCAGGGAAGGGGGCCCTCCATTTTTTTTAGAGCTGACCAAAGGTGGCTCTGGAGATGGTAAAGAGGAAGGGAGAGGGTTATTTTTTTAATAAACTCATCATTGGGTACGGTGACCATATTTATATCACAGGATGCATACCTAATCATCTCCCGCAGTAGCTCCCACCCAGTGGCCAGGCAACCCATCGGCATGGTGGCTCTACCTTGGGCTGGGTGTAAAATTTATAGGCCATGATAGGACAGAGAAAGAGTATGTGAGGAAGGCAGGGTTGGCAAAAAAACAAATAAAACCCAGGTTTTATTCTGGGTTTTCCAAAAAAGAAAAGCTACAAGCATTAAAATAACATAGAAAAAGAATAGCTATCTATTTTTATATAATATTAATAATTAATCAGTTTAATAATTATATTATAGTAAGAAAAGATCACTGATCAAGAATTGTGGGTACCTATGATAGCCATAACCTGTAGAAGGAGAGATGAATTATGAGTCGATATCAGAGAAATAATCTTAATTTGATATATATTTTATTTTAGACTGTCCAAATCTAGGAAACATTCTAGGTACTAGCAGAAATGAACCACGATTAGACACATTCTTATTGTTATTGCTTCTATAAAATTCAAACTGTCTGATTCTGATCTCAGTGGAGGATCTAGTTTTAATTGAGCTTCAAACAACCTGATCCAAAGGGAGTCATTGGTTTTTGTAGGTGACATAATTTAACTTAGTACTTAATATTACAATGGGCAAAATTACCTTTTTTATGAGGCTGTTTTGTACTCCAGTTTCAGTTGAAGCAATTGAGTTTTCATTTTTGGATTGATTCTCTTCATTTTCATCAGAAAGTGGATTTTCATCTTCAAGAAACTCTTCCTTAATCTCTTCTTTAATTAAAATTTCTTCAATCTCCCCCTAAAGTAAATATAAATGCATTTCTAAGTACTCAAGAACTATTAGATGGTAACCAAAACTTTCCTTAAATATGAAGGAGAGAAACAAAATAGGAGCAAAAGATAATTTTATGCATGATGTTCAAGTTAATGACCAGGACTTGAGGGGTTCTGGGCATTGGGGTACAATTAATGGGAAGATTGGTTTTGCCCCAATAACCCTTTCTACATATCATGGGTTGACCACCTCCCCGCTGCCCTTCCCAAGTGCTAAAGGCTGTACTGATTATGTCATGTATCACACCCAGCGAGCAAGGCTGTTTTTAATCAACTCTAGCCACCCTGTAGGGCAAGAGGGGTAGAGTGATCGGCCATTCCTAAGGGGGTATGAACAACCACCCCCACCTGGATGCAATCCCGGTGTGGGACCACCCCAATTGGATGTATCCTGTATAAGGGTTCAGCTGCAATTGAACAAATGGAGATTTCTAGGGAGGTGTCCCAGAAATCTCTGTACAACAGATTGAGAAGACGCAGTCCCCCATGGATCAGATATGGCCATTGGGATCTTGCAGGTGAGGCGCAGCGCAAGATTTCACAGTTTTCGCAGGTTGAGATAGAGCAGAAGATAGTTAAGATAGAGGCCATAAAAGAACCTTGAAGGTGATGCAGGAACTGATGAAACTGAAGCATCAGTATTGCCTGGGAGAAGTGACCCTGGCAGAGAACATGACCCACAAAGTTCTGTATGAGTTGAAGAGTAGAGGCCTGGGCACTGGTGAAAAGGAGTTGCAATAGTTGAGGAAGAAATTGACAAGTGCATGAATAATTGAGGAGGGAATTGACAAGTGCATGAATGGCTCGCTCAAAACTAATATTTTGGCTGTGGGAATGAGTCCATCTAAGATTACATAGGAAGTGGAAGGAGGAGCAACATTTTTTTTGTTTATTTAATGGCACCCATTTGGTGACTGCAACCAACAGCATGTAACATAATAATTTATAACCTATTATTGGGCTACATTAAAAAAAAGACAAACCAAAAAACAAAATATAAAAGAATGAAACAATAAGTTGAAGGAAGCACATTACAGCATTAAGGGCTGGGCTGCCTCCCTCCAGCACCAGAGCTTGTAACCAATAACAAAGAAAGTCAAATAAAATGGAGGTCAAAGAGTCAGCAAGTCTGTGGGTAGTATAAAGCCATCCTGAGTACAAGGGGCAATTGGTAGCAGACTCGCTCATCCCGGTACTAGGACAGGTAATGATCATGAAGTTCCCCCAGAATGGGACATTTAAAAAAATATGCTAACAGTCTAGAGCACAATGCAGTCATAACATTAAGGTCCTAGGGGGGTGGGGGCACCATCAAATGGTGGTGCATCAAACAAGTGTGGACCTAATTCAAAGACAACAGAAAGTTACATGCAAGTTTAAGTTACTATCAGTCATCTTCTTTCCCAGGTACCCAGGACAGTGGGGGGGGGGGGCTGACCTGATTCCTGCCATGTAGTCAGTGAAATGCTGGTTGGAAAGATTCTTTGTCACCCTCATACCCTGCATGACCAGGAATGCAACACAAGATAATCTCAACATCTACTGGCTTGTGGCAACTGTGGCACCAGGGATGCCACAAACCAGACAAGTGTGGAGATACCAATACCAGATAGTACTCAGGGTACTTTGTGACTCACTAAAGATCACAATCTGGTCTCATAACTGGGCACAATGCATTATCTTCCATACTGAGCAGGGTATTGCAAACAGCTTGGCCAATCCCTTCCTGGGACTTGGAGCCACCTGTGTACACTGGTACCCATCCAGCATGACACAAAATGTGATCACAAAAGATCAAATGTAATACTACCAGTGCTGTGGAAGCTTTGGGAGCAGAAGCAATGTGACAAAAAGTCAAGGTGGTACCTTAAGACTAATATATCTTATTTTTCTTTCATTTTTTAATGTGATATGAATAATTATTCTAATATTAAAATTATTTTGCAGGTTTATTAAAAAGTCATAATTGAAAAAATGCATTCCTTCACTCAATCCAAAATCATACTCTGGTCCTTTTCCTTTAGAGGTAAATTTCAGTCTTTGGAGCTTCGCTATTTAAACAAAAGGGTAAAACAATAATAGATATGGATTTATTTTATTAAATTATAATATATTTCATATTTTTTGAAATAAATGTTTGAATCTTATTCAATTCCAGAAATGGTTCTTTTAAAAGAAAAGCCAGCAACCATTGTTGCTGTGCACTAAAATGCAGAGAGTAAAATTACTGTGAAGAAGTCTTCAGGACCCAAGAGCTTCAAATTAATGCCAAGATTGTCTCTTAGTAAGGTCCCAGCGCAAGGATTGGATTGCTCACAATGGAAAAGAAGCAGGTGTGAATGCTTCAGTATGCACACTGAGGCAGACTTTTCAACAAAGGTCTGAAGTGAGATGGGCTGCGAAGAAGCGTCATCTCACCAAGAAGAACCTTATGGATAGGCTCTACCTGTGTAGCCTCCTTCTGCTTGTTTGGAGGTTCTAGAAGACCACTTGTTAAGAGGAGAAAAGGAGAGCATTTTCACAAGTCCTTTGTCATGCCCATGGTGAAGCATCCAGACACTCTCCATGTGTGGAGATGCTTCTTATCTAATGGAACTAGAGTACTAACTATTTTGCCTATGAATACTGCCTTAAACTCAAAATGGTACCAAAACATGCTTCATCAACACCTTTTCACAATATTTCAGAACCAATTTTGAGATAACTGTATTTTTCATCATGATGGCGCACCTTAAGACAAAGCAAAAGTAATAAAGTTATTGTCAGAAACTAACATCAAACTTTTGGGACATTTTGGGCTCAGGAATTTGACAGATTTGAACCCAATAGAGAATTTGTGGGCGATAATAAAATTTGTAGTTAATAAACAGAAACCATCCAATTGCGAGCAGTTGAGGGTATTTAATGAACTAAAATACAGAAATATCAGTCAAAATATGACAATTTTGGTCTCCAGCATGACAAAATGGATTAAAGCAGTCCTGAAGAACAACATACAACATTGTGAATATTGACTATGTGCATCAATTGACTATTAATTAATAAAATGGATTTAAGCTCTAAATTTTGTATTTTCTAGTCATTCTCTGACAGATCAACAACAACAAAAGCATTTATCAGATTTTGCTGAAATTTGGTTTATATAAAATCTCTGGGCCCTGAATCCAATTCTGAAAACTTCAGGCTTTTTGATGTCACTATAACAATGGCCATGTTTATATAAAAATTTATAATAAAAAATGACAGATGATCCAAATACCGAAGTTTAGAACTCTAGGTTCAAATTTTTTTTTTCTTAAATATATTGCAATCAAATTTTAAGGTGGTGCTTTGTCCTTCAAGGTATTAAATGCTAAAAAAATTTATATCCTAAATGAAGGCAGAGGCTTTGGCTATTATAATCAGCAAAATAAAAAAAAATTATTTATGTTGCTATCTTTCATATAACTAACATAAAAGTGAACATAGTCCTAAGTTATTTTCCCATTTAACCCCCAAACTGCGGTGGAGCTATATTTAATGGCATTGAAATATAAGCTAAATTTGCGGTGAAGCTAAATATAGATACTATCTAAAATATCTAGTTACAGTATTGTGGCAGAGAATATATTTAGTTTTATTAAAAAAAAAATATTGTGCACTCCAGAAAAAAATTAAAAGTGTATACCAGCGCAACATTTGCAAGATTCCACTCTGCATGGTTGTCTTGCTTTCAGGTATACCACACTCAAGAAAATCTTTGATAGATATACAAACATTTTGAGGGAGGGAAGAGAATAAACATACATTCAGGTCACAATGCTTGAACATATACAGTGGGTAAAGTAAATATCTGAAACATGGTCAAAAGTTTATTTACCATAGTTACACAACAGCAAAGTAATCAAAAATTGAACTCTTATGTATTTTGTACATTGAATACAAATTGGTATCATATTGCAAAAATAGTAAAACATTACTATGATTATGGCAAAAATATCAAACAAATGTTTCAAAAAGTATCTGATACATCTATGAAAACCAGTTAGTATTTGGTGATATGACCTTTCGTCGCTAGTACAGCTTCGAACCATTTGAAATATTTACTTATAAGGTTCTTACAAATATTTGTAGGTATCTTGGCCCATTCTTCTTAAATCTGTTAGATTTCTTTGGTCCTTTTCTGAATCTTTAGTTTTAATTCTCGCCACAGGTTCTGGATAGGATTTAGGTTTGGCGTGCTGAAACCACGCTGCAGTGCCCTTGCCTGTGTATTTTGGATCGTTGTCCTGCTGGAATGTCCATCCTACTGGCAACTTCAAGTCATCTGCAGACTGTAAGAGATTATCATCCAGAATCCTGTGATACATCTGAGCATTCATTTTCCCTTCAATAATATGTAGTCTTCCAGGACCTGCAGAGGAGAAGCAGCCCTATACTGTTATGCTGCACTACCTCCTCCAAACTTCACTGTCGGGATTGTATTTTTAGGATCATGCGCCGAGTTTTTCTGCCTACAAACGTGATTAACACTATTCCGCCCAAATAACTCAATCTTCATCTCATCAGACCATACTAAGGCATCCCAAAACCTTGCAGACTTCTCTAAATGTTCCTTGGCAAAATTCAGATGATTTCTGACATGAATTGGTTTCAACAAACGTGTCTATTTTTGGTGTGCGAGAATGGAATCCCTCGTTCCTAAGAACTGCTCTAATTGTATTTTTGCATACATTTCTCCCAGCTGCTTCCAAATATTTCTGAAGTTCAAATCAAGTCACTTGAGGATTCTTCTTTACTTTATGGACTATATGCTTAGCCGCACGGTTTGAAATTTTAGATGGACGCCCAGCACATGGTAGACTTGCAGTGGACTGATATGACATGAACTAGCGAATCATATCACCAATGGTTGATTGGTATTTTTAGCATAGATGAAAGTTTTCTATAGCCCAAACCACTTTTATTAAAGCAACTGAACAATTAGTTCTCTGCTCCTTTTTGGCAATTCTTTAGTCTTTGCCATATTAGAATTATAGTGTTGAACGATGACCTACTCATGCAGCTCTCAGACACTGACTGAGGTCCGCTGTTTCACGTGGATGAAGTAGATTATTTTTCTAGAAAGTTCTACAGCATTCCTGTCTGTAAACCACTCTGGAATGTTTGAGAAATATTTATTATCGCTTTAAAACTAATTTTGTGGGTGTGTTGGATACTTTTTGAGGTGATAATCTAAAAATTTTGTCAATATAATATCAATGCTCTACTATTTGTGTATTCTAATACCAAATTTGTATTCAATGTACAAAATACATAAGATGTTCAATTTTCTTTTACTTTGCTGTTGTGTAACTATGGTAAATAAACTTTTGACCATGTACCAGATATTTATTGCAGCCACTGTATGCATAAATAAACAAAATTATTGTTTCAAGTTTTATTCACATAATACAGATTTCTAGATAAATCTTGTTTAAATATAAAAATGTTTATGCAATATGGATGTGAGCGACTCCAAATCTTAGTAAAGTCATGGTACAGTTTTTCTTGATATATATATATATATATATATATATATCCCAGGTCACCTAGTATGGACCACAAGGTCTGTTGTGACCTGTTTATCTATGTAACAAGATCATAGGGGAACACTCAAAGAAAGTGAAGGTGGAGGAGTTAAAGGAACTACAGATGCAGCAGTATACTGAGGTTTTGCAGAAAATTGGTACTGTGGAGGAACCAGAAGTGGAAGTTATCTCTACAAGTGAGATAAAGGAAATGTTGGGAATATGGGAGAGACTTTCAGAGTTTATTGAAAGGAAACACACTTAAAGAGTTTAAATTGGTCATGCATTGGCAATAATGACACTTGCCTAACTCATTTCTGAAGCATTTTGAAATGGAGGAAGAAACAAATGTCCTTAGAAAGGTTTTTATTGAAATGCCCTGCAAATGAAAGTGAGGAAAGAGTGGTGAAAAAGGCGGAAATAAGTTAAGAATATTAATTTAAATAAGTGAAGTGAAAAAAGGTAGTGATTAAGTTTAGCGATAAAATGTAGCATTAAGTGTGAAATGAGTAAGTAAATTATCTAAATAAGCAAAAGAATTTATAATGAATGAAAGTGACTGAAAAAGTATGAAAGAAAATAAACTCCTACAATCTCCTGCACCCCCCCTCCCTCTACCTCCACCAGCATTGTCTGATCTCCGAGGTAAATACACTTTAGAAAAACAGTTTATTTCTTTACATTCTTTTTTGTTTTTATACATTATTTGTTATTTACAAAATATATTTTCTTATTTAAAAACATGTAAAAAAAAAATTGGGTGGGTTTTTGGTCAGCTGGAATAGATCAATGGCATTTCAATTAATTTCAATGTGAAAGAATGATTTAATACACAAGCAAATTAAGTTACAAGCTCAGTTGCAGAATGAATTAAACACATAAGTCAAGGTATCCATGTACTTATATAAAAAAATCTAGTACAACTTGTTTGCCCATGACTGTACACCAAATTCAGGATGGAGTTTCCTAGCCCTAAAAACAAAGGGCTAGAGTATGACTGGCCTCTCTCAGTGGCAAAGGCACCATTGAGATTGGTGTCAGATGTAGTGAGAGCCATTGACAACCTAGGTAAGCACCGCACTTGTGCATACTTCACTGTACAAGGCACAGCCCAAGTGGCATCTCCCTGAGATAGACAAGTAGGGTCTCAGTGTGGGAAGTACAGAAGGTACTGATCATTAGGCAGATCAGTATAGTGGATCAAGTCCACCTTGCGCAATGCATGCTCGGCTGAGTAAAACTCACATCTGTAGTAGATCTTCAAGCAAACAAAAGATTGGTAGAAAAGTAAGGCAGTAGCCCAATTAGCATCATAAGTACTTAATGTGATGGAACAAAGAATATCCATTGCAGGGAAAAAGAGAGACCTTAAGGTTGTGAATATGAGCCTCACAGGTGAGGTGTCCATCGAAAACAAGACCAAAGGAATTGTGCGAATGCACCAGTCCAGGTGAGCCCCATTTAAGAACAAATCCAGGTCAGAGTGGAGCTGATGATGGCGGCAGAAATGCACTACCTTAGTCTTGGCTAAGGAAACCAAAATTAGTGTGCCTCGGCATTGCAAGAGGTTGTTCAATGTGTTGGAGTTGATGGTCTAGAGATGGCATCTGAGCCGCACCAAAAGATATCAAAAGGTCATCCATGTAGAGTGTAGTGAGAACATCTTCCAGCACCACCGAGGTGATACCCTTGATACTCAGGGCAATGAGACTCTGAGGACACACTTCTTTGAGAGAGACCATCCTCCTCCCCCATTGGGCCAGAGAGGGCTCCTTCTACCCATATGCATCAAACAACCCATGATTTTCCAAAAGTTGTCGGATTTTAATGTCTATTTCCTCAAATGTAACACTTGTTGGTAGAGGTATGTATGCAAAAAATAAATAAAATCGGGGGTGGTCCTGGTTAACCATCGGTCACTTTTATAAATTTATGGCAATTTTGGAAGCTGCACTATGTAAAAAAAGAAAGAAAAAAGAAGAAGTTATTTTACACCCAAATCTTGTCATGTTTGGTATCAAATTGAAGGTTTTGAGAGAAATACAAATATAATAATATATATATAACAATTTTATACAGAAACAATGGTTTGATAGTTTGTATTTTTTCATTAAAAAATTAGTGCAAAAAAGTATATTTTCATGAATTGTCAGAACTGAAGCATAAAACCCCCCACAATTTATCATACAAAGTAAATGCTAAATTTAAGCACATGATTTATGCTTCCATTTTGGAACTCATAATATTACACAGTTGTAGTGCAGTATTGTACTTGCATCAATCGAAAGTTGAAGATGTATACACCACAATGCCAATGTCACAACTCCAACTTTGCTAGTTTCTGAAAATTTGGCCTCACTTTGTGGTCGTATTCAATGACTTGAAAAAGATTTTGGAAGTAGTCTTCTCCTCTTGCAACTGCGACAAAATCAGTTGTGAGCTGTCTCTAGAGGGTCTTTCACAACATTTAACCCATGGAGTTAGCTGGCTTGAAGTGGTCAATATTCTGCCAATTGTCAACATCCTCTGTTAGGAAGGTCATATCCAGGTGAAGAAGGTTCACTGTAGTAAACCATGAGTCCTAGTTCACAAGATAAGCCAGGGTTGTCACTTCTCAAATTTTTTAAATGATGGTTTGCCACATCCAGCACCGTAGTAATGTTTTGGAGTGATTGACATTTCATATGGTTGTATGGCTAGTAACATCTGCAAGGGCACAACGCTCCTTTTGAGGTCATGCATTGTTGAACAGTGCCAAGACAACCCATTCTCGGGTTAAATATCACAAATGTCTATCAAAGGCTTTGGCAGTACTGACTGAAATGATTGAATGTCCCAGACTGGGACATTCGACAAGAATGTGCCAAACAGTCTGGGGGACGACGCAGTCGTTGCAATAGGGCGCAGGCGAGCGCTCCATCAAATAGAGGTGCGTCACAGTCGCGGCGCAATGGCACGCAACTTTAAGTTCCCTTTGACCATCTCCCATCTTCTTTGCCAAGCAGTCCGAAGAGCTGCCCGTATTCCTGCCATGTAGTTGGTGTGAGGAAGAGCAAAACGCTGGTCCAGTCGCAGAGTCCTTGTGAACTCTTTGGCGTGCTCATTCCTCGCAATTCCTACATGTCCAGGAACCCAGCAGAAGATAATCTCAACATCTGCCCAGCTCGCCAAAACTGTGGCGTTGTAGCGGGCCGAAAAATTTAGACTAAGCCCAATCGATCCAACCCGCTTCCTATACTAATCCGGATGTGAGAAATTGAAGGAGAATGAAACGGATTGTATGTACAGATCTTTACTAACAGAAAAAAAGTACAATGATAATTACAGCTTATATTTACAACAATTTTATATTTACAAGGGAAGTGTGCACACTTCAAAATGAGGCTAAATTCCCCAATCCAAATACGATACCAAAAAAGAGAATTTTATAACCGGCGAATACAACAATTTACTTATATATCTACACAAAACATAAGAAAAACACAACAACAACCGAACAAAAAGGGGGCACGCGCTATCACTTGTGTGCTGGAGGTGGGTGGTAGTAGGCTAACTTAGAAGGAGGCAGGATTGTCAATGAAGGCGGGTATGGTGGTTCAGGTGGTTAGAGAGGCACGAAAGCCCTCCGTCTCAGGGCTGGGCGGAGCACTCGTCTAGAGAACCCCTCTTGCTGTTAGTCCACACTTCCACTCTCTCTTTCCAAAATATGACGCTTTGATAAAAGATTATTTTAAACAAAGTACAATGTTTTAATTATAGTGATATCTCAAAACTAGCTACTATCTTTCCAGAATATGACGCTTTGTTAAAAGATTAATTTAAGCAAAGTACAATCTTTTAATTATAGTGATATCTCAAAACTAGCTACTATCTTTCCAGAATATGACGCCTGGAAAGAAAGAAAAACATGGTAATCATTTTATACATAAAATAAACAAAAATAAAACAAACCCATTCCCATTCACACACATTCTTACAGAGGGAGGGAGAGGGTACTGAGAAAAGGGGTGGGAGAATGGCCCTTTTACACACTCACATTCGCTCCACCACAGCGTCACAGATTTCGCGAACCAGGGGATGCAGAGATTCCAATGCCCCGAGAGCACTCAAGGCGCTTTGTGAGTCGCTGTAGATCACAATCCGGTCTCCGAACCGGGCACGTCGCGTAATCTCCCGTACCGAGTGGTGTATTGCCACCAGCTCGGCCGTGAAGACAGACGCAGCGCCTGGTAGAGCCCCGCTGACTTCAAACAGAGGGGATACGGCATGGAAGCCGACCCCCTCTTGGGACTTGGAGCCATCCGTATACACTGGCACGGTACCAGCGTGACATGATGTGTGCTCCAAAAAGGTCGAATGCAATACTCCCGGCGCAGTACAAGCTTTGGGAGCAGAGGCGTGGCAACAAATAGCCAAATGTGGTACCCTCCAGGGTGGCATCCTGGGCAGAACCAGGGGCGCCACCGGCTCGAGAGCTATATCTACCTCTCGAAGGAGTTTCCTGGCCCTAAACCCATAGGGCTTAGGGTATGACTGGTGTCTCTCAGCGGCATAGGCACCATCGAGATCAGCTGCGGATGCAGTGAGAGCTGTTGGCGACTGAGGGATGCGCCGGACTCGCGCGTACAGGCGAGTGGCATCTCCCAACAGGCTCTCAATGGGGGAAGTGCGGAAGGCACCAGTCGCAAGGCGAAGGCCGGTGTGGTGGATCGAATCCACCTTCCGCAATAAACGCTCGGCTGCGGATGCATAAAACTCACATCTGTAGTCGAGCTTCGAGCGAACAAAGGATCGATAAAAAAGTAAGGCAGTAGCCCTATCAGCGCCCCAAGCGCTGAACGTCACGGAACGGAGAATATCCATGGCGCGGGTACAAGAGACCCTAAGGCTGCAAATATGATCCTCCCACGTGAGGCGTCGGTCGAATACAAGACCAAGGAAACGGTGCGACTCAACCACATCCAGGCGGACCCCATTAAGAAACAAATCTGGGTCGGGGTGAAGCCGTGGATGGTGGTGTGGTGGGGCGAATGTGAGTGTGTGTAAAAGGGCCATTCTCCCACCCCTTTTCTCAGTACCCTCTCCCTCCCTCTGTAAGAATGTGTGTGAATGGGAATGGGTTTGTTTTTTTTGTTTATTTTATGTATAAAAATGATTACCATGTTTTTTTTCTTTCTTTCCAGGCCTCATATTCTGGAAAGATAGGACTTAGTTTCGTATATCCTTATATTACAAACAAAGCGTTATATCCTGGAAAGCTATATTATCATTAATAAATAAAGGCCATTAGTATAGCTTAATGAAGGAGGGCTTATAATAGCCACGTAAGCTTTTTTTTAAAGTCATTATCTTCCATCAAGCGCAGAGGCGCCACACTTGTAAGTCCTAGGCATTTTGCTCGCTCGAGTGGCAGGTGGCTGGACATCTTCCCATCCTCTTTGTATAAAGTGAGGCCTTGATTGTTGTGTATATATTGACTGTTGTAGTCAGGATTTTTTTTTTGGTTGTTTGATTTTTTATGTTTATTAGGATAGATTAAATAGTATTCATATATATAGGATTTTCTTTTTGTATTTTTGGCCAAAAAGTAAGATCTCCAATATAATCGCCCCCTCTCTATTGTAGATATTTTGTAAATTTTTTTTGTAAGTAAAGGGACTGTATATACAATCCGTTTCATTCTCCTTCGATTTCTCACGTCCGGATAGTGTAGGAAGCAGGTTGGATCGATTGGGGGTTAGTTTAGATTTTCGGCCCGCTACATTTGGCGCCCGAATAGGGACGTGAGACTTCGAAACTGGGAGCGTGACTGGATTGGATTGCAGTCCATACCCAATTAGTGTGACAAGTAGTTTGATTGATTTTTCCCTTCTCCTATCTTTTTTACTAACTTGGGAACAATGGCTGTAGCAGAAACGTTGAATGAAGAAGTAGTGCGATTGAGACTGGAGTTGAGAAAGAAAGAAGAGGAGTGTGAAATGTTACGGGGAATGATGGAGGGAATGGAGAATAAAATAAAAGGGATGAATGAAAAGACTGATAGGATGAAGAAGGAAATGGGAGACCGACAGGATCAGACGGACCGACGGATGCAGGACCTGTATGACATGATGAAGGGGTCAGGACCGGCCCTAGGACCCTCGACCTTGACCCCTGCTCCGACTGAAGGGAATAAGACTAATGGGATCAATGGGAGTGTGTGCGAGTCTAGAGAGAATAGGGTGATTATGAGTGATAGGAAGGACGGAGAATGGAAGAGAGTTGAATGCAAGAGAAGAAGGAAGAGTGGTGCAAAGGGGAAGGATAGGAAGGTAAGAGGCAAGAGTGTGGACTCATTGTACTCGGATGAAGGAGAGAGTGATGGTATGATTGATATGAGTGAGAGTGAAGGCAGCTCAAGTGAGAGTGAAGTGAATGTGGGAAAGGGTATTTTGATAAGGGAAGTGCCAAAGATAGATAGATTTAGGTTACATGGTGGGAAAAGTGTGGAAGAATTCTTCGGGGAATTTGAGCGATATTGTAAGCTCAAGTACCCGGAGAATAAGGGATACTGGATGAATGTTTTGGGGGAATGTTTGGAGGGAAAAGTATTGGAGTTTTTCCGCGTGATTACAAGTGTGGGGGAACCAAGGTACGATGTGGTGAAGAAGCGGATGATTGGACAGGTGAAACGAATGAAAGAAAGTGTGAAGTATAAAAGGGTAAATGAATTTGAGAAGGCTCGAATGGGGAAGAGTGAAAGTGTGAATATGTATGCACATAGGCTTGAGAGTATGGCAAGAACGAGGTATGGTGATGATGATGTAAATGAATGTAAACCACTCATGAGGAAGTTTTTGGACACGATCCCACGAAAGGTGAGTGAATGGCTGGGTGGAAAGAGAAAGGAGAGAGTGAGACTGACAGGTGAACGGTTGATGTGGGAGGATGTGTTGGAACTGTTAGAAGATGGACGATTTGATGATGAAAGCGATCTAGAAGAGGATGGATGGTACAGTGTGAATGTTGGGGGTAAGAAGCCCAGGAGCTTTCATCCGCCCCGGCAGTTTGTCAGCTACAGGGATGCCCTGAAGGCTGCACCAGCTGGAGTGATGTCAAACTTCCTGGGCCGGCAGAATGGATGGGCAAATGGAGGGTGGTCGAATGGAAGGGGGCAGATGAATTTCAAGCGTGGGAACGGATATATGAGAGAGAAACCGAGGTATGTCCCAGCAAATGAGAGACCGAATGGTGTGAGAAAGATTGTGGAATGTCGTCGGTGTGGAAGGAAAGGTCATATGTTGGCAGAATGTAGGTGGACATCTGGTGCGTGTTTTGGGTGTGGTAAGAAAGGGCATATGATAAAGGATTGCCAGGAAAGTGTGAAAGAGTGCTTCGAGTGTAAAGAAATAGGCCATTTGAAGAAAGATTGTCCGAGGTTGAATGGTGGAGCAACTGCTGGGGAAAGTATGAAATATGCATGTGGTAATTGTGGAAAGGCTGGTCATTATGCAAGGATGTGTCGTGACCAGAGGAATGTATGTAGCTATTGTGCGATGGAAGGACATTCAAGTGAAAAGTGTTGGATTAGACTGAGAGCGCAAGGTGTGAATGGAAAGTCTGAAGCGGGAAACTGAATGGTAAGAGGGTACCTGCTGAAGTATCCTCTGGGTGCATGAGTGTGAGTAATGTGTTGGTAAGTCTGTCTAGTGTGAAAGTGCTGTCTGGTAGGAAGTATGAGTGTCTGAGTGTGAAGGTGGAGTTGAATGGAATTGAGTGTTTGGCTTTAATAGATTCTGGATGCAAGGCGAGCTTGGTGTATAAAGATGTGTATGACAAGTTTAGCGAGAAAGCCCTCCTGTCTGAGTGCAAGGGTAATTTAGTAGGTATTGGTAATAGGAGAGTGCCTGTGATTGGAATGATAAGGTCACCTGTTCGAATGCATGGTATGATGATGAATGAATGTGAATTTTCTGTGATTGATAAGGTGAGTAGTGAGTATGGTGTGATTTTGGGCTATGATTTTATGAAAATGAATTGTATGGTTGTGCATCCTGCGAGTGATCATGTTGAGAGAAAGATTGGTAAAAATGGGGTGTATAAGTTGTATGTAGGGAAAGATGGTAGCGTTTTGAGGAGTGTGTTTACTGGTATTGAGGTGACTGCTATGGAGAGTGTAAGGCTTGTGAAGGGTGAAAGGGTGTCTGTTAGAGTGAGTTGGAGTAAGGATGTTAGTTTGAATGTGAGTGAGAACACTGTGATATTGGATGGAAAGGATGCGTGTTATAAGGTAAGGCGTGTTGCTTGTGTGTTTGATGGCTTGATGAGAATGAATGATCCTTTTGTATGTGTGCAGGCAGACCCCAGTGTGAAAGGGCAGGTGAGGGGAATCCAAGTCGGAGATGTACTGGGCCACCTCTCCACTGTCAATGAGGTAGGTATGGATGATAGTACGGATATCAGGGTGAATGTTGCGAATGAAAAGACATGTGAATGGATGTATAATGAGGTGAAGGACATGGTGAAATTGGATGGATGTTTGACTGAGTATGAAAGGGAGGATGTGTATCGAATGATATTTGAGCGAAAGGGAGCCCTCAGTAAGGGTGATCTGGATTTCGGGGTTGCAAAGCTCCCGGAATTCAAGATTGTCCTGAAGGAGGACTCCCCAATCTATCAGCGGCCGAGGCATTTCCCACGTCCGGTTGTTGAAGAGATTGAGGAGCAGTGTTTGGAATTGGAGCAATTGGGGGTGATTGAGGAGAGTGAGAGTGCATGGAATAGTCCAATTGTACCTGTACGTAAGCCGGATGGAAGATTGCGTCTGTGTGTGGATTATCGAAAGGTGAATGAAAGGACTGTGAAAGAAAGGTTTCCGATGTGTGTGGTATCTGAGTGTGTATATAGTATGCATGGGATGGAGTGGTTTACGAAGCTGGATCTGGTACGGGGGTATTACCAGATGCCCATTGCTGAGGAGAGCCGGCCAGTAACTGCCTTCTCTTCCTCAAAGAGGCATTACCAGTTCCGGAACCTCAGCTTTGGGTTGGCTAATGCTCCCGGAGCCTTCCAGCGGGCAATGAATGTTGTGTTGAGTAAGTTTGCGAGTAAGAATGTGATTGCGTTTATAGATGATATTTTGATTATGACTGAGACTTTTGAGGAGCATATGAGATTGGTGAATGATGTGTTGAGAACGTTGGAGAGTGTTGGTGTGAAGGTGAAAGTGGCGAAGTGTGAATGGTTTGCGAAAGAAGTGGAATTCCTTGGGCATATGGTGAGTGAGAATGGATTGCGTAAATCATCGAAGTATGTTGAGAAGGTGCGAATGTTTCCTAAACCGGTGACTGTGAAGCAACTGAAGTCATTTTTGGGTTTGATTGAGTTCCAGCGAAAGTTTATAGGTGATTGTTCTGGTGTGAGTAAGCCTCTGACTGAGTGGATGGGCAAGAAAGGTAGTACGGTTGTCAAGTGGAATGATAAGATGAATGAGGCGTATGAGAGACTGAAACTGGAATGTCCCCATGTCAGTTTGTGATGAATTTTGAAAGGCGAGTGAAAGATAGGTTTCGTTTGAGTGAAAGTGAGCAGAGTGTATGGCGTGAGGCACATGAAAGGTTCCGTTCATTTGAATTAGGTACAAAAGTATTGAAGGTGAAAGAAGTGAAGGGTAGGTTGAATGTATCAAAGATGAGTGAGAAGTTTGATGGACCTTATAGAGTTGTGAGAGTTTGGGAAAATGGGGTAACGTATGTTTTGGAGAGTTTGAATGACGGCATGACTGAGAGAGTGCGGGCTCATCAGAGTCAGTTAAGGAGATGGAGAGAACCTCCTGACTACCTGGTGAGCCATCCGGTGTATGGACTGTGTAGAGAGAGAGGTAAGGTGCATGATGATGAGATTGAATGTGATAGTATGGATCTGTCTGGGAAAGAGCTAGTCTTAGTCTCGAGGAGTAGAAAGCGTACAAAGAAGAGTGAAAGGAAGAATGCAAGTACAAATGAAAGTAAGTCTGAGCAGAGTGTTTCTGGTATGGGGGATCTTGAAAGGGAGATTGAGTTTTTGCGTAAACAGGTGAGTGATCTGGCTGGTATAAGTAGACGAGTGAGTGAGCTGCCTGTGCCTGATTTTTCTGGTTTTGGGAACAGTATGAATGATAGTGTGTTTGGGCAGAATGAACCTAGTGTGGCTGATTTTTCGGGTTTTATGAATGGTAATAGTAGGGGTGAGTTTGATGTAGTGAATGATGAAGTGGCTGATTTTTCAGGTTTCTGGTGGGAACCAGTCGAAGGGGTTTCTGGTATGCCTGTTGAGAATACAGGGGATGTGAATGACCTGTCTGTTTCGCAAGAATGTACCTTGAGTTGGATGAGAGCTGTGAGTGAGGAGCTGATGAATGGGGGTATGAAGAGTGAGGGTTCTGAACGGAAGAGTATGAAAGAATTCTGTCGTGAGATGGGAGAACTGGTAATGAGGGCTAAGAGTATGGTTGATGAGATGATAAATAGTGACGATGAGACTGACAGGACGACTGACGAACAACCCCGACTAATTGCTACGCGTAGCCAGGGACCAGTAGACGAGTGTGAATGGGTGCAGAAGGGTGCGATTGAGCACAAGTGGTACCGTGAAGAGTGATTGAAAGGGTTTAGTGAGTGGCTGGTCGAATGGCTTAAGGAAGGAGGGGTGTGGTGGGGCGAATGTGAGTGTGTGTAAAAGGGCCATTCTCCCACCCCTTTTCTCAGTACCCTCTCCCTCCCTCTGTAAGAATGTGTGTGAATGGGAATGGGTTTGTTTTTTTTGTTTATTTTATGTATAAAAATGATTACCATGTTTTTTTCTTTTTTTCCAGGCCTCATATTCTGGAAAGATAGGACTTAGTTTCGTATATCCTTATATTACAAACAAAGCGTTATATCCTGGAAAGCTATATTATCATTAATAAATAAAGGCCATTAGTATAGCTTAATGAAGGAGGGCTTATAATAGCCACGTAAGCTTTTTTTTAAAGTCATTATCTTCCATCAAGCGCAGAGGCGCCACACTTGTAAGTCCTAGGCATTTTGCTCGCTCGAGTGGCAGGTGGCTGGACATCTTCCCATCCTCTTTGTATAAAGTGAGGCCTTGATTGTTGTGTATATATTGACTGTTGTAGTCAGGATTTTTTTTTTGGTTGTTTGATTTTTTATGTTTATTAGGATAGATTAAATAGTATTCATATATATAGGATTTTCTTTTTGTATTTTTGGCCAAAAAGTAAGATCTCCAATATAATCGCCCCCTCTCTATTGTAGATATTTTGTAAATTTTTTTTGTAAGTAAAGGGACTGTATATACAATCCGTTTCATTCTCCTTCGATTTCTCACGTCCGGATAGTGTAGGAAGCGGGTTGGATCGATTGGGGGTTAGTTTAGATTTTCGGCCCGCTACAGCGGCAGAAGTGCACCACCTTAGTCTTGCCCAAAGAAAACCGAAACCTGTGCGCTTCGGCACAGCGAGAGACGCGGTTCAATGCCTGTTGGAGTCGACGCTCCAGAGTTAGCATCTGGGCCGCGCCATAAGAGATCGAAAGGTCGTCCACGTAGAGTGTAGCGAGAACATCTTCCGTCAGCACCGAGGTGATGCCGTTGATGCTCAGGGCAAAGAGTGTGACACTGAGGACAGCCACTACCTGAAAGAAGGTATCTAAAGAGAAAGGAAGAACGGAGACATCATGCCGGGTGTAAACCGCGCATCCCCCAGGGGTGGGGTCGCAAGACCCTTATATCTCGGAAGGGCGGGCAGGAGGCACATTCCTAGCATGGTCTCCTGCAAAACGATAGCTAACGGGGAACGGGATGAGACGAGCCTCCGCAGCTCCTCCCAGTTGGCCCGGAGTCCACGGCAATTCCATTGAAGGAATATGCCCTCTAGGCCTAGCTCGGAGGAGACGCGGGGGCCCTCCTCGAACTGAAGACCCTCACGGGAATTGCCGTACGATTCCCGGGGGCTGTTGGCCGGACAAAGCGCTGAAGGCGCTGTTGCCTTCGAGGACTTATTAGGGAGGTTGGGCTCACCATGCAAGTCTTTTCCTCCCTCCGCCTCGAAACCTTAGGCGGGCGTTGCGGCTTTGGAGGCGGGGGGGGCCCTCATTTCGAGAAACCACAGTCTCCGAGCAACTCGCTCCACCTCAGGGCATGGGCAAAGGGGCCGAAGCTCCTTTGTTGCTGTCCTCCTTTCGGGGAACAGCTTTAGGAACCTCGGAAGATGGCCTAGCGACCATCTTCAGGGGTGTTGCCTCCTGTGAGTCTAACGACTCAGTGGAGGTGCGTGGCCATTTCGCCTTAGTGGAAACGGTAATGCTGGGGGAAGAGGGGGGAGCCCCAGTTTTAGCAGGGCAGGGTATGAAACCTTTTTGCCGCCAGCTTTACCAGGGGAGCGCCCGCGGAAGGGCTCCGAATGGCTGCGGAAACAACTGTGCTCGTTGGCCTGGATGGGCCAGGAGCAGAGGGTACCTTTCTAACTATTGAGGCATATGACGTCCCAGGCAGAGCTGGGCGCGCCAGGACCAAGTCCTTTGCCTCGTGGAATGAGAGTCGATCCTGGGCCTGAACGGCCAGGATTTCTTTCTCAAGGAAACATGCACCACATTGCTTCGAAGAAGCAGGGTGCGGCTCTCCGCAATTGACACACTTGGCCACACACGATTTGGACTTATCGTGTGCGACCTTGGAGCAATTTACACAGACTTCGGGTGACCCCGACTTTGCACATCTACATGAGCGATTCGTATGGCCGAAGCGGTGACAGGAATAGCACCGCCGCGGCAGTGGCACGAATGCCTTCACGTGGTAGCAGTACCAACCAGCATGCACCGACTCAGAGAGCTTGTCACCGCCGAATGTGACGAAGAGTGTAGGGGTGGGTCTCGAGGCCCCTCCCTGTTTTCTCATCACACGTTCGACCTTGACCGCCCCATGGTCGGCCAGCTCTAGGCTGATGTCCTCAATGGAGTAGTCAACGAGTTCCCTCGCATAAACTACTCCTTTCACAAAGTTCATGGTAGAGTGCGGCGTCACACTCACCAGGGTGCCATGAAGTGTCCAAAGAGCACTTATCTTGGCCGCCTTGGCGGGATTCGCCAGAAGGCTCCCATCCGAGAAACGGGTTACTATTCGGCTCTCTACCAATTGCACTAGCTAATCCTCTCCTCTGATGGATCATGTTGCCCTTGGACAACATGGTGCCATCAGTGGAGCGAATAACGAGGAAGCTTTTGAAGCCAGCGGGCTCGAAAATGCCAGGTAACCTCTGAAGGAGGGGTCCCAATGTCATCGAGGCTCTGTCCTGTGCACTTTTGGTCTTTGTCATGGTCAGGAGCTCCGTACCCGGGGGGGCAGAGGGGCCGGATGTGCCGATCTTGGCTTGGTTGCTTGCCAAAGTGGCAGCAGACCCATCCGTCCCCGTAGCCCTCGCAGATGGAGAGGAGCCCCGAGTCTTCTTTGTCTTTTTGGACTTTTTCGTCCTTTTCTTTTTTGGAGAGGAGGGCGGGGAATGAACCCGCTTCTCACCCCCGCCGGTAGAAGCCCCCAGGCCAGATGGACCGGCCTCAGCCAGGTCCTTTTCCGAAATGGAGAAGGTCCTGGTGGTCGCAGGGGCATCATCCGGAGATCCCTCCCCTCCTTGTACTGCCTGAGAATCCCCGGCCGTTTGAGGAGGACCTTGCATCGGGGCGGATTCGGGTTCGGTGCTTGGCGCCGAGCCAGGATTCCCCCCCATGGAAGGCCCTACCTTCTGAGGCTGGGTTTCCTCAAGGACCATGTCTATCTCAGGGGAGGCCTCCAGTTGGCCATCCCCGCCCCCAAGACATCGCAGGTCTCGTTGGCAGTATCATCACTAGTCTTCTTTGGGGAGGCATGGGCCTCGACACCGGCAAGGTTCAGTATTCTTGCCAGCAGGACTTTTGAGGGAAGCGACCGAAGGGGCCTGGCTTTCCTCTCCCCCCTAAGGGGGTTTGCCCTACAGAGCCGCTTCGATGTGGAGCGGCTGGCTAAGGGCTGCCTGCTGGCTTTCTTGGCAGTCCCCTTGGAAAGAACAGAGGGGATTGCCGCTGGTAAAAGGGAGGCGCCCGAAAGCACCTCCAGAGAAGGGGGTGAGGGGGAGTCCCCTACACCCGTAAGTGAAGAAGAGGAGTAAGCCTCCTCTCCGGTTAGAGATATATGGATGGTCCCCTGAGCAAGCACAGGGATGGGGGTAACCTACATTTTTTTACTGGAGCTGCCCAAGGGCGGCTCCGTCGATGTTATAGAGGAAGTTGGGTTTTTTTTTTTTTTTTAAACTCATCATTGGGCATGGTGACCCTCTTTTTGACACGAGATGCAATCGCGCATCACCTCTCGCAGTAGCCCGCACTGCGAGAGGTGCTTACAAGCCTGGCAGAGCCAGGCGCCGCCATTTAAGACCACCCCTCCCGCCTGGTGGCTTGGCAGTCCATCGGCATGGCGGCTTCACCTTGAACACGGTGTAAAAAATATATAGATTGTGAAGAGGAGAGGAAAAGGGATGTGAGGAAGGTATGGGTGGGGATAAAGCAGGTTGTTAAAAACCAACCACCCCAGACCGGAGCTCAGGGGTTAGGGAACATTGTCCCCTCCCCCCTCAGCCCCGATCCGGGACGGTTGACTTAAGAAGAAGGTCAGCATCTACCCTGTGAAATTAGAGGCTGACCATTGAAAGTTGTGAGAGAGGTTGTATGAAAAGCGAGGAAACAAGTATTTTGAAGGAAGGAGAAGAGGCTAAGCTGGGATCGGACGGGGTGCTGAGTCCCATCAGCACGGCGGCCAGGATGGCAAATCGCCGTGCCCCTTACGGGGTGAAATTGGTGGGAAACTGGCACAGGTATACTGATCTCTCCTGGCTTCTCTTGACAATTTCAGAACCTCTTTTAACATAACCTCTGCAGGAGACCTTTGGACAAGATCTCATGCCATGGCAGCTTTCCTGAATGTTGCTGGGTTGTATTAAAAAGAACTTAGCAGTAACGAGAGTTATTACATAGCCAAGCTTGTGCTTTGAGTTACAGAGGCAAATCATATTTGAAAATGGGTAAGTGAATGTAATGATCCAGTGGAGATTGCAAGATATGTGCCATTGAGCAGAGGCATGAAAAAGAAAAGAGCTTAAACATTTACCCTTTTACTTGAGTATCCTTTGCACATTACATCATCCCAATTATCAACTACTTGCTCTTGGCCACTCAATCTATGCTGAATTTCATCAGACTCAAAAACTTCTTCCTTTATCTTTTTGGCTAGCCTTTCTTCACAATCCTCATTATATAATATTAATGGGTATAATTCAACCTTCAATTCAATTATAATAAGAATTAGAATTCCATTGAATATATAAAGGTAAAAGATACTAGAAAAAATGAATCAATAATGAGGTGTAATATTACTACTGTAGTTTTCACTCACCTGCTTATCATCCAAATCATTTACAAGTGAATCTTCACAGAATTCTTCCTTTATTTCTTTAATGTTCATATCTTCACAAGTATCCTATAATAAATGAAAATAAAAGATATTTTTGCCATTTTATACCAAAAAATAAATAGCAAAAGAATTTATGAAGGAAGCGAGTTTGGTAGGTAACAATGTCATGACAAAAAAAAGTCAAGAAACCACATTTTCTCTCCAGACCTACTACTGACTATAGCTGAGCCATCATACCATCCTACCCATAACAACCAAGGTCTTATGAGTTTTTGACATGAGTAATTTGCTGAGCCAGAAAGGCTCACCATATCGCACAGAAAATCTGAAATCACATTTAGCAATCAGGATTTTCTACATTTCCTCATGATACTTATTAGCCCTGCAAGCATTTGGATTAAGTGCTTTACCATGAATCCTTTCCAGTCAGTTTTGAGCAACAATAAAGTAACTTTACAAAAGATTTCTGACCAGTTTTGTACAATCAAGCATTGAAAATAATATTTGGGATTCAAGAAAGAAACCAAAACACTTTAATTTGAGACCAGCCTCCTACTAGAAGTTGATTGTGCTTGTATATTTATTTTTGTATCATTTAATTAAACGATTGGTAGAATATTAGGGCTGAAACTAAAGGACTTTCTAAAAACATCATTACTAAAACAATAGCTATGACAATGAAGAAGAGTAAACTTAAGAAACAAAGGACTGAATAAGTCAACCTGTCTCAAATAAATTAATATATGAAAAATAAAAACTTACCTTTGTATTATCCAATATTTCATCAGCAAATAAATTCTTTTCATTAACAATATCTGTATTCATTTTTACTTCAATATTTCTAGTGGGATATTCTATTGACAGTAAAGCTTCAGATGGATAAACTTATACCAGAATCTACTTTTTAATATTTTTTTTCTGCTTCCCTTAATTTCAAATTTATTATCTTTATACATAACCCTAAGGATAGAGAAAAATTTTAATCATTAACCTTCAGTCAGCATAGTACTGTCCTTTCTGAAACACTTTCAAAACAATGTAAAATAAGTAAGGGATGTGAAACAGATGGTTATTATTGGGGGACTTCAACTTAAACTCTGTGGACTGGGAAAATATGATAGGTAGGGATAGAACAAGTGGCAGATTCATAGAATGCTTTGAGGATAATTTTTTGAATCAATTTGTTAATGAGCCAATGAGGGGGGGACAATATATTAGATTTAGTACTTTCTAACAGTGATCATTTAGTTCAAGAATTGAAGGGTAAAATAACTGAGAATGCTGTAAAAGTTCTAAATTTTCATAAGGGAGATTATGTAAAACTTCAAAGCTTGCTAAATTTGGTAGACTGGGATGTAGAATTCAGAGGAAAAAATGCTTATGGGATGTGGGATACTTTCAAGCATATAATAAATGTAGTCCAAGAGCAATGTATCCCAATGAAGGCCATTAGGAACAAAAGTAGGAAGCCATTATGGTGGAATCAGGAGATAGCTAGAAAATTTCAGAGAAGAAAAGGGCATATAAAAAATTACAGGTACAAAATAATATTCAAAATTTAAGTGATTATAGAATGGCTAGGAATGAGTTAAATAAGATTATAAAGAAGAACAAATGGGTGTCAGAAATTAAATTAGCTCAGGATAGCAACAAAGATCCTAGAAAGTTCTTTAGTTACTATAAAATTAATAACAAGCCTGGCAGAGTTAAAATAGGACCTATCAAATATGAAGGGATTGTGAGAGAAACTGATGAGGAAATAGTTGAGGTACTAAATGGTCATTTTGCATCAGTATTTACAAAGGAGAAACTAAATAGTCTTATGTATAGTACTCGTGGGTCAGGGAAAGAGGTGTTTACTACCATTATTGTGGATCGGAGGACAATAAAAGGACTAATAGGTGAGTTAGATGCTACCAAGGCCTCCGGCCATGATAATATTCATTCTAGGATACTTAAAGAAGGGGTAGAAAGTATCTCAATAGCTCTCTAGGTCACTGGAATATGGAGAAATACCCAATGATTGGAAGAGAGCGAATGTAGTCCCCATTTTCAAGAAGGGTAGTAAAGAGGATCAAATAACTTTAGACCAGTTAGCCTAACTCCTATAATCTGTAAAATTCTTGAGAAAATAGTTAAAAAAGGGATTTGCCAAAATCTAGAGAGGGAGGGGTTAATCAGTGATGCTCAGCATGGGTTTAGATCAGGTAGATCATGTGTGACGAATATACTAGACTTTCTGGAGTTCGTAACAAATCAAGTAGATAAGGGAGAGAATGTAGATGTAATTTACTTGGATTTTAGTAAAGCATTTGATAAGGTACCACATAGGAGACTAGTTCATAAATCAAAAGTGATTGGGATATGCAGGGGTATTTCAAATTGGATAGCTGAGTGGCTGAAAGACAGGAAGCAAAGGGTAGTGCTAAATGGTATAAAGTCAGAGTGGAGGGGTGTTATCAGTGGGGTTGCTCAGGGATCAGTTCTCAGTCCATTATTATTTGTCATCTATATAAACGATCTTGGGGAGGCAGTTAATAATAAAGTGCCAATTTTTGCAGATGATACCAAATTAGCAGCTGTAGTTAAAGATATTGATGATAATTTTAAAGTGCAGGGGGATTTAAATAAATTGTTATCCTGGGCACATAAGTGGCAAATGACATTCAAACTTGATAAGTGCAAAGTTATTAACATGAGTAAAGATAATAGAGAATTTAACTATGAAATGGATGGGCATTGGCTGAGCTCAGTAGAGGATGAGAAAGATCTAGGAGTAGTAATAGATAAGTCATTAAGGTTTTCTAAGCAGTGTATTGAAGCAAGAAATAGGGCAAATAGAGTGCTGGCTTTCATTAAGAGAAATGTCAGTTACAAAAGTAAGGAGGTTATTCTTAAACTCTATAACTCTTATGTTAGGCCACATCTAGAGTACTGTATACAGGCATGGTCCCCACATTTTAGACACAATATTAACCTTCTTGAGTCAGTGCAACGGAGGACAACAAAGATTATTCCTTCCCTGAGGCACCTTGAATATATAGATAGACTGAGGGTATTAAATATGTTCTTGTTCAAAAGGAGATGTGTGAGAGGAGATATGATTGAGCTGTTTAAAATTTTTTCTGGGATAGATAAATTGGATGTTAGCATGTTTTTTTAGTTAGATGATGGAAATCGGACTAGAGGTCACCACTTGAAAATTAAAAAGCAAGGGTGTAGGTTGGTTTTAAAAAAATATTTTTTTCACCAATAGAGTGGTAGACTTCTGGAACAAATTGCTGCGGAGGGTAGTAGGTAGTCCAAATTTAAATGTATTTAAGAGTAGGTTGGATGAGTTTATGGGATGGGAAGGTTGTGATGGTTCCTAAGTTTTGTATATATTATTGTTTGTATATATCTATAGCTGCATGATTTAATTCTTGATAAGCATTGATTGGTGATACCCTTGTTTGTGGACAAATCCTCTGGATGTAGTTTCTTGGGAGTTTGGGTGCCTTAAAAAAGAGGCCGTTTGACTTGGATGACCTTTGATGGACCCTTGTGGCTTTTGTCATCCATGAAATTATATTATGTTTTTTATGTTATGGTAAACCAATAAATGATACTCAGCATGGGTTTAGAAGAGGTATATCGTGTTTAACAAATTTATTGGATTTTATGGATTATGTTACTAAACAATTAAATAAGGGAGAGAATGTTGATGTAATTTACTTAGATTTTAGCAAAGCTTTTGATAAGGTTCCACATAGGAGAATAGTTCACAAATTAAATATGCTTGGGATATGTGATAAAGTTTTGAATTGGATAACTGAATGACTGAAAGACAAGAAACAGAGAGTTGTGCTGAATGGGGTGAGGTCACAGTGGAGGGACATTATCAGTGGTGTACCTCAGGGATCTGTTCTAGGCCCTTTATTATTCATAGTTTATATAAATGATCTTGGGGAGGCTGTAAATAGCAAAGTGTCAATTTTTGCTGATGACATTAAATTGGCAGCTGTAGTCAAAGAAGTTGAAGGTAGCTTTAAAGTGCAGAGTGACTTAAATATGTTATTAGCTTGGGCTCAGAAGTGGCAGATGACTTTAACCTTAAAAAATGCAAAGTTCTTAACATGGGAAGGGATAATAGGGAATTTAGCTATGAAATGGATGGGCATTGGCTGAATTCAGTTGAGGATGAGGACTTATGTGTAGTAGTAGAAAGGCTATTGAAGTTTTCAAAGCAATGTAATGAGGCAAAAAATAGAGCAAATAGGGTGCTGGGATACATGAACAGGAATGTTAGCTACAAGAGTAAAGAGGTTATCCTTAAACTCTGGATTATGGATTATAAAATGTTCAAATGCTTATACCCTGGCCTAGTATGATCACACATGGAATATTCTGTTCAAGTCTGGTCCACCCCATTATAAAAAAGATATTGCGACTCTCAAGAAAGTTCAATGAAAGCTCACAAAACTTATACCTGAACTTCAGGACAAGCCATATGAGGAAAGATTGAGAATTTTTTATCTGATTATGTTGAAGGATAGAAGAATTATAGGCGACCTA
Source organism: Ceratothoa steindachneri (assembly GCA_963969495.1). Taxonomy (NCBI): domain Eukaryota; kingdom Metazoa; phylum Arthropoda; class Malacostraca; order Isopoda; family Cymothoidae; genus Ceratothoa; species Ceratothoa steindachneri. Next base: position 214,995,714 of record OZ018317.1, read on the forward strand.
ATTGAAGTTTTCAAAATTATGCACAGATATAAAAATATAAATAGAAATCAATTTTTTGAGCTATCTGCAAAAATTTCCCAACATGAGACTAGGGACCATAATTTGAAGATATGGACCCCTCAAAAGAATATATTGACAAGAATAAATTTCTTTGATATCAGAATTTAGATATATGGAATTAGCTGCCACCTGGGCTGGTTGATAGCAATAGTATTTTAAGTTTCAAAATTAGTCTTGATGCACACTTTAAGAGAAGAGGCAATCTTTATTAGCCGAAGGCTACTTACCTCTTGAATTTTAATACCAAGGTAAGACTAAGGAGAAAATTAAGAATTTAGGTAATATCAATTTATTGTAAATGAGGCCTTGGTCCATATCTCTGAAAAGTTTGTAATTTAGGGGTACTTCTGGACTGGAATCTTAATATTCAATGCTTAAATAAGTAATGTGGTCAGGATAGTCAGTTACCATTTGAGGAATAGTGCATATTAAAAAATATATAGATGAAAGTTCTCTAATAAAATTAGTGATAAATTGTATAATTAGTAGAACTGATTATTGTAATTCAATTTATTGCAATTTACCTAAGACTCAGCTTAGAAAATTGCAAAATTTGTTAAATATAAAATTTGTGTGTTAACCCATCAGGTGCCCCACACTGGATATCCATTGTATTTGAGGGAGTCTGCATGTTGTCCAGCCATCAGAGAGTGTGATCAGTAGTCGTCAAGTTACTACAGGTCTCACACTGGTGGAACCTAGAGTACTACTAAGTACTGGATTCAGAAGTTTTAGATCGGCTGCTCCAAGTTTTATAAAAGCCTCCCATTTAACATCAGAAAACTAGAAAACCTTGCAACATTCAAGAAAAAGCTGAAGACCTTTTTGTTCTCTGACTATTATGACCTGTATGATTTAACCACTGAGTAACTATATGTAGTACAAAAACATGAGCTTGATGTGAATTAACCTGAGGGTCCTATAGAGCAGCTTCAACAGAATGGGACCAGTTAAACAATGAGTACAAGTAACAAGTAATTGCTTTGGATTATGCTGGTCCAATTTCTGTACAAGATGAGAACTATCAATATCATAAAATTTATCTGCTTTTATTTACAGGTTGTACCACTAGGTTTACTAACATCCATATCTGTAATGATTTAACTGCTAAAACTTTTCTCAAAGAACTATATCACTTATCATTAACTTATTCACTACTAAAGTGCTTAATTTCTGATAATCAATCAACCTTTAAAAGGGCTGAGGATTATAACAATTTCACGGATGACAAAAGCCACAAGGGCCAATCAAAGGTCATCCGCATCTGTCAAAACCCACCCACAAAATGTATCCATGTCTAAAAAATTAGTTCAAAATAATCTTATTAATCAATACCTATCAGATCATTGCATTCAATGGAAGTTTACTGGATCTTACTCTCCACAAACTTTAGGAATGGTAGGATTAGTTAAAAAAGCTTTATATACCACCTTAAAAGGTAAAAAACTTCCTACCTAAAGTATTTAAACCATTATCTTAGAAATAATGCAAACCACTAATTCAGGACCTTTAACTTATGTGAGGTCAATTGAAGATCCTTCAATGTTTAATGTGTCAACAGAATTTAAATAATGTATGGGTATGATCATACAAAATTCAATTTCTTGCTCAGGGAATCGCCGAATATTGAAGATCACTTAGATCCCAATATGTGTCATGCATAAAAAAAAAAAGAAAGAACAATAAATTAACTACATCCATCAAGCTAACAAACAATCTCAGGAACTCAAAGAAAAATGGGGATTTGAATATCTACTTGGACTCAAAGAAAAAAATATAGTCAGCATGAGCAACCTATTCAGAAAGTTTCTCAACTTGAAGACATTTGCCTTTTAGAAGAAAATTTAAAAAAATCAAAAGTTCATTTTGAAAATTGGAAAAATCAAAGAATTACATGTTACCATAAAAACTACCAATGGTCACCTTTCTAAACATCATATCCTTTAGAAATTTCTGAGTCACCATCTTCAGAGCAGCTAATCAGAATGAAGAGTCATCTCCTGCCAAACAGGTAGAAGAACATTCCAGCACACAAACATCTCGTCCTTCACATCAAGATGGTATTAAGTTTTGAGAAGAGCTCCAAAAGGAAATCTTAGCTAACGCAACATAATTTCACAGATGACAAAAGCCACCATGGCCTATCAAAGGTCATCCGCATTTGTCAAAACCTACCCAGAAAATGCATCCATAGAATTGTGTCAGATCATGCATCTACAATATACAATTTAAACAATCCAGAAGATTGTGTCCAATCATGCATCTACAATATACAATTCAAAGCATACACAGGAATGTGTCAAAAACAAAAAGCATCATAACATAACATAACATAACATAATTTAACGGATGACAAAAGCCACAAGGGCCTATCAAAGGTCATCCGTATCCATCAAATCCCACCCATATAATGCATCCATAGGATTTTGTCAGATCATGCAGCTACAATATACAATTTAACAATCCATAGGAATGTCCAACCATGCATCTACAATATATAATTTAAAGCCTCCATAGGAGTCTGTCAAAAACAAAATCAAAATCCCCCAAAATATACAATAAAAAGAAACTGCATCCACAGGAATGAGTCAAGAAACATATCCACATACCAAAAAGTAAGAAATTAACCCTCCATCCCCATATAATCATCCAATCTGCGCTTGAAAACATTCAAGTTTGGGCTGTCTACAGTCTCAGGTGGCAAACTATTCCAATAATCCACCACTCTGTTAGTGAAAAAATATTTTCTAACATCCAGTCTGCACCTCTGTTTTTTAATCTTTAAGTGGTGGCCTCTAGTTCTATTACTACCTTCTAACTCAAATAACTTGCTGAAATCTAATTTATCCATCCCAGAAAAGATTTTAAAAAGCTCAATCATATCTCCCCTCACACACCTTCTTTCAAATGAAAACATATTTAATACCCTCAGTCTATCTTCATATTGAAGGTGCTTCAGGGATGGTATTATTTTTGTTGCCCTCCTTTGTACTGACTCTAATAAGTTTATATCATGTCTAAAATGTGGTGACCATGCCTGTATACAGTACTCTAAATGTGGCCTGACATAAGAGTTGTATAGTTTAAGGATGACCTCCTTACTCTTGTAGCTAACGTTTCTTTTAATGTAACCTAGCACCCTATTTGCTCTATTTTTTGCCTCAAGACTCGTAAATATCCAAATCAATCGTAATATACAATAATAAAAAACTGCATCGACAGAATGAGTCGAGAATACCCCCAAAGTTAACCCTCCCTTCCCATATAATCATCTAATCTGTGTTTGAATACATTCAAGTTTAGACTGTCTACCATCTCAGATGGCAAACTATTCTAGAAATCTAACCCTCTATTGGTGAAAAAATATTTTCTAACATCAAACCTGCACCTCTGTTTTTTAATTTTTAAGTGGTGACCCCTAGTCCTATTACTACCTCCTAACTCAAATAACTTGCTAAAATTCAACTTATCCATCCCAGAAGAGATTTTAAAAAGCTCAATCATATCTCCCCTCACACATCTTCTCTCAAATGAGAACATATTTAGTATCCTCAATCTATCTTCATATTGAAGGTGCTTCAGGGAAAGTATTATTTTTGTTGCCCTCCTTTGTATTGTGACTCTAGCAGGTTGATATCATGTCTAAAATGTGGTGACCATGCTTGTATACAGTACATAACATAATAACATAATTTAACGGATGACAAAAGCCACAAGGGCCTATCAAAGGTCATCCGTATCCATCAAATCCCACCCATATAATGCATCCATAGGATTTTGTCAGATCATGCAGCTACAATATACAATTTAACAATCCATAGGAATGTCCAACCATGCATCTACAATATATAATTTAAAGCCTCCATAGGAGTCTGTCAAAAACAAAATCAAAATCCCCCAAAATATACAATAAAAAGAAACTGCATCCACAGGAATGAGTCAAGAAACATATCCACATACCAAAAAGTAAGAGATTAACCCTCCATCCCCATATAATCATCCAATCTGCGCTTGAAAACATTCAAGTTTGGGCTGTCTACAGTCTCAGGTGGCAAACTATTCCAATAATCTACCACTCTGTTAGTGAAAAAATATTTTCTAACATCCAGTCTGCACCTCTGTTTTTTAATCTTTAAGTGGTGGCCTCTAGTTCTATTACTACCTTCTAACTCAAATAACTTGCTGAAATCTAATTTATCCATCCCAGAAAAGATTTTAAAAAGCTCAATCATATCTCCCCTCACACACCTTCTTTCAAATGAAAACATATTTAATACCCTCAGTCTATCTTCATATTCAAGGTGCTTCAGGGATGGTATTATTTTTGTTGCCCTCCTTTGTACTGACTCTAATAAGTTTATATCATGTCTAAAATGTGGTGACCATGCCTGTATACAGTACTCTAAATGTGGCCTGACATAAGAGTTGTATAGTTTAAGGATGACCTCCTTACTCTTGTAGCTAACATTTCTTTTAATGTAACCTAGCACCCTATTTGCTCTATTTTTTGCCTCAATACACTGCTTTGAAAATTTCAGTGACCTATCTACTACCACTCCTAAGTCTTTCTCATCTTCAACTGAATTAAGCCAATATCCATCCATCTCATAGCTAAATTCCCTATTATCTCTCCCCATGTTAATAACTTTGCATTTATTAAGGTTAAAAGTCATCTGCCACTTCTGAGCCCAAGCTAACAGCTTATCTAAGTCACCCTGCACTTTAAAGCTACCCTCAACCTCTTTGACTACAGCTGCCAATTTAGTGTCATCAGCAAAAATTGACACTTTGCTATTTACACCTTGCCCAAGATCATTTACATAGATTATAAATAATAAAGGGCCTAAAACTGATCCCTGAGGTACGCCACTAATAACATTCCTCCACTCTGACCTCACTCCATTCAGTACAACTCTCTGTTTCCTATTTTTCAGCCATTCAGTTATCCAATTTAAAACGTTCCCACATATCCCATGCAGCTTTAATTTATGAACTAGTCTTCTATGTGGAACCTTATCAAAAGCTTTGCTGAAATCTAAGTAGATCACATCAACTTTCTCACCCCTATCTAATTCTTTAGTTACATAATCCATAAAATCCAGTAAATTAGTTAAACACGATCTATCTTTTCTAAAACCATGCTGAGCATCATTAATTAACCTGCTACTCTCTAGATGATCAGAAATTCCCTTCTTAACCATCTTCTCAAGAATTTTACAGACTATAGAAGTTAAGCTTACTGGTCTAAAGTTATTTGGGTCCTCTTTGCTTCCCTTTTTAAAAATTGGCACTACATTTGCCAATTTCCAATCATTTGGTATTTCTCCAAATGTGGCCTAACATAGGAGTTGTAGAGTTTAAGGATAACCTCTTTACTCTTGTAGCATTCCTGTTAATGTATCCTAGCACCCTATTTGCTCTATTTTCTGCCTCAATGCACTGTTTTGAGAACTTCAGTGACCTATCTACTACTACGCCTAAGTCCTTCTCATCCTCAACTGAATTCAGCCAATGCCCATCCATTTCATAGCTAAATTCCTATTATCCCTTCCCATGTTAAAATCTTTGCAATTTTTAAAGTTAAAAGTCATCTGGAACTTCTGAGCCCATGCTAATAACATATTAAAGTCACTCTGCACTTTAAAGCTACCCTCAACTTCTTTGCCTACAGTTACCAATTTAGTATCATCAGCAAAAATTGACAATTTGCTATTTACAGCATCCCCGGCAAATATGTAGATTGGCGGCTCAAACGATGGGACTAAACTATTTCATCCGTGTTCCAATATGTTTCACATTTTGAGAAAATTTAATGGGCTGACTTGTGTGGGGGTAAACACAAAGGGGCACCACCCTACGATGATCCCGAGTTTAAATCAATTGGGGAGGGTCTGGGGGCATAGCCCCCCAGTATAGCATTTTACATTTGGTTAGTTTTGGGCATTTTTCTAAAAAAAATGGCGTTGGGTATATTTCAAATAGGACTCTAATGCACATGAATATTCAGGCAGAGGTGAATGAAATATAAACAAACAAAAATCCACTGTTTCGGCCGAGCTGCCAATCTAAATGTTTACCGCCTCCCCAAGATCATTTATATAAACTATGAATAATAAAGGGCCTAGAATGGATCTCTGAGGTAAGCCACTGATAATGTCCCTCCACTGTGACCTCACCCCATTCAGTACAACTCTTTGTTTCTTGTCTTTCAGCCATTCAGTTAGCCAATTCAAAACTTTACCACATATCCCATGCATTTTTAATTTGTGAACTAGTCTCCTATGTGGAACCTTATCAAAAGCTCTGCTAAAATCTAAGTAAATTACATCAACATTCTCTCCCTTATCTAATTGTTTAGTAACATAATCCATAAGATCCAGTAAATATGTTAAACAGGATCTACCTCTTCTAAACCCATGCTGAGCATCATTTACTAACCTACCATACTCTAGATGGTCAGAAATTCCCTTCTTAACTATCTTCAAGAATTTTACAAATGATAGAAGTTGAGCTTACCGGCCTAAAGTTATTTGGGTCCTCTTTACTTCCCTTTTTAAAAATTGGCACTACATTTGCTAATTTCCAAATCATTAGGTATTTCCTCCAAACTCTAGTGATCTAGTATATATCTTAAGAGCTACTGCAATACTATCTACACCTTTGAGTAACCTAGAATGAATGTTGTCTGGGCCAGATGACTTAGTAGTATTTAACTCCAATATAAGCCCTTTAATTATTTGCCTGTTCACATTAACGGTTTTTAACACTACTTCCTTTGACCTAGAATTATCATCAATTAATCTATCTTGATTCTCTTGTGTAAATACTGAAGAAAAATGCTAATTAAGAACATCTACTATTTCCTTATCAGATTCTTTCAAAACCCCTGCATATCTAATAGGCCCTATTTTATCACTGTTAGGTTTGTTATTAATTCTATAATAGCTAAAGAATTTTCTTGGATCTTTATTATTATTTTGAGCTAAATTAATTTCTGCCGCCTTTTTGCTCTTCTTATAAAAATTACGCAGATACACCCATAAAGGAAAAGGGAAAAACGATTCCGAGCGCTTTCTTATTAAAATTCTGTAACAACATAATTTCACGGATGACAAAAGCCACAAAGGCCTATCAAAGGAATCATTTTCATTCAAATGAACTTTAACAGAATATACAATTTTTTTAATTTAATTGCATGCCTTCGTAGTTAGTTAAAAAAAAAACAACTTTTGTTTATTGTTTTGGGTGAGTATTTGGAAATTTATAATTCTAAATTTAAACCAATAAATAATTAAATTGGCTAAATATAAGGTATTGGTATAAAAATATATACCAACCACCAAACTTCTAGGTCCCGGCCTTTAAATATTGTATAACAAAAAAAATATATAACACAAATAGAAAGAATGAGTAAGAAAGAAATAGATGGTTTGATGTATAAATTAGAAATAGATGGTTTGATGTATAAAGAAGAAAAGCAAAGCCAAGTCAGCAAAAGCATTTCCAACAAATGGAAAGATAAATTTTAAGAATTAGAATATTGTGATAATAGTGAAAGCTCATCACTATGGTTTAGAGTCAGAACAAATACAATTACTCTAAAGGACAGAAAAAGACCTGAAGGTGAAGTAGTGTGAGCTCTGCAAAGTAGACAAGGAAGACATGATCCATTTCATGTTGGAATATCCATATCTGCAAGAAGAAAGATCAAATTCAGTATATCTGCAAAGACCTATGCAGGGTTAATTTCTGTTCAAAGAGGAAAACAGAAGGGAAAGGAAATTTTAATAAAAATGTGGAAGAAAAGAGAAAGTCATTGAAAATAGGGTAAATATGAGGTAAATATGTATATTATCGGCGCGAACGATGGGACATACTATTTCGTCGGTGTTCCAAAATGTTTCACGTTTTCGGAGTACATTTAAGTTGACGGCTCGTGTGGGGGTAAACACAATGGGGAGACTACACTATGATGATCCTGAGTTTCATTAAATTGGAGGGGGTCTGGGGGGCACAGCCCCCCAGTATATAATCCTAATTGTTTATAGAATAATAATTCAAAAAGGACTCAAACGCGCATGAATATTCCAACACGAGTGAACGATAATATTTACACACAATTTTTTTTCTCTCGCCTGGGCCGCTAAACTACATATTTACCAAATATGAATATCGGCAGCGCGAATGATGAAACGCCAAATATTTTGTCCGTTCCAATATGTTTCACCTTTTTGGAGTAAATTCAAGGGCACTGCTTGTGGGGGGGGGGGGGGGTAGCACTGCAGGGGGGAACCCTTGTAATTGTGTAGAGTACGGCTGGATCTGAGGCCTAGCTTATTTTTGGCTACTTTTGTAGCTATTTTTTTTAAGATGAAATCAATGAAGTTTATGGTGATTTTCACTTCTATACTGTGGAGCCTGTGCCCCCCTCAGACCCCCCAAATGATTGAGGTGAACCTGAAGATCCATATCCCGCGAAACGTATTATAGGTTGCTATATAGGGGGGGCATAGCTCCCCCATACCCCCCCCCACTCGTGCATTCCGCTCTAGCTTTGTGCTCGGACACCGCCCAAGGTCCCGTACGCCATGCTTCGACACCTGGGTGAGCGAGGCATGGCCTTTCTGTTAGATTTGTTCAACAGGATCTGGGTGGAAGGTCTTCTCCCAGACTCCTGGCGAATCGCTACTGTGCTCGCCTTTCGCAAACCGGGAAGAGATCACTCTACTCCGACCGGTTTCCGCCCAATCTCTCTAACCTCTTGCATGTGCAAGTTGATGGAGAAATTGGTAAATGTTAGATTAGCCTTTTTCCTGGACAGCGGAGGCCATGTGTCTTCCGCATAGTGCGGCTTCCGCAAATTCCACTCCATGTTGGATGCTCTGCTCCGACTGGAAAATGCCGTCTGCGAGGCTTTCCTTCGTAGACAGCACTAGGCCCGGGTCTTTTTCGATCTGGAGAAGGCCTTTAATACCGCATGGCGATACGATATCATGGAGACTCTCCACACGATGGGGGCGAGGGGACACCTCAAATGTTTATATCTGAATTTTTGCGAGATCGTCGATTCCGCGTACGGGTGGGGGGAGCCCTCTCCGGCCCAAAGGAGCAGGAAGAGGGTGTCCCGCAGGGAAGTGTCCACAGTGTCACACTCTTTGTCCTGAACATCAATGGCATTACCTCGGTGCTGCCGGAAGATGTTCTCGCTTCCCTCTACGTGGACGACCTTTCGATCTCTTTTGGTGCGGCCCAGATGCCAACTCTGCAGCGTCGACTCCAACAGGCATTGAACCGCGTCTCTTGCTATGCCGAAGCGAACAGGTTTCGGTTTTCTTTGGCCAAGATTAAGGTGGTGCACTTCTGCCACCATCCATGGCTTCACCCCGACCCAGATTTATTTTTAATGGGGTGTGCCTGGATGTGGTTGAGTCGCACCGTTTCCTTGGTCTTGTATTCGACCAACGCCTCACGTGGGAGGCTCATATTCGCAGCCTTAGAGTCTCTTGTACCCACGCCATCGACATTCTCCATTCCGTGACATTCAGCGCTTGGGGCGCTGATAGGGCTACTGCCTTACTTTTTTAACAATCCTTTGTTCGCTCGAAGCTCGACTACAGATGCAAGTTTTATGCATCCGCAGCTGAGCGTTTATTGCGGAAGGTGGATTCGATCCACCACACCGGCCTTCGCCTTGCAACCGGTGCCTTCCGCACTTTCCCCATTGGGAGCCTGTTGGTCGATGGTGGGGAGATGTCACTCACTCTGCGCCGCGTGCAGTGCATCACTCGCCTGTACATGCAAGCCTGGCGCCTCCATCAGTCGCCAACAGCTCTCACTGCGTCCGTAGCTGCGCTCGCCTGCGCCCTATTGCAACGACTGCGTCGTCCCCCAGACTGTTCGGCACATTCTTGTCAAATGTCCCAGTCTGGGTGATCTTCGCGCACGATACCTGTCCCGGTACTGGGATGGGCGGGGTCGTTACTGCCTGTCCCTTGTACTCGGGACAGATTCATGCACATTGACTTGTGGACTTGTTGACTTTTGGGGGGAGGCCGGGCTTCTGCCCTTTATTTAAGGTTCTTTTTTTGTTATTGTTTTGTTTGTAGGTTGCACTCTCCTGCACCGGGGTGAGGGGGACCTCCCCCCGATGCTGGAGATTGCTTCCGGATTGTTAAGTTTTTCCAATTTATATCGATTGTTAAGTTTTCATATTTTTATTTTAAAGTAGCCTTGTTCTAGGCTGTCGTGTTTTTCGGCGACTTATGCCCAAGTGGGTAGTTGCCAGATGGGCTCTATAAAATTAAAAAAATAAAAATAAAAAATGCGTCCGCAGCTGATCTCAATGGTGCCTATGCCGCTGAGAGACTCCAGTCATACCCTAAGCCCTTTGGGTTTGGGGCCAGGAAACTCCTTCGAGAGGTAGATATAGCTCTCGGGCCATTGGCGCCCCTGGTTCTGCCCAGGACGCCATCCTGGAGGGTACCACATTTGGCTATTTGTCGCCATGCCTCTGCTCCCAAAGCTTGTACTGCGCCGAGAGTATTGCATTCGACCTTTTTGGAGCACACATCGTGTCACGCTGGAACCGTGCCAGTGTATACAGATAGCTCCAAGTCCGAAGAGGGGGTCGGCTTCCACGCCGTTTCCCCTCTGTTTAAAGTCAGCGGGGCTCTGCCAGGCATTGCGTCTGTCTCCACGGCTGAGCTGGTGACAATACACTACTCGGTACGGGAGATTACGCGACGTGCCCGGTTCGGAGACCGGATTGTGATCTATAGCGACTCACAAAGTGCCCTGAGTGCTCTCGGGTAATTGGAATCTCCGCATCCCCTGGTTCGCAGATGTCGAGATTATCTTCTGCTGGGTTCCTGGACATGTAGGAATTGCGGGGAAGGAGGGCGCCAAAGAGTCTGCAAGGACTCTGTGACCTGACCAACATTTCGCTCTTCCTCACACCGACTACATGGCAGGAATACGGGCATCTCTTCAGACTGCTTGGCAAAGAAGATGGGAGATGGTCGAAGGGAACTTAAAGTTGCGTGCCATTGCGCCGCGACTGTTCCCATGGACCTATCCCCCAATGCCGCCGCGGCTTCAGATTGCTTTCTGTCGTCTCCGAATCGGGCACACTCGTGTGATGCATCGCTATTTGATGGAGCGTCGCCTGCGCCCTATAACAATGACTGCATCGTCCCCCAGACTGTTCGGCACATTCTTGTCGAATGTCCCTTGACCGGGATGGGTGGGGTCGCTACCGCCTGTCCCTTGTACTCGGGATGAGTGCAAGCACATCAACTGGTGGGCTTGTTGACTTTTTGGGGGAGGCCGGCCTTCTCTCTCTTATTTAAGCAGGGTTTGTTTTTTTGTTTTTTTGCATTTGTTTTTTTTTTCTTTCTTTCCTTTAGGTTGCATGCTCTTGCTCTGTGGGGACCTCCCCCTGATGCAGGAGCTTGCTTCCTTTTTCCCATTTTGGGTGTTTTTTTTTCGTTTTATTTAATTTTATTTTAAAGTAGCCTAGAACTAGGCCAGTTTTAATACGGCAACTAATTCCCATGTAGGCAGTCAGCAGATGAGCTCTTAAAAAAAAAAAACAAGTTAATCACACAGTTGGGTAAAAACATGTTGGGAGGTGGAATAAATATTATGGGAATGGTAGCAGGAAAGCTCATGGGGTATGGATCTTCAGAATTACCATGATTGAAACTCAGGATCAATGTAGGCACATCCCCGCAATGAGCCTACACTCAAAATAATCGGTAATACTTACACCAGACAGGTGGATAAAGTTTAATTTAATTTTAATTGAGTCATTTTAGCTAAAAATAAATTTATAAATTTTGCTGAATTCCAATTAATTAAGTGGTTATTTTCGGACATATGCACAAAAAATGCACTATTATTTACAGCTCTCTTAAAATTGTTTTTATGCTGATTAATACAGATACATAATTGCTTTTCTGTCTGTCCAAAATATTTACTTGGACAAACAGAACATTCAACCGAATAAACTCTCCCAATATTATTACAATTGTAATAATATTGGGGAAGTTTATTCGGGGTAGCTCCTTCCGAGGGTTTTGAGGAAGACTGTTTGCCAAAAATATCCTTTTAACCACATAATTAATTGCATTAATGCAATAATTTTTCTCAATTTATAAGCTATGGTAAAAATGGAGAATAATAAATTTTCCATTCTCTTCAATAAGAAGGGGTGACATTTGAAAAGGCCAATCGAAAGATACTTATTTTAAGTGTTACCTTCTTGTGTATATGAGAAAAGCTCTCAGGGCTTTAAGGAAGACTGTGTTTGCCAAAAGTAGCCTTTGAACCGCGTATTTAATTGCATTATTGCAATAATTTTTCTCAATTTATAAGGTGTGGCGAAAATAGAGAATAACAAATTTTCCATTCTCTTTGATATGCAGGGGGGACATTTGAAAAGGCCAATCGAAAGATAGATTTTTGGCTATCTGAGACAACACTTATTTTAAGTGTTACCTTCCCATTTATGTGAAAAGAGGTCCTTCCTAGGGCTTTGAGGAAAACTGTGTTTGCCAAAACTAACCTTTTAACTGTATAATTAATTGTGTTACTGCAATAATTTTTCTCATATATATATATATATATATATATATATATATATATATATATATATATATATATATATACAGTGCTCAACAAAAGTTTAGGCTGGGGGAGTGGGGACAGACTAAACTTATGTCTAAAAAAGAATGGTATAGATGAGGGTGATTTAATTTGGTCAGAAGTTTGGGCCGGCTAAATGACGTCACTACATCCCTAACTAAGCTGATGCACTTCTGCTGCCATCCACGGCGCCACCCCGACCCAGATTTGTTTCTTAATGGGGGTGTGCCTGGAAGTGGTTGAATCACACCATTTCTTTGGTCTTGTATTTGGCCGATGCCTCACCTGGGAGGCTCATATTTGCAGCTTTAGGATGTCTTGTACCCACGCCATGGATATTCTTCATTCCGTGATGTTCAGCGCTTGGGGTGCTGATTGGGCTACTGCCTTACTGTTTTATCGATCCTTTGTCTGTTCGAAGCTCACTATGGATGTGAGTTTTATGCATCCACAGCTGAACGACTATTGCAGAAGGTGGACTTTATTCACTATACTAGCCTTCGCTTAGCAAAGGCCAGACTTTCCCTATTGAGAGCCTGCTTGTTGATGCTGGAAAGATGCCACTATCTATGCACTGTGCAGAGTGCATTACTCACCTATACGCACAAGTGCAGTGTCTACCTTTGTCGGCAATGGCTCTTAAAGCATCCGCAGCTGATCTTGACGGTGCCTATGCTGCCGAGAGATGCAAGTCATACCCTAAGCCCTTTGGGTTTAGGGCTAGGAAAATCCTTCGAGAGCTAGATATAGCTCTCGGGGGCGGTTGTGCCCCTGGTTCTGCCCAGAATGCCACCCTGGAGAGTACCACCATTGGCTATTTGTTGCCACGCCTCTGCTACCAAAGCTTGTACAGTGCTGGGAGTTTTGGAGCACATCTCGTGTCACACTGGAACCATGCCAGTGTATACAGTTGGCTCCAAGTCTGAAGATGGGGTTGGTTTTCACGCCGTATCCCATTTGTTTGAAGTTAGCAGGGCTCTACCAGGTGCTGCGTCTCTCTTCACTGTTGAGTTGGTGGCAATACACCACTTGGTACTGGGGATTATGTGACATGCCTGGTTTGGACACTGGATTGTCATTTATAGCAACTCACAAAGCTCCCTGAGTGCTCTTGGGGCATTGGCATCTCTGCACCCTCTGGTTGGCGATATCTGTGATGCCACGGTTTTATTGTGTCAGGTAAATGTTGATATTATCTCCTGCTAGGTTCCTGGACATGTAGGAATTGCAGGGAATGAGGGTGCCAATGAGTCTGCGAGGACCGGGCGACCAGACCAGTGTTTTGCTCTTTCACACACAGACTACATGGCAGGAATACGGGCAGCTCTTTGTACTACTTGGCAAAGAAGATGGGAGATGGTCCAGGGGAACTTAAAATTGTGTGCCATTGTGCTGTGACTGTTCCCATGGATCTATCCAACAATGACGCAACTGTTCCCATAGACCTATCCACCAATGCCGCGACAGCTTTGGGTCGCTTTCTGTTGTCTCTGAATTCGGCACACTTGCCTGTGCCCTATTGTGACAACTGCATTGCCTCCCAGACTGTTTGGCACATTCTTGTTGAATGTTCCAGTCTGGGTGATCTTAGCTCACATTACCTGTCCCAGTACCGGGATGGGCGGGGGCGCTACCGCCTGTCCTTTGGACTTAGGACGAGTTTGTGCACCGACCTGTGGACTTTTAGACTTTTGGGAACCTCTGGGGAGACTATTTTATTAATCCCCGAGGTCAAGTCCTTGCTGTGCTGATTGACGAGCTTGAGATGGGTGTCCTAAATGTGGCTGAGTTTACACATCACCGTCCGAGAACCGCTTCATTTTCCTCCCTCGATCTAGCTCTGTGCTCCGGATGCACTGCCTGATTTTGATTAGGGTGGTGGTTGATGACCTCCATGGTAGTGATCGCTTTCCCATTCAAATATCATTTTGTGGGCCGCTGCCACCCGAGAGCCCATGCTGGTGGTGCTTGGCACGATTGTAGTAGTCTGCATTTCAGGAAATGACAAATTCTCTATCTCCTCTGAGGAGTGTAGGGTGGTAGATGAGAGCATTGAGTTCTCCGGCAACCTCATCGCTGCAGGCTTATCTACTATTCCTAGAATGTCTGGCTGTTTTGAATGCTGACCACTCCCGTGGTGATCAGCTGAGTTTGAGACAGCCCTCAAACTCAGTTATAAGCACCGCCCGACCGATTTCACTGTCGGTGAATTTTGTGGGGCTAGGGCTAGGTTCTGGTATATTTTGAAGCAAGCCCACCACTCTTCATGGTGGGCATACTTGTCTTCACTTAATGGGAAGACCCCTCTAGCAGAGGTGTGGAAGCAAGTCAAAAGGATTTGGGGCAAGTTCTCGCAGGACCCCTTTCCCATTCTCCAGGGAATGGGACTGCAATCACTTACCCTTCATCCTTGGCGAAATCCTTCGCGACTGCTTTCTCCACATTCTCTAGCCAGGATGCTGCTCTGCACATTATGATGTCCCGGAAGGCTTCCAGCTGGACTTTATCTCGATATGCGGAGAACCCTTCAATGACAGGTTTACTCTGAGTGAGTTGGTTCCACTCTTGCTTCATGCGCGGACACTGCCCATGGTCTGTACGATTTCCCGTACGCCATTCTTCATCACCTGGGTGACTGAGGCATGGCCTTTCTGTTAGATTAGTTCAACAGTATCTGATTTGAGGGTCTCCTTCCGAATCGCTACTGTGCTCGCCTTTTTCAAACTGGGAAAGATCACTCTACTCACAACAGGCATTGAAGTTCAATTCCTGTTGGCAATTGGTTCAATGATTGAACTGTCTCTCTCGCTAAGCCAAAGCGCACAGGTTTCAGTTTTCCTTGTCCAAGACTAAGGTGGTGCACTTCTGCTGCCATCCACGGCTCCACCCTGACCCAGGCTTGTTTCTTAATGGGGTACGCCTGGAAGTAGTTGAATCACACTGTTTCCTTGGTCTTGTATGTGAAAGTCACCTCACATGCGATGCTCTTATTCACAGCCATGGATATTCTCCGTTCCGTGATGTTCAGTGCTTGGGGCGCTGATATGGCTACTGCCTTACTTTTTTACCAATCCTTTGTTCGTTCGAAGCTCGACTATGGATGCGAGTTTTATGCATCTGCAGCTGAGTGTGTATTGCGGAAGGTGGACTCGATCCACCACACTGACCTTCGCCTGCCGACTGATGCCTTCCGCACTTCTCCCATTGAGAGCCTAGTCGATGCTGGGGATATGCCACTCACTCTATACTGTGCACAGTACATTATTCACCTGTACTCGCAAGTCTGGTCCCTCCCTCAGTCGCTAACAGCTCTCACTGCATCTGCCGCAACTGATTTTGACGTCTATGCCACCGAGAGACGCCAGTCATACCCTAAGCCCTTTGGGTTTAGGACTAGGAAGCTCCTTTGAGAGCTATGTATAGCTCTCGGGCCTGTGGCACCCCTGGTTCTGCCCAGAATGCAACGCTGGAGGGTACCACCTTTGGCTATTTGTTGCACACCTCATGTCATGCTGGAACTGTGCCAGTCTATAAGGATGGCTCTAAGTCAGGGCTCTACCAGGCACTGCGTTTGTCTTCACGGCTGAGCTGGTTGCAATACACCACTTGGTATAGGAGATTGTAATCTATAGTGACTCACAAAGCACCCTGAGTGCTCTCAGGGCATTGCAATCTCCGCATCCCCTGGTTTGCAATATCCGTGATGTCACGGTTTTGGCAAGCCAGGTGGATGTCAAGATTATCTTCTACCGGGTTCCTGGACATGTAGGAATTGTGGGTATGAGCGTGCCAAATAGTCTGCGAGGACTCGGTGACTGCACCAGACATTTAATGGAGTGCTCACCAGCGTGCACTACTGTGAAGATTGCGTTGTCCCCCAGACTGTTTGGCACATTCGTGTTGAATGTCCCAGTCAGGATGATATCCGCGCATGTTACCTGTCCTAGTACCAGGATAGGTGGGGTCGCTACCGCCTGCCCCTTGTACTCGGAACGAGTTCATGCACATTGACTGGTAGACTTATAGACTTCTGGGGAAAGGCCAGCATTCTCCTGTTTATTTAACTAGGTGGGGGTTTCCTTGTTGTTTTCTCTGTAGGTCGCATGTCCCTGAGCTGGGGGGCGGCGGGCCTCCTGCTTGTTGCCTTTTTTTCTTTGTTATTGTTTTTTTTTTGTTATTTTAAAGTAGCCTAGTACTAGGCTGTCGTGGTGAGTACGGTGACTTATGCCCAAGTAGGTAGTCGCCAGAGGGGCTCTTAAAAAAATTTTTTTTTTTTTGTTTTCCATATTGTTATTTTAATGTAGCCTAGTACTAGGCTGTTGCAAGTTCAACGACTTATGCCCAAGTAGGCAGTTGCCAGATGGGCTCCTAAAATAAAAAAAAACAACAAAATGTAGTACCCCTTGAAAATGACCTCTGGGGTCAAACTTCACAGTGTCGTAGCTCATGAATGGTGCAACCTAGAATATTGAGACCTATATGTTTATACCTGTCTCAGTGAGATCTTTAAGCCTACCACATATAAGCCAAATCAGAGTTGGGCCCAGAAAATTATTAGTTGAACTGACATGGAATGGACCCCTAGTGTCATTCCCTTGTGCTCGGTGTTGGCCACCACAGGCCTGGGTGGCAAAATGTTTGTGAATTGTCATGGAGAAGGCCAATAAAAACCCCTTTGACCCCAATACCATCGTTAGAGTCACTCTCAACCAGCTCTACACCAGAAAAGTATCCCGCCCCCCCCCCCCTTGTTCTTTCTCGGGTCCCTCCAATCTTCTCATTCTGAAAAAGTCTTACTCCTCCCCTAGGCCTACAGGTGTGCTGGACTTCCCTACACCCACTTCTCTGGTGACTCCATCTCTCTTTCAGTGGCAGTCTCTTTTACTTTCACAGGGGACTGTCAAGAGAGCAAGCAGGTGGCCCAAAATTGACAGGAGTGGCTCAATAGGGCCAACCCCCTTAGGAAGGGAGCAAGGTATAGCAGGGCCCATCAGTCTGCCTCCTAAACTAATGAATGTCCTGCAGTCATGCTTTCTCAGTATAAAGGGGGCCAGCATACGTGCCTCCCTCTCTTCCCTGATTTATGCTGGTTCATCAGCCAGAGATGACAAGACAAAAGGTACCTTGAATGAGATCTGTAATGTCTTGGGTGGGGGGGATGGCCATATGGAGGCCCCCCTGAGATGGTCATGGTCCCAAAGGTGACCCAGCCGGATGGATGCTGAGATTATTTTCTGCTGGGTACCTGGACGTGTGGGAATGAGGGCACCAAAGAGTCCACGAGGACTGGTTTTACCAGACCTATGTAAAATATTGACTTAATCAATTTTAAATACCCCCAAATTCTCTTTTGTATGGTTTTTGTTTAACCTTCTAGGTAAATTAGCTGCTGCTGAATGACTATAATTTGGGGGATTGCCAAGACTCCTAAATTTGGATGTCCATAAACTTTGCTTCTAATTAAAATATTGAAAACTGGATCTAAGAATGAATGGTTTCAAGTAAAAATCTACCCATATACCAATTATTATAAAAATCTGAGAGGCTGTGGTTCCATGGTTACACATTTACAAATTTATCTCCTCCCTACCCTCATCTCCTCCCTACCCTCATGGCCTCCCCATTACATGGATATCATACACATACACTTCCAATTTGTGACACTACACCTTCATCCTCTCCCCAACAACTCACCACTATGGACAATTAGACATGCCACCAGATATTGATAAAGAACATCTTCCCAACACATTGGAGTCACTTTATCCACTCGTGTCTAGCTACCAGCCATCCTTGCAATAGGCACCATATTAAGATGCAACCACAACACTGAAAGCTCCTAATAGAACTCTGTCCAAACTTTAAACTCCCCAACAAACTCAAGGTTTCATCAGTCACACTTGTGGGTCTGGCTCACTACAGTGGTGGATTTTATAAAGGATGCAAGCTGGCACCCCTATCAGCCTTAGGAACAAAAAAATTTTATCTTAAAGTGTCAATATCTTTTTTTTATCCATTGCAGGATGCTTCTGAAGAAATGACAAGTATTGAAATAAAGGAAGAATTATATGAGGAACCACTTGGTCATTTTGTTGACCATCAGGTGAGAAATGATTATAACTGTAACATTGCAAATAATTAATTTATTTCTGGTAGTTTTATTTTTTACCTATCATTATTGTGTAGTAAATTCCGCTTGTTAGTCAGCACAACCCTCTACATAAGCCCCAACTCGATCCAAAGATCTTGGTTGGCCAATCTGCCACTTATCCTCCATGCACAACCTTCATATTCTGACATGAAGGCAACCAAATCAGTCCATGTTAAGGTTACTACTTTCTTCCAGGTCCCTAACATTCGATAGAGAAAAGAATAGGAATCCTTAAGCTTAAATTTAATGAGAAAAAAAAACTTATTTACCCTAATATATATATATATATATATATATATATATATATATATATATATATTAATGACTATCAAGTATATACAACTATTTGCATTTAAAAACCAGAACAATAATATATATATATGAAATGAAAAACTCACAAAGTATCACGTGAGGGTAGCAAATGAATGCAATGTCCTGCAGGATGACTACTTAATAAAGTTTGAAAGTACTTGGAAACACCTTTTCATTTTTTTTCCCGCGGGACATTGCATTCATATATATATATATATATATATATATATTTCAATTTTGATCCACACCATAGGAACCAGAATAAACAAAGGTGAGAGTCAGGAGGGATTATAACTGGTTAGATAGTGAACCTTTCTCTTGATAAATGCAAAAGAAACACCATAACTACTGCAAAGTTCTGCCCTTCAACACAAACATTAAGATTTCACATTACTCTCACACTGGTATAGTTAAGGTAATTTATATACTGATTTTTTTTTGTTTTTACAGTAGGATCACTAGTCATTAAAAGAAAAATATTTAGGAATATATTCATAAGACTAGTTTCAGGAATAAGATCTGAGTACAATTAAGCTCAGTATTCTTATTGAGGTCACTTGCTAAACTCCCAGACACTTTTCTCAACCCGATTCAATTGTACAGAAGATAATTGACACTATACAGGTTTCCTACACTCATTATAACCATGACAAGAGGCAGCACATTGGTGCAATTTTCAAAACAGTGAAAGTGACGAGTGTTGCTCAAGTTCCTTTCATTGCCCTAAAAAGAGAAATGAAAAATAATTTGCTTTATCTTTACATAAACTAACCTATTGGCAAAACACCTAATGAAACAATATATACAAGTATAATAAAAATTAATCAGTCTCACACAAGATGCATAGAACAATAAAAAATGAAGCCATGCAAAGCATAATGTGTTACTTGAGAGGGCCTAGTTGGAAATAAGTGCAGCCGAAAAGGCAAGCAGACTTGGAAAGGCATTAAGCAAACTCAATTAAATCATGCAGGGTTATACACACAACAGGACATCATGAAACAAAAGGCTACTATTAACTTCATGGAAAATTGAAGGAGAGAGGTAGACATTTTAGGTAAAATAAAAAATACATTTGCCCATTACAATTGGACCATTGCTAGTGTTGGTGAGCTGAAGATTGAAGGTTGTGCAAGAAGGATTGAACAAATGAAAAGGATAAAATGAGCTAGATTTTGAGAAAACTGGAATGAATAAGAATGAGAATTGATATGTAACCCCATCATCTTGAAAATATGGCAATTCAGGGCTCACACACCCTTGTAATGGTGTGGAACGTATGTTAGAATTCCACCACCATATCTCTCATATGCCAAAATGTACAGGTTTGGGTTTTAGCTAAAACCAAGTTGGGGCACTTTAAAGTCCTAGGGTCTCGTACCTGTCTCATGGCTATTCTATATTCTGTGATAGTGCTACCTTCATGTTTTACTGCTTCTTTGTTCACTCAAAGATGGACTATGGATGTGAGACTGGTGAATTCTGCATAGTGCCCACAGAGAGCCTCCCTGTCACCAATGGCTCTCTTTTCATCTCTGATCAATCTTTACAGTGCTTATCCTGTGCTGAGAGATTCCAAAACTTGAGAACTTGATGTAACACTGAGACTGGTTGAACCAATGGTTCTGTCAAAGATGCTACCCTGGCAGATACCACCTTTAAACATTTGTTGCTACACTTTTGTTCCCAAAGCTTCCACACCACTGGGAGTATTGCATCTTGTCAAACCAGAGCCACACCAGTGTACACAGATGCCTCAAAGCATAAAGGAGTTTGGCTTTTATGCTACTTCCCCTTTGTTTGAAGCCAGTGGGGCTCTTCTGGGTACTGTGTCTTCATGGTGCCTCACAGAGCATTAAGTGGCATTGAGACATTGGAATCTCCTGGTTCTAAGTATCTATGGCTGCTACCAGTTGGGAAGACATTCAGATTTCTTCCACTGCTTTCCTGTGGTAAGTGTATGAATGAGGAGATTATATGTGCCAGCCATTCTCTTTTCTTCCCTTGTTCCTAGCCCAGCAGACAGTTGTCAATTGTAGAGTGGTGATGTCATTTCAAAGTGGATATGACCACACCACCCCACTTTCTAAATGTTTCATTGACTGTTAGCGCAGGGGGAGGGGGGCTAAAAAATTCCTATAGCATGCATTAGTCTCCCCCACTCTAACCTAGTCTCTCAGGACAGTCTCACAGAGTGGGCGACCCCCATTTAATCTCCCAAGTGGTTGGAGGGAGCAGAGATTTTATCTGTTTCTGGAGAGCTATAAGCGACAATGCCACCTTATCTTTGCATGGAGGAGTATGGTGGACTGATTGTTTAAAAAAAATTGTGATATTTAAATTTTAATAATAAAACATATTTTGATAACTTTTTTTTCTCCACAAATTTGAGCAAAGTCTTGCAACATATCCCTTCATGCTCACATTTTTTGTGATAAACATGTTTTTGGTATATAAACAGTAATAGGCTCCCCCTCATTAGTACTTCTTGGTTTACCCTTTGTTGTCCATCATCATTTGGGCTTGTATTCTCAATATGGCTACATCTTGAAAGATTCCTTCAGACTTGGTACAGACCTCACTCATGGAATTCAGCTGTTGTTTCATGTATGACCAGGCATTTTTAATAAGATTGACGTCTGATGAGTTACCAGGCAACTCACAAATCATGATCACCAAGTAATTTCTTGTATGTGTGATAGTGTGCCATCCTGCATAAACAGGTCACATCCACAAATGCTATAAAGTGTGAGCAGGTGCTCATCTAAGACAATCTATACAGGTCACTCACCCCCCCCCCCCATCCCATACTCTGGATCTTTTTTCTTGGTTTAGTGGTGGTTGAATCTACTAACTGTCACTTTCCCATTCAAATATCATTTTCTGGGCCGCTGCAGCCCAAGAGCCTGCCCCGGTGGTGCTTGGAGCGGGAGTGGTGGTCTGCATTTCAGAAAATGATTAAATTCTCTATCTTAGTCAAGGAGTTCAAGTCCGTAGATGAGTTTGTTGAGTTTTTCAGCAACCTCATTGCCGCAGGGCTACCTACTATTCCTAGAAGGTCTGGCCATTTTGCTCGCCGACCACTCCCATGGTGGTCAGCTGAGTGTGAGACGGCCCTCAAGCAGAAGCGTTATGCCTACATGCGCTATAAGTGCCACCCGAACGATTTCACTGTCAGTGAATTTTGCTGGGCTAGGACTAGGTTCCAGTATATTTTGAAGCACGCCCACCGCTCTTCTTGGCAGGCATATGTGTCTTCATTTAATGGGAAGGCCCCTCTGGCAGAGGTGTGGAAGCAAGTCAAAAGGATTCGGGGCAAGTTCTGGACGGACAGCCCTTCCATTCTCCAAGAGAATGGGACTGCAATCTTGGACCCTGTGTCCATGGCAGAATCCTTCATGACCACTTTCTCGGCATTCTCTAGTTGGGATGCTGCTCCACCAGCATTCAATGCACATTGTGATGTTGTGGAAGGCCGCCAGCTGGACTTTACCTCCAGAGGCGGAGAACCCTTCAATGACAGATTTACTCTGAGTGAGTTGCATTCCGCTCTTGCTTTGTGAGCAGACACTGCCCATGGTCCGGATGATGTCCTGTAGCCATGCTTTGACATCTGGGTGAGCGTGGCATGGCCTTTCTGTTAGATTTGTTCAACAGGATTTGGGTGTAGGGTCTCCTCTCAGATTCCTGGTGAATCGCTGCTGTGCTCGCCTTTCACAAACTAGGGAGAGATCACTCTACTCCAGCCAGTTTCCGCCCAATCACTCTAACCTCTTGCATATTCAAGTTGATGGAGAAATTGGTAAATGATAGATTAGCCTTTTTTCTGGACAGCTGAGGCCATCTGTCATTTGCACATTCCGGCTTCCCCAAGTTCCACTCCACATCGGATGCTCTGCTCCGACTGGAAAATGGCATTGCGA
Source organism: Ceratothoa steindachneri (assembly GCA_963969495.1). Lineage (NCBI taxonomy): Eukaryota > Metazoa > Arthropoda > Malacostraca > Isopoda > Cymothoidae > Ceratothoa > Ceratothoa steindachneri. The sequence goes on from OZ018317.1 coordinate 215,018,805, forward strand.
GGTCTTCCTTCATAAGCAGCACTATGCCATGGTGTTTTTCAATCTGGAGAAGGCCTATGATACTGCATGGTGATACAGTATCATGGAGACTCAAAACTATAGGGTGAGGGGATGCCTCCTAATCTTTATATCTTAATTTTTGTGAGATCGTTGATTCCACGTATGGATGGGGGAGCACTCTCCGGCCCAATAGAGGAGGAAGAGGGTGTCCCGCAGGGAAGTGTCCTCAGTGTCCCAATCTTTGCCCTGAGCATCAACAGCATCACTTTGGTGCCATTGACATAATAAAAAGTGAAAAAACTTCTTCTTTTTTTCAAGGACATTTTTGAAAATGTTCACATTGAGTGCCCATTGATTTTATTTAAAGAATTTGTAGATATATGTTAAAATTTTTCAAAAGATTAGTAGTTTACAGCATTTGAAATAGCTTTTCAAGCTGGTTTCAACAATATATAATGTGGGGTTTATCTTATAGCCCTCCAAACTGTGGGACCCCACAGCCCTGTCCAGAAATGGACACGCCTGTATCTCGAGAACCGTTGAGATCGTCGATTCCATGTATGGGTGGGGGAGCCCTCTCCGGTCCAATAGAGGAGGAAGAGGGTGTCCCGCAGGGACATTGGAATCAGCATAAATAACTCTTAGGTAGCAAAGTTAAAGCAAAATCCCAGACTTGAAGGTTGAAAATGTCAAACAAAAATTTTGGTTGATTTGTCATGGAATGAATGCCCCAGGAGTGAAATTGGTTTGTAGGTATACGCCAACATATAGTCGAGAGAACATAGTTATTCCCAAGTGGAAGAACTGTGCAAGAAAAAACATATGACCAACTTACACTTAAAAATATTAGGAACTTGCTCAAAATCAAGACCATAAAACCGGATATGGAAACTAAAAACAAAAGAGGGGAAATGCCCAGATTAAGATTGACAAGGTGTTAAAAAAGTAAAGAAATAAATAAAAGAGGCGAATTGCCCAAAACTAAAATATGAAAGAAACCAACAAAACAAGAAAATGTAATTATAAGAGGTGAAGTGCCCCAAACTAATAAATGAAAGAAAAAACAAAACAAGAAAACTGTAAATAAAAGAGGCGAAGTACCCCAAACTAAAAAAAATTAAGGAAAACAACAAAATAAGAAAAGTGTAAATAAAAGTGATGAACTTGCTCAAAACTAAAAATTGAAGGAAAAGAACAAAAAAAAAAAAAAATAGAAATAAAAGAGGCAGAATGCCAAAGTAAAAACCAAACTATAACAAAGAAAAGAAAGAAAAAGAAAGTCTTGGTATGTTCCACAGATCTCACTACTGATTGGCTAAGGCTTGAATTTCAGGATTCCCATTCACCAGTCAGAGCTCAAGTTTAAGATAACAACACGTGAATACAACATGATGCTTAAACATAGAATCTTTGAGTCGATCCAAGCAATGTTTTTTTAATCTCCTCTATGTTTATATTTACTTTCTATTCTTGATTTTTTTTCTCACTTGCGATAGTACAAATGTTCGTTCTAATGATTTCTATTTACGACAACTCACAGTTTTGACTCTTTCCCCTCTTAATGGCCAAGTGTGTCAAACTTGGAGAGCCCCACCCTGCTTCAAAGCAAAGTGATGAGTATATCCTAGAGAAAGAAATCATGACTCTCAATGATGATTGTTTGTCATTTTGCGAGGCTAAGGATTTGATCCCGGCTTGCAGGCACTGCCTGGGACATTTTATGCCTCAACTTTAAAAAAGGTATTCTCTGCTCTAAGTCTATCAACAGTCATTTCTGCACCCATTCTAAACCCTTCTGGGTCCGCACCCCTCTTGGGCACTTCCCTGGTAGAGCTGGCAGCACAAAAAGTTCACACCCACCCTCAGCTAAAACCAGGGTTCTTCCAGCCTGATCATTTCCCGTAAGGCCATGCACCTCTACCTTGTTGTTAGACTCATAGGAGGAAACACCCCTGAAGGTAGTTTTAAGTTTGTCTTCTGAGGTTCCTAAAGCTGACACCCCAAAGGAGAAGAGCTTCAGCTCCTACTCCCCCCTCCTAGTCCAGCCTTCATTGACATTGTTCATCAACTGTTCACATATCAGGGTTGGGAAAAAAGCCCAATAAAACCCGGGTTTTATTCTGGATTGAAAAAAAAAAATGCTACAAGCATTAGAATAAGATAGAAAAAGAATAGCTATCTCTATTTTTATATAATATTAATAATTACTTAGTTTAATAATTATATTATAGTAAGAACAGATCACTGATTGAGAATTATGGGTACCCATGATAGCCATAACCTGTAGAAGGAGAGATGAATTATTATGAGTCACTATCAAAGAAATAACCATAATTTGATACATATTTGTTTAAATTATAAACATAAATATGAATTTTGAATAAAGTAATGATAAGTAGCATTCATTTCTTGAAAAAAACCCCAAACCTGGGTTTTTTCAAATTTTACTTGAAAAATCTCCCCAAAACTGGGAATAAAACCTGGGCTTTTTAGGGCTGGGTTTTTGATTTGCCCACCCTGTCACATATACCTACCTCTTCAATGCTGTGATGGCTTAAAGTTGCCTATGGCATATTTGAATTATGCACAGTTGCAGGGCACAATTTTAGGAGTGCGCCCCTGCGTAATAATGCAACAACTGCGTTGTACCCCTTACTGTTTGTCAGATTCTTTTTGAATTTTCCAGTTTGGGTGATCTCCATGCATGTTACCTGTCCCAGGTACTGGGATGAGCAAGGTCGCTAATGATTGTCCCTTCTACTTGGAAGAGGTTTGTGCACACTAACTTGTGGATTATCTGACTTTTTGGAGGAGGTTGCTTCACTACCATCAACTCTCCTAGTACAACCTCTAGCCACCTGAAAACACTGCTCATAATATCCTATCCCCCCCTTCCCACTATGTCATCCATTCAGAACTACTTTTAATATAACCTCTCTGTGACCTTTAGAAAAGACCACATACTATGGCACCTTCAAAGTAAGCAATATAACATTTGAAATGGCCCCAAAATAAAATAAAAAATTATATAAAAACCATTACACACACACCATCTGAAAGACCCCTCCCCCCCACCTTCCTCCTGAATGAGAGGTTTATGGAACAAGATAAAAATATCTATTGATAGAGGTTAGAGGTTTTTACCACTGATCTGCACTCGTTTAAGATGAGTCATATTTCATGTCACCTGAAATATAGTCTACTTATTATAATTGGGCCTCTATTACCTGGTGTGTCATGAATCTTAGCATCTTTAATGTAAACTTATGGATATTTTTTGGTTGTCTATTTTGGTATTTATTATTTTTCCTACATTGTATTTTTTTTTAAAATGAAATGTCAGCTACTATTGACACTGCGTTGGTCCTTAAATAGAAGTGATCTTGTATTTACTTTAGGAGGAATATGGCGAGATTGTAATGAAAGAAGAGATTGGGGAAGAATTTCTGGAAGATCAAAGTCCTCTTCTCCCTGTTGAAAATGAAGTGAGGCTTATTTCCCACAATGAAAATTCAATAATAAATGTCTTTACTGAAACTGCTGAACAAAACTGCCCTAAAGTAAAGGTAATTTTTAAAGTCTTTTAATATTTACTTCCAAATTTATTTTAAATAATTTATACAGTGCAAAGACTTAAATTTTGGTTAAACTTTATTGCATCAGCATAAAACTTTAATTATGAGACTAGTTTCTGAAGTGAAAATATATAGCTTTTGACAATCCTCTCCCAATTAACTGGGCATAATGCAACCCTCTGTTTTTGTCTGAATTTTTTTTTTCAAGAAAATAGATAATACCGTAAAATCTACCATATGTCTAATGATCACTAATCATGAAAAATAAGTGAGTGTGGGAGTAGTCGCATCTCCTGGAAGTGCTGCTTAACAGGTTATTAATTATCTAAGATACAAGGGTATTGTAATTTTATGGAGATTTAGTGAGAAGTGTATCTGACAATGATGAAAGTCGCTGGCTGGTGAAGTTGCAGGGTAAGTTTTGAGTCTGCCTGTATGTATGATTGTTCAGATGTTATTGGTGTGGATGTTTGAAAAAACTTTTTTCTAGCTCCTTAGGGCCTGCGAGGGCATCACTTATATGAAGTTTCCCAATTGTTGTATCTTGATTCGCATTAGGGAGGTATAAGTTGCAAAGCATAGCCAGTTGCAAGAAGAGAGTGCAGTTGGGAATGGTGCCCATTTCATTTCCCGGAAGAGGGTGCTGTTGCGAACTATGACCCCCTCCAACTAAAACATTGTTTTGACTTTATTTGTATAATCATGCACACAATTGAGTACCCTCCAAACAGTTTTTCTGATACACCTAGAAACACATGTCTAAATATTTTGATTGTATTTTGGACAAGTTTTCTAAAAAAATAAAATATTAGGGAAACATTTTAGTAAGAGCAAATATTTTCCCCCTTTTTTTATTATATTTGTAAATATAAGAAATTTTCTCTGTTTGAATAAAGATTATATTTGATCTCTTAATTCAGACACCTAGATGGGACAACCCTGATGCAGCAAGCAGTGTGACTTCAGTTAATCTGAACTGTCATGCCACAAAATGCACCATCACTCACTAAAAAACTTGCAAGCTAAAGGTCCAGATCACAATTAAAATATCTTCTTTGCACTTAATAGCCATAGGAGTTGCATGTCCTCCGGGCCTGATTGCAAATTAGGGAAGCCCTGTCACTCGGTTGACCACACTCAGCACTACCTTACCTTTTTATTATTATTAGCATTATTTTTATCATTATTATTTAATGATTTTTATATTTGTTATTAATATTCATGATTAGTATTAATTATTATTATTTAGTATTATAAATTTTATTATTTAGTATGATTTTTTATATTAGTATTAATATTTATTATGATATACTATTATTTATTATTATGTATTATAATTAGTATTTATTATTAATATGTTATTAATATTTATTATAAGTATTATTATTATTACGGCTCTCCACTTATTTGTTTCTCCCCACACTTTGCACCTGGAGGAGTTGTGGCGGCAGGTTCATGACTCCCACACCAACTCTCCCCGCCGCCCTGACAAGGCCCACTTGGTGGTTCGAGGAGAGGATATTGAGGAGAGAGTCTAATCTTAATTTTATTCAGCAAACCCCAGTAAATAATAAAAACTACCAAAATTTTAAGCAATCACAGCCCCCAAAACAAAAAAAAATTATAACCTTATATCCTAAATTCAAAGTAATCAAAATATCTATATATACTAATCTAATATATATTGGCTAAAGCGAATCAGAGACCGCAACATGTCAAAAGTAATGGGTGCACCCTTAATCTAACGGTTAACTGGTTGGGAAGGGGAAGGGGATGCATGAGGTTCAGGACCTCACGCTTCAGGCACCTGGGACACTCTCAGTTCTAACCTCTGGGACGCAAGCTACAATTATTGCATGGAGACTCGGAGTCTCTCTCCAAGGCCCACACTTGTAGGTGGTCCCTTTCTTATCCCAAGAAAGACTCAGAGTCAAGGCTGGCTACCGCTGCTTCTCAAAGCCAGAAGACACTTGACTAGCTGGCACCAAGAAGCTGGAACGGAGAAGGCATTTTCAGTCACTGACTCACTGCCACACTTAAACATTCTTACACTGTCATACATATAGTGTAATAAATCTCACTTGAATCACTATTCAGCTTCTTTCTAGCTTCCACCACAAGCAATTTTATCAAAATATTTATCACTAAATTTTACTCAAATTATTTATCACTAAATTTATTCACAATTACAACAGTCTTTTCCCTAAAAAATAATCCTTAATTCAAATTTTGCCTCTGGAGGGAGGTAGAAATGAATGGGATGGCATGATAGAAATCTATAGAGTCCCCCTACCCAAAGCAACGACGTCTTAACTTGCCAGCCACATGCCCTGAAAAAGAAGAAAGGGATTAGAGACAAGGGAGGAGAGGTGGACAACCACTCTACTACAGTGTGTTCCCACCTGGACTGAGTTTGGTCCAGTAGCCATAGTGCCTTGGTGGACTGCATCTCGTAAGGTCAATCAGCTGCACACATCCACAGAGTTGTTAGATTCACAGGAGGCAACACCCCTGAAGGGGGGTGGGGGCATGAGGCTGTCTTCAAGAGTTCCTAAAGCTGCTCCCTGAAAGGAGGACAGCACCAAAGGAGCTTCGGCTCCTACGCCCACACCCAGTGTAGGCTGGGTGGCTCAAGGACAGTAGATCCTCCAAATTAGGGACCCCTTGCCTCCAATGCCTAAGTTTTTGAGATGGAAGAAAAGCCTTGCATGGCGAGCCCAACCTCCTGGATTAATGCCTTGAAGCGACATCACCTTTTGTTCATTGTTTGGCCAACAGTACCCCGCTGAGTTCTGCCTCCAGGAAGTGTACAGCCTTTCCTGGGGGGCATATTCCTTCATGGAATTGCTGCAGACTCCAGGCCAACTGGGAGGAGCTATGGAGGTTCATCTCCTCCCATTCCCCATTATCAATCTTTTTGTAGGAGACTGCTGAGCTGTGCCCCCTTTCAACCATCCTGGGTATAAGTGTTTGGCGACCATACCACCTCAGGATTGGGGATGGGTAGAAGGATGTGCCATTTACACCTGGCATGATGTCTCCATTCTTGTCTTTGCGTTAACTGGTCCTTTCAGGAAGTAGCACTGCAGCTGCACCTGGATACGAGGTATAGTGTTCTTTCTGCAGACATTGCACCATCAGCCAACTTTGATGCAGGGGACTTCGACATTCTGTGGTATGTTTGACAAGTCCCTTTCTACTGTTCAGGGATTTGAACGATATACACCCCTTCTGGGGAAACTACTGGATCAATCCCAGGGGGCATGTCCTTGCTGACCTGATCGATCAGCTGGAGATAGGTGTCCTAAATGTGGATGATTTTACACATCGCTGCCTGTTGAATGCTGTGGGCCTGGCTACTATTCCTAAAATGTCTGGCCATGGTGGTCAGCTGAATGAGAGACGGCCCTCAAACAGAAACATTATGACAACATGTGCTATAAGTGCCGCCTGAATGATTTCATTGAGCTAGTGCTAGGTTCTGGTATGTTTTGAAGCATGTCTGGCGCTCTTCCTGGCGTGCATACATGTCTTCACTTAATAGGAAGAAGGCCTATAATACCGCATGGCGATACAGTATCATTGAGACACTCCCAGACTTGTCGCTAACTGTGGTGGATTCATACCATCTCCTTGGTCTTGTTTTTGACTGAAGCCTCACCTGGAAGGCTCATATTTGCAGCCTTAGAGTCTCTTCTACCTGCACCATACACATTCTTTGTTCTTTGACTTTCAGCACCTGGGGTTCTGATAGGGCTACTACCTTGCTTTTCTATTTATGCTTTGTTCATTTGAACCTTGACTATGGATACAAGTTTTATGCATATGTAGCTAAGCATTATTGTGGAAAGTGGACTTAATTCTCTACATGGATGGGTCTGCTGCCACTTTGGTAGGCGACCAAGCCAAGATCGGCATTTCCAGCCCCTCTACCCCCCCGTGTGTGGAGCCCCTGAATAAGACTAAGACCAAGAGTGCACAGGGCGGAGCCTCGATGACATCGGGGCCCCTCATTCAGAGGTTACCTGGCATTTTCGAGCCCGCTTGCTTCAAGCGCTTCCTCGTTATTCGCTCCACTGATGGCACCATGTTGTCCAAGGGCAACATGATCCATCAAAGGAGAGGATTAGCTAGTGCAATTGGTAGAGAACCGAAGGTGACCCGTTTCTCGGACGGGAGCCTTCTGGCGAATGCGGCGAATCCCGCCGAGGCGGCCAAGATAAGTGCTCTTCGGACACTTCATGGCACCCTGGTGAGTGTGACGCCGCACTCTACCATGAACTTTGTGAAAGGAGTAGTTTATGCAAAGGAACTCATTGACTACTCCATTGAGGACACCCCCCTAGAGTTGGCCGATCATGGGCCGGTCAAGGTCGAACATGTGATGAGAAAATAGGGAGGGGCCTCGAGACCCACCCCTACACTCTTCGTCACATTTGACTGTGACAAGCTCCCTGAGTCGGTGCGTGCCGAATGGTACCGCTACCGCGTGAAGGCATTCGTGCCATTGCCGCGGCGGTGCTATTACTGTCACCGCTTCGGCCATACAAATCGCTTATGTAGACGTGCAAAGTCGGGGGCACCCGAAGTCTGTGTAAATTGCTCCAAGGTCGCACATGATAAGTCCAAATCGTGTGTAGCCAAGTGTGTCAATTGTGGAGAGCCGCACCCCGCTTCTTCGAAGCAATGTGGTGCCTATCTCTTTGAGAAAGAAATCCTGGCCGTTCAAGCCCAGGATTGACTCTCATTCCGCGAGGCTAAGGACTTGGTCCTGGCCCGCCCGGCTCTGCCTGGGACGTCATATGCCTTAATAGCTAGAAAGGCACCCTCTGCTCCTGGCCCATCCAAGCCAACGAGCACGGTTGTTTCCACGCCCATTCAGAGCCCTTCTGCGGGCTCTACCCAACCCGGGCACTCCCCTAGTAAAGCTGGCGGTAAAAAGGGTTCATACCCAGCCTCAGCTAAAACCAGGGCTCCCCCCTCTTCCCCCAGCGTGACCGTTTCCCGTAAGGCGAAACGGCCACGCGCCTCCACCGAGTTGTTAGACTCACAGGAGGCAACACCGCTGAAGATGGTCGCTAGGCCATCTTCCGGGGTTCCTAAAGCTGTCCCCCGAAAGGAGGGCAGCAACAAAGGAGCTTCGGCTCCGTCGCCCACGACTCGAGGTGGAGCGGGTGGCTCGGAGATGGTGGTTCCTCGAAAAGAGGGGCCCCCGTCTCCGAAGCCGCAACGCCCGCCTAAGGTTTCGAGGCGGAGGGAGGAAAAGACTCGCATGGTGAGCCCAACCTCCCCCAATAAATCCTCGAAGGCGACAGCGCCTGGGGTTCAGCCCCGGGAAGCGTACGGCCATTTCCGTGAGGGTCTTCAGTTCGAGGAGGGGCCCCGCGTCTCCTCCGAGCTAGGCCTGGAGGGCATATTCCTTCAATGGAATTGCCGTGGACTCTGGGCCAATTGGGAGGAGCTGTGGAGGCTCGTCTTGTCCCGTTCCCCGTTAGCTATCTTTTTGCAGGAGACCATGCTAGGCGCGTGCCCCCTGCCCGCCCTCCCGGGGTATAAGGGTCTTGCGACCCCACCACCGCGGGATGGCCAGGCTGGGGGATTCCGCGGTTTACACCCGGCATGATGTCTCCGTTCTAACTTTCTCTTTAGATACCTCCTTTCAGGCAGTGGCTGTGCAGCTGCACCTGGATAGGAGGTATACTATCATTTCTGCGTACATTCCACCGTCAGCTGACTTCCACGCGGAGTACTTCCGCCGCGTCGTGGCACGGTTGCCGACGTCCTATCTCTTGCTTGGAGATCTGAACGGCAGGCATCCTCTCTGGAGAGATTACTCCATAAATCCCAGGGGACAAGTCCTTGCCAATCTGATCGAAGAGCTTGAGATGGGTGTCCTAAACGTGGATGAGTTTACGCATCACTGTCCGAGAACCGCTTCATTTTCTTGCCTTGACCTATCTTTGTGCTCTTCAGATGCACAGCCTGATTTTGATTGGGGGGGTGGTCGATGACCTCCATGGTAGTGATCACTTTCCCATTCAAATATCATTTTCAGGGCAACTGCCGCCTGAGAGACCACCTCGGTGGTGTTTGGCGTGGGCGCGGTGGCCTGCATTTCAGGAAATGACTGAATTCTCTATCTCAGTCGAGGAGTTTAGGTCGGTAGATGAGGCCGTTGAGTTCTTCTCCGGCAACCTCATCGTCGTGGGCCTGACTACTATTCCTAGGACGTCTGGCCGTTTTGCACGCCGACCACTCCCATGGTGGTCGGCCGAGTGTGAGACGGCCCTCAAACAGAAGCGTTATGCCTAAATGCGCTATAAGCGCCGCCCGAACGATTTCACTGTCGCTGAATTTCGTCGGGCTAAGGCTAGGTTGCAGTATATTTCGAAGCACGCCCGCCGCTCTTCTTGGCGGGCATACGTGTCTTCACTTAACGGGAAGACCCCTTTAGCTGAGGTGTGGAAGCGAGTCAAAAGGATTCGGGGCAAGTTCTCGCAGGACCCCCCTTCCGTTCTCCATGGGACCGCAATCTCGGACCCCGCGTCCGTGGCGGAATCCTTAGCGACTGCTTTTTCCGCATTCTCTAGCCGGATGCTGCTCCGCCAGCATTCAATGCACGTCGTGATGTCGCGGAAGGCCGCCTCCTGGACTTTACCTCCAGAGGCGGAGAACCCTTCAACGACAAGTTTACTGTGAGTGAGTTGCGCTCTGCTCTCGCTTCGTGCGCGGACACCGCCCATGGTCCGGACGATGTCCCGTACGCCATGCTTCGACACCTGGATGAGCGAGGCATGGCCTTACTTTTAGATTTGTTCAACAGGATCTGTGTGGAGGGTCTTCTCCCAGACTCATCGCGAATCGCTACTGTGCTCGCCTTTCGCAAACTGGGGAGAGATCACTCTACTCCGACCGGTTTCCGCCCAATCTCTCTAACCTCTTGCGTGTGCAAGTTGATGGAGAAATTGGTAAATGTTAGATTAGCTTTTTTCGTGGACAGTGGAGGCCATCTGTCTTGCGCACAGTGCGGCTTCCGCAAGTTCCACTCCACATCGGATGCTCTGCTCCGACTGGAAAATGCCGTCTGCGAGGCTTTCCTTCGTAGACAGCACTACGCCACAGTCTTTTTCGATCTGGAGAAGGCCTATGATACCGCATGGCGATACGGTATCATGGAATTTTTGCGAGCCCTCTCTGGCCCAAAGAAGCAGGAAGAGGGCGTCCTGCAGGGAAGTGTCCTCGGTGTCACACTCTTTGCCCTGAGCATCAACGGCATCACCTCGGTGCTGCCTGAAGATGTTCTCGCAACGCTCTACGTGGACGACCTTTCGATCTCTTTTGGCGCGGCCCAGATGCCAACTCTGGAGCGTCAACTCCAATAGGCATTGAACCGCGTCTCTCGCTATGCCGAAGCGCACAGGTTTCGGTTTTCTTTGGCCAAGACTAAGGTGGTGCACTTCTGCCGCCATCCACGGCTTCACCCCGACCCAGATTTGCTTCTTAATGGGGTGCGCCTGGATGTGGTTGAGTCGCACCGTTTCCTTGGTCTTGTATTCGACCGACGCCTCACCTGGGAGGCTCATATTCGCAGCCTTAGGGTCTCTTGTACCCGCGCCATGGACATTTTTCGTTTCGTGACGTTCAGCGCTTGGGGCGCTGATAGGGCTACTGCCCTACTTTTTTATCGATCCTTTGTTCGTTCGAAGCTCGACTACGGATGCGAGTTTTATGCATCCGCAGCCGAGCGTTTATTGCGGAAGGTGGATTCGATCCACCACACCGGCCTCCGCCTTGCGACCGGTGCCTTCCGCACTCTTCCCATTGAGAGCCTGTTGGTCGATGCTGGGAAGATGCCACTCGCTCTGCGCCGCGTGCAGTGCATTATTTGCTTGTACGTGCGAGCCCGGCGCCTCCCTCAGTCGCCAACAGCTCTCACTGCATCCACCCTGGAAGGGTACCACATTTGGCTATTTGTCGCCACGCCTCTGCTCCCAAAGCTTGTACAGCGTAGGGAGTATTGCGTTCGACCTTTTTGGAGCACACATCGCGTTACGCTGGAACCATGCCAGTGTATATGGATGGCTCCAAGTCCCAAGAGGGGGCTGGCTTCCACGCCGTATCCCCTCTGTTTGAAGTCAGCGGGGCTCTACCAGGCGCTGTGTCTGTCTTCACAACCGAGCTGGTGGCAATACACCACCCGGTACGGGAGATTACGCGACGTGCCCGGTTCAGAGACCGGATTGTGATCTATAGCGACTCTCAAAGCGCCCTGAGTGCTCTCGGGGCATTGGAATCTCCGCATTCCCTGGTTCGCGATATCTGTGATGCGACGGTTTTGGCGAGCCGGGCAGATGTTGAGATTATCTTCTGCTGGGTTCCTGGACATGTAGGAATTGCGGGGAATGAGCTCGCCGATGAGGGCGCCAAAGAGTCCGCGAGGACTCTGCAACCGGACCAGCGTTTCGCTCTTCCTCACACCGACTACATGGCAGGAATACGGGCAACTCTTCGGACTGCTTGGCAAAGAAGATGGGAGACGGTCGAAGGGAACCTAAAGTTGCTACTGTTCCCATGGACCTATCCCCCAATGCTGCGACGGCTTCAGGTCGCTTTCTGTTGTCTCCAAATCGGACATACTTGTGTGACGCATCGCTATCTGATGGAGCGCTCGCCAGCGCCCTATTGCGATGACTGCGTCGTCCCCCAGACTGTTCGGCACATTCTTGTTGAATGTCCCAGTCTGGGTGATCTTCGCGCACGATACCTGTCCCGGTACCGGGATGGGCAGGGTCGCTACCGCCTGTCCCTTGTGCTCGGGACGATTTCGGGCACATTGACTTGTGGACTTGTTGAATTTTGGGGGGAGGCCGGGCTTCTTCCCTTTATTTAAGATTCTATTTGTTTTTCGTTTGTTATTGTTGTTTTGTAGGTTTCACTCTCCTGTACCGGGGTGAGGGGGACCTCCCCCTGCTGCCAGAGATTGCTTCCTGATTGTTAAGTTTGCCAATTTATATCATTGTTATGTTTTCATATATTTTTTTCAAGTAGCCTAGTTCTAGGCCATCGCGTTTGTCGGCGACTTATGCCCAAGTGGGCAGTTGCCAGATGGGCTCTATAAATTTAAAAAAAAAAAATGGAGTCTCCACACACCTGCTCCATGGTATTTGTGATGTCACAGTTGCTGCGACCTGCTCGTTTCCTGGGGATGTGGGAAATGAGGGTGCCAAAGAGTCTGTTAGGACTAGGCAACCAGACCAGTGTTTGGCTCTTCACCACACTATGCTTCCTTCTTGCTTTTTGGCTTGTTTCCTTGCCTGTTGTTTTTTTCTTTGTTATTTGGTTTTTGCTTCTTTTTTTTCTTAATCTAGCCTATTATTAGGCGGTATTGTGATTACAGCGACTTTTGCCCTAGTAGGCAGCCACCAGATTGGCCCCTTAAAAAAAATCTTGGCCTCATAGCCATATCTGCTCTCACACATTTTCAATCACTCATGGTTATACAATATTACCCACCCTTCCCCTATCTGGCAGCACACTTATCCATCTTCAAACCATCATCTTTCCCATCTCATACACACCTATCTCCTCATTTGTTCACACATTCATACACTACCATTTCATTGTGCCACTCCATACTCAAAAGCACTTCCACACTCATTAATCCATTCCTGATTGCATTCCATCACTCCATCTCACATACATACTTTATCCCCTTTCATTTTTATCTGGTATATACCCCTTATATTCCATATATCCACTTTGTTTATACATTGCTATGAATTAGTCAGACTGACTTGACAGGGTCATTGCATATTGCATTCATGTGATAACACCTAATGGGTGTACTTTCCCACCACTATCTCCCTATCCAGGCTGTTGGCTCTTATGATGCATGCTGGAGGATGGTTTGGATATTCTTCCTGCCCTACATGGCATACAGTAATGATATTTGCAAATATTAAAATGGATAGTTTCATTAAAAAAAATAAATTTATTTGCAGATTGAATATCCTCCTTCAAATGTCATGGGAGTTGGTTTATTGCAATTTAACTCAGAAGCACTTTTATGTGAGAGAAAAGGAAAAGTTAAGAAAAAGTCACGATCTAATGAAAAACGTTTTGAGTGCAGTTTCTGTCCTTATAAAGCACCTCGAATGGTGAGTCTTAGGAGGCATGAAAGGACCCACACTGGTGAAAAACCTTTCAAATGTAGTTTCTGCTCCTTTCAAGCTTCACGAATGGAAAGTGTTCGGAGACATGAAAGAATCCACTCAGGTGAAAAGCCTTTCAAATGCAGTTTTTGTCTTTTTAGAGCAGCTGGAATAGGAAGTGTTCGAAGACATGAAAGAACCCACACAGGTGAGAAACCTTTCAAATGCAATTTTTGCCCTTTTCAAGCAGCACAATTGGGAAGTGTCCAAAGACATGAAAGAACACACACAGGTGAAAAACCTTTCAAATGTAGCTCCTGTTCTTATCAAGCAGCACAAATTGGGAGTCTTCGACAACATGAAAGAACTCACAAAGTTGAAAAGCTTTTCAAATGTAGTTCCTGTCCTTATCAAGCAACGCATAAAAATTTTCTTAGGCAGCATATAAAATCTCATATCAACTCCAATCATATGACATCAGAATGAAATTCAGTATTGACTAGTCTGTCAAATGCACACAAAAGGCAGATAAGGAAGTAAACTAGTAAAACATCACCCTCAATAAGCCCCTACAAGAGACCTGGTGCAAGGCCAAGTATACAAGGAAGAATATATAGACAGAGTACAAAAATACCCAAGGCCTCAAGGTGAAATTGATCAAAAATGAATAAGACCAGAAAAATCTTCTGGTAATATTCTATTACCAATTCATACTGAGGAAATTACCTATCATGAAACTTGGGAGGAATGAGATAAATCAACTTCAGAGAGTAGGTATAATTACTGCACAATACCTAAAGAGCTTACATGCTACACCACCTGGCTAGAGTAACCCAACATCAAAATTTGGTTCCCTAAACAAACAACATCCATTACAAAATTAGCTAACCACTTTGGGGATGATGCATTAATGGAGGAATTGGTTGATCAAAACAACTAAACCACAGTTAGAAGATGAAAGGGTACATAAATGCTCTCAAACTAAAATGAGAGGCAGAGTGCAAAACCCTTTGAAGAGCAGGAAAATTCCTAGTAGAGCTCAATAATTTTTAAGGAGTAAGGGTCTCTTAAGTTTTTATAAAGGGGGTTACAGACTTTTGTTGGTGAAAGGTTTTTAATGGGGGGCCTCAAGATTAGGGCTGATGACCAATGGCTTTAAAAAGATTGCTGCTTTTTCTACAGATGATATATGAAGGTTATGCCACCCTGAAACCTTTGAAGGTGATCTAATTCATCTCTGGATTGGAAATCCTACTTCAGATGACCATTGCACAAATCACCATGACGGGATAAGCAAGTACATCCAGTTGCAAATCCCAAAATGCACTTAGGATAGAATTGAGCTGCAAGCAGTGGGAGCAATGTCTAGACACCTTCACCACTATCGGAGATATACTATGATAAAATCATTTCCACAGCCAATAAACCAAATTTTCTATTCTTGTTCAAGTGTAACAAGACCACACTGGGACCAAAGTAACTGTCCCAATTTCACTCTGGGCTTTACAGAGCAGAATAGGAAAAATGCCAACCCCTGCCTCGCCACATAAAGTAGAACTGGAGACTGAAAGATGCCTGTCATAATATGGACAACATGGCTATTGAAAAACAACCTCATTGACTACCTTTCATCTCTACATGGGAACCCTAAGGCTTCAATAAGCCAATTACCAGCACTAAAAGGAACCATGTATGTTATGAATATGATACTAGGTCATCTGCATTGCTGAAGACTGACTGACTCTGGAAAATGCCCATCTCTTGGGGATACAGATAACATGAGCAGGATGCAAAAGTGAATCTTGTGCTCCACTCTATCAATCATCTTTTGCACTAATCTTGAACAGTCATCATTCACAGGTAGGAGTTAAAAAAACATTCAACTCTATTTAATGCCCTTACAGTTACAAATGCTTGGAAAATTCAATGAATTAGCAATTTTGTCTGTATTGGCCATTTTGTAGCTGAATCCTGATGTTCCATATAAGTACCTGACAGAAAAACATTAAGCTGGCTTGTTATTGTTTTTCAGTTTGTTTTGTAAATAACGGTACAAATTTATTTGATTTTAACTTTGTTATATATGCATTTACATATATCTTGTACTCAGTAAAACTAATTAATTTCTGCTTTGTAATGTCTGTAATAATGTAAGTTCTTACCAATCAGCCTTGTTAAAAATACTTCTGTTTCAATAAAAAATATAAATCACTTTCCTTTAGATGCTTTTCTAAATACTTTACTCCTTTTAGAGTCCTTTATTTTATATATTTACAATTTTTAATAGTTTATTTTAGAAAAATTAGCGATGGTAAATTTTTAAACGCAATGCACACTAGAATATGATATTCATGATACCAGTGTATTTAAAAATAGCCTAATATTAGGCTGAAAATGAATTATGGTTGCAGTCACCAGATAGGCACTATTAAAAGAAAATGATACAGAATGGCATTTATTTTTGTTTATTGCTGAGTCTGTTTTGAGTAAATTATAGCACTTACAACATTTTCTGTATATCTTTTGAGCATTTCATTTATGGGTTCCAAATAGTGCCTTGAAAGGTAAGTGACACTCAGTGGTCCTGGTGGATTTGACAAAGGCTTTCAAAATACAGTCTGAGTTACATATTAGAAGCAGGCTCAAGTCCCTCAGTCATTTCTTACTCCTTTGGAATGTAAATAAATAAATGAGGGGCATTAAGAAGCGCAATGTAAAGCAGGTAAAAAGTTTGTTGTACTACTTTGTCTTTTAATAATTTAAATTTTAAAGCACTTTCTAAACATTATAGGAAATATACCAGGGGCTACTCAGGATAAGGTGATCAGCAGAAGGGTTCTAAATAGGCATGCAGGCAACCATGCTGGTAAGCCTAAAGGCGCGAGGAGAACAGGGTGCCTTTTTAACTTGGAAAGAATAAGATGTCACAAGTGGTACAGGGGGCAACGGACCTCCTTCTCAAAAAGATAAGTTCTAGCTTGCTCCCAGGAAGCAGGGTGCAGCTCATCACAATTCATACACTTGGCACTGCACAATATGAGATTAGCATGCAATGCTTTTGAGCAGTTTATAGAGATTTTCGGTTCAACAGACTTTACACATCTGCATGTTCAATTTTTATGATGAGGAAGTGCACGACTGGCAGCAGTGGCACAAATGTGTTGATGCTGTAGCGATACTAAATGACATGCATGCACCCACTCAGGGACCTGTCATGATCGAAAGTAATGAAGTTTGATCTTGACCACTCCTTGGTTGGCCAGCTCTTCAGTGATATATTCTGAGTAGTAGACAAGAATTCCCTCACATAAACCACCTTTCACAAAATTTATGGTAGAGTGCAGGTCACCTACATAGGCAAGCCATTGAGTGTCCAAAGAGCACTCATCACCATGGCTGCCTAAGCAAGGTCAGCCACATTTACAAGGGTCCTATCTCAAACTAGAAAATTACAAGAAGCTAATGCCTGCTGCTGATGAAATGTGTACAATTTAAACATACACCCCCCCACCCCAAACAATCAGGAAACGTTTGAAGCAGCAGGCTCAAAGATGCTAGGCAGCCTCTTAATGAGAGGCCCTGACATCACCAAGGCACTTCATAAATCATCTTTTTCTTATTTTCATAGGTATGACGGGAAAAGCTGGAAATCGCAAATATTTTATCTTGTGATTTGAGAAAGCACTGCTGCATGGAGCCTTAAAATCAGCCAAAGGCACCAGTTACGGGATCACTTGACTTATATTTTGCACTATAACCTTTGATCTAAACAAGATAGAGCAACAAATTAGGTATCATGTGAAAGAACATGAAAGAAATGAATTAATAATTTTTAGGTTAAGTGATAAGGAGATCATGAAACACTGAGCAATGGACTGTTATCCAGAGATAAAAAAGATGAGGATACCAGGTTCTACAAAGACCAAAAGACAAAGGAAAGGTCATATGTCTGGTCATGACAAGATTTTTGAGACAAGATCTTATAGCAAGCAGCGAGGAATGAAAGAATCCTGCATAGAGAAAAACAAAGTAAAACTAATTACTTTGAAAATCACAAAAACTTTTAGGTTTTACTTCATTGAAAGTACTTAATTACTGTCTTAACACATTGTACTATGTTAGGGCTGCAGCAGAACAAGAGATTTGTTCATATGGATGACTCAACTGAAAACAACACTAACAAAGAGGACATGAATTACCATCAGCCTCATCCTGATGTTCTCACCATTAAGAGACTATGATTAGTGTGTCTTTGATGTTTCTAAGGAAGGTTATGGAATACGAGGTCATTTGCAATAGACCTCATCATCTTAGTATATCAGACGATCAAGTTACTGCCACCTTGAAAGCTGGAGGGGGCTGACCTGGATAACTTTGGCATGTCAACCTTAACAACACATTGCAATAGAATGCGGTCCAAGTACAATATTAGTCATAGTCGCATGCCCAATCCCCACTGTACGCAGCATTACACTGGGATGGAAAGTTGCTTAAAGATATCTTGGGCAGTGAACCTGGAAGTACCTCAGAGACTTTAGCTGTGCTAGTGTCTGGTCCACCGTTCATATAGTGAAGGAAAGTTATTGGGAGTACCTGTCACCTACAATTCTTCTGGCACAGCTCAGGTTGAGGGTTCAATGGACTTACCTAAGACATAAGGACTTATGGATATTACTGCCCTTATGTTAACACTACATCCAGTAACAGTGGAGTTCACAGAGAAGCTGTCCAACTGCTAGAGGAAAAGCTTAACAAAAAGGTGTTTTATCTGGCCTGTCAATATCACATCATCAAAATCCTAATAGAAACAGTTTGGGAAGGTGAAGAGGTCAGATAATCCCTAGTTTGAGCATCTGAAGGATGTTTGAACGGATTTATGAAAGGAAAACCCAAAGAAGAAATTCTCTGACATTCTAACAGAAAAAGACTTCCAAGCGACAACTACACCGTGAAGATGGTATTCATTCACAAATTTCAACTGCTAATTTTATGCATGTTGTTCTAATTTTTTTCTTGCAAACAACCATATTTTCTTTCTTCTTTTTTTTTGTAAAATAATTGACTATGGAAAAGAGAAGGCATCTTCAGTCACAGATTCACTACCACACTCAAACATCATTAAGGCCAACATACATACACACACCACCATTCACACTGACTATTATGTGGATGACTGTCCAGCTCCCTCTTTTTTCTCACTTCCAATTCAGACAACTTTTTCACTTCAAATAAGATCACTGAACACGTGATAAAAAATATTCCTCAAATCAATTACAATACACTGAAAAATCTGCCCGTAAGAAGAGAAGGATGAATAGGAGGCACGATACAAGTCTATCAAGCCCCTGCCCTGGATCGCCCTCTCTCTTCATCTTCTACACTCCATACACCCTGGAAAAGAAGAAAGGGATTAAGACATTTGGGTAGGGAAGGGGAGGGGAGAAGGAGTACTACTCACTACTACACCGCTGCCAGCCAGCCTGATGAGTTCTTCATCCCCACCTTTCTCCCTTTGCATTGGCATGAATCAACTTTCTGGGATCATTGCTGATGATCTGGATTTCATCAACAAATTACAGCATTCTGATGGTCTCAGATCATCAACCATGAGTTTTCCTCTCTGCTGTCATCTCATAGTCGAATCTTGTAGCTCCTTTTCTGATCTTTTCCACAATTCTTTTGCTGACACTGAGGAAGTATGAAATCTTCTCGTTTGTCCTCCCTGTGCAGATTTCAAGGAGTGCTCTATGTCTCCCACAAATTGTGTCAGTTTAAAATTTTCCATAGTCAATTATTTTACAAAAAAAAAGAAGAAAGAAAATATGGTTGTTTGCAATAAAAATAGTAGAAGAATATGCATAAAATTAGCAGTTGAAATTTGTGAACTAATACCATCTTCACAGTGTAGTTGTCGCTTGGAAGCCTTTTTCTGTTAAAATGTCAGAGAATTTCATCTTTGGGTTTTCCTTTCATAAATCCGTAAAAACATCCTTCAGATACTCCCCTTCCCTCTCTGGGATCTTTTCTTCAGGGGTTGTTGTTCCCAGAGAGGCTCTGGCCTTCTCGTGGCGAGGAGGCCAGAGCCTCTCTGGGAAGAACCCCTTAGGGGTCCCATGGTGCCTCCAACAATACTTTTAATATGTCCCTCTTTCTTTCCTCCCTTAATACGTTCTTCCACTGCCCATTATTTCCCCCTCTTCCTTCACCTATCTAGTGGTCCTTATAGATACTCGACCTCTGCTCATCTTACGTGGATTGATTCCGAATTGTTCTTTCATGAAGGTGGAAGAGGCTGGGCATCTCCACCTCATTTGTCTACCGAATGCCCAAGGAGAAACCCATCGTTAGCTCCTTATCTCTGTGCGTAGGAAAACGCGGGCAGCCTCTTAGGTTTCTAAAGATGGTGTGGTGGATCCATATCCATTCTCCAAGAGGACATACCGGACGTAACTGGTTGTAGAGTTGCAGTAGTGCCGGGCCTTTGTAGGCCTCCATGGTGGGGAGTCCCGAGGGAGAATGCGGAGTTTTTTCCTTTTTGCAATGGCTAGCTATAAACCCCAAACCTCCCCTTCTCGTAAGAGTTCTCATGCCAAATGTTCCTTAGCTTCCCTTTCAGCCTTTCCTCGCTCGTTGGACCCCTACTCCAATGAAATAGACCCAGATCTAGATTATCCTCGCTTTCTTGTCATGAGTTCATCATTCGACACCCCACTTGCAAAAGTCGATGTGTTTGATGTCAATGAATTTTTTGAAGCCCGCTGTGGTGAACCCTGCCGGATGTGGTCAAGAGGTAGTGGTGATGTAATCGAGGTGTCATCCCACTCTCAACACAACCTTGTGCAAATCTATCTTCGATAGCCGAAATTCCAGTAACTGTCTTGCCCCATCTGCGTCTGAATTTTGTCAAAGGCATCGTCCGTTCAAACGAATTAAGGACTACGACCTCACCCGCCTTCAGAGCAAGCTTAGTACCCAACGTGTCACACACGTACACAGGGTGACTAAAACATTAGGCTTCACTAGAGTCCCAACTGCCACACTGATTTTAATATTCGAACGACAAGAACTGCCGCAGTATATTAAAGCTGGGTACCTTCGTGTCTCGGTAAGTCCCTACATCGAATACCCAGACTCTGCTTCAATTGCAATCAATTTGGACATGTTGGCCGTCTCTGTCGGCACCCCCGCTCCTGCATGAATTGTAGCTCTGACTACCATGGCACCGAATGCACCAAAACACCTCGCTGTGCTAACTGCGGAGGTACCCACAGTGCTGAGTCAAAACTCTACTCTATATTTTTATATGAAAAGTAGGTGCTCGCTTTGCGCGACTCCCTACATCTAGATATGAGGCGCCCGCCAGCATGCTCGAGCACAAACCTCACCACTCGGCCGGCTCTTCTCTGACGTTTTACGTGACGCTGGACCAAACTGACAATCACGGTCGAGTTCCGACCAGCCTGAAGCACTTCATCCTACATCTACTCGCAGCGGTAGAAACATTCAGGATATGCAGTTGAAGCATCACTCTCACACCGCGATAACCAATGTAGCACTCCCCCTTCACCATCTCTCCAGCAGCTCAAGCTGGGTGAGACACTTGAAGACATCAGACGCTATCTGAAAGAATCCTCAACATCGACCAGTGAAGGTTCATCCACCCGGCCCCGAGACCCAAAGCCCAGTGGTAAGAGGAAGGATTCCTCACCTGGGTCATCGACCACCAATAAGTGGGCAGCCTCTGGAGCTGACTCGGCCGAACCCCGAGAATCTTCAATGGACTCGTCCCTTATGACTGAACATTCTATGCCCTTAAGTCCGTCCCAACCTTCATAGGACTTAGGCCCGATCCTGAGCCAAACGATGGCAGATATACACCCAGCTCCACACACCTCGCTCAGATCGCCTCTCCGTTCCACGCACCCTTCTACCCATGATCCGATGGAAGCAGTTGATACTCCAACATCACCAATCGCCGCAGTTGGACCAACTCCTCAGACACCGAAAATACCCTCGACCCATGATCCCTTCTCGATCTTCCTTTTCTGCCAGGTTGTGAGCCCGAATTACAATCAAGGGCCTTGATCGGTTCTCCAAAACCCACGAAAAAAGCCCCAGTTACTGCTCCATTTAGGATCTCTTCCCCTGCAAAAGCAGGCTCCTCAAAATCAGCTCTCCGTCTCCCAAGCTCTTTGGGACGAACCTCAAATACAATATCGGCCACAAAAGAGAAAAGGATATTCACAATGGTATCTAATCGTCCTACATAATATCTTCCATTTTACAATTGAATTGTCAAGGTGTTCTTCCAAAGTGGGAAGAACTCAAAATTCTTTTGACGACTATCCACCCCGTTGTTATTTGTCTTCAGGAGAATAAACTGGGGATACGGCCCTTTCCGCCGGTACCCGGCTTTCTCACTTTCAACTCTATTGTTCCTGCTGGAATCTGCTCTCATGGGGGTGTGTCAATCATGGTATCTTCATCCCACCATGTTTCTCCCATACCCCTCCAAGCTGTGGCCGTGAGGGTTTTTCTTACTAAGCTTTTTACCGTTTGCTCTATTTACCTACCCCCTTGTTTATCATTGTCGAGACCCGACCTTTTAGAACTTATAGACCAGTTGCCCTCCCCATTTTTATCACTAGGAGATTTTAACGCCCGTCACCCATACTGGGGTGACATCACTCGAAATGCCAAAGGCAGTGTTTTAGAGTCTCTTTTATTATCTGACTTTCTTTGTGTTTTAAATACTGGCGATTTTACCTCTTATCATGTTCAGACGGACTCTTTTAGCTGTGTTGACCTGTCTGTTTGTTCCCTGATTGCTTCACGGAATTTCGATGGTCAAGAATTGACGATCTCCATGGGAGTGACCACTTTCCTATTGTCTTGTTGGCCCTTCAAGTTAGTCCTCATACAACCATGCCCCTTAAGTGGGACTTAGGTCATGCAGATTGGGAAGGTTTCCAAGAGGCATCCTTCACAAATGCATCCTTGGGGATCTTCAATGGAGGGACGCGGCAGAAGAATACTTTACATCGACTATCTACAATGCAGCAACACAGACCATCCCACGGTTGCGACCTGCCACGGGCCGCTCAACCATGCCCTGGTGGACCTCGAAGTGTGCAACAGCTATCAAAAATTACAAGTTAGCCCATGCCCGATTCCGAAAGAACCCAACTTTGTGCAACAAGGTCGACCGAAATCAAGCTCGTGTGCTTCGCCAAAGAACCCTTCGTCAGGCTCGCCGAAATTCATGGCGCCGTTACGTTTCATCAATTTCCTCTATGACACCTACTGCTAAGATCTGGAAGAGTATTAATAAGATCAGGGGCCGTTATGTTAATCATCATACCCCTACACTCAACTTAGACGGTTCCTTGGAGAATGATGGCCTGGCGGTCAGCAATGCTTTTGCTGATCATTTCCGCGCCGTCAGCAGTGTCAGCCGTTACGATAAGGCTTTTCAATCCTACATATCAAAGGAAGAATCTCATTCTCTCAACTTCACAACAAAATCTAACCTTCCATATAACGCTCTATTCAGCATCCATGAGCTGCAAAGCGCTTTGTTCCTTTGCAGATCTACTTCCACTGGCCTTGATGAGTTCCATTTCGATATGATTCGGCACCTACATCCACATTCTACTCTATTCTTACTTGATTTGTACAACCTTATATGGGTGAAGGGTTTTTACCCGTCATCATGGCGAATTGGGATCATCCTTTCCTTTGTCAAACTGGGCAGGGACAGGTTGGATGCAGATCACTACCGCCCTATAGCTCTCACCAGCTGTTTGAGTAAGTTGCTGGAGAAAATGATATTGGAGCGCCTCGACTGGTTCCTAGAAACCAATCACCCTCTCTCTCCATTTCAATGTGGCTTCCGCAAATGTCATAGTACCCTTGACCTACTAGTACGTTTCGAGGGATCGGTCCGGAAAGCTTTCTCATTAAAGCACCGAGTCCTGGCTATATTTTTTGATATTGAGAAAGCCTACGACACAAGATGGAGATACGCCATCTTGAAGCAGCTATACGTCTGGGGGATGAGAGGCCTTTTACCTTCACTTATTCAAAGTTTTTTAGCATCTCTATCCTTCAAGGTACGTGTTGGAGACGCATACTCTGACCTGCAACCCCAAGAGGAGGGAGTTCCTCAGGGTAGTATTCTAAGTGTCTTATGTTTTATAATTGTAATCAATGATATTATTTCGTCTCTCTCAGAGGGTGTATCGGCAACTCTGTTTGTCGATGATCTAGCACTATACTGTTCCTCACCTCGCCTTCCATCAGCAGCGCGTCGGCTACAACTGGCAGTCGATGCTGTATCCAAAAGAGCACAACTTAAGGGATTCTGCTTTTCCACGAACAAAACCAAAGCAATGTATTTCCACCGAGGCAGAGAGGTTCTTGTTCCACCATCTATCTCCCTACAAGGCGAATATATTTAGTTTGTCTCCGAGTTTCGATTCCTTGGCGTAACTCTCGATCCAAAGTCCTCCATGGACCCTCGCATCATTAAGAGCCTGTTCTTAGAGCATTCCATCTCACACAAACAATGCTGCCCACTATATACGGATGGCTCTAAGTCGGACGGTGGCGTGGGTGCCGCAGCAATCTACCCTGGAGGAGAATTCCTAACTCTCATCTTTGCCGCCAGCAGCATCCATTTAAACCGCTGAACTTTCAGCAATCCTTTTAGCCTTTAGACTCATCCAAATTTTACCTTTTAGTGATTTTGTCATTTTTTCTGACTCAAGGAGTGTCTTACAGTCAATTAGATCTTTTAATGCGTCCCATCCCCTAGTCACAGAAATTTGCAACTGGCTGATCCAAAATGCATCGCGATATAGAATTATATTTTGCTGGGTCCCGGGACATGTGGGGGTCCTGGGCAACGAGAAGGCTGATCGGCTGGCCCGCTCAGCACATTCTGTTTTTCCTGAGAACTTGGCTTTGCCTTTTAGGGACTACTTTCCTTCAATAAGAGAGT
Organism: Ceratothoa steindachneri; assembly: GCA_963969495.1. Taxonomy (NCBI): domain Eukaryota; kingdom Metazoa; phylum Arthropoda; class Malacostraca; order Isopoda; family Cymothoidae; genus Ceratothoa; species Ceratothoa steindachneri. Next base: position 215,043,533 of record OZ018317.1, read on the forward strand.
ATATTTTTCAACTGTGGCAGAATGAATGGGATGACTGTTCAACATCCAAACTATACAAAATTAAAAATTGTATTCGCTCTTGGCGGCCCTCGAGCCGTCATAGAATGCGGTCGTTGGAAGTGGCCCTTTGCCGAATTTGCATTGGCCACACGAGACTTACTCACGGACATCTTGTTTCGGGTGATGCTCATATCAGCCCTTGCTGTCGTTTTTGCGGTGGGGACCAATCGGTTGCCCACCTTTTATTGGATTGTAGCCATTTTGCCATTCTCTGGTTGTCCTGTTTCCCCACCCTTCTAACTATTCCTCAACACACCCGTCTTCGATTCATATTGGCGGAGGAATTTTTTAACCCGTCGTTTTTTAAATTTTTGTCACAAAGTGGTCTCCTCCACCTTTTATAGATGATTTGTCACGTTTCACCCTAGCTGCCATATAGAATCCACTTGGATTGGGCAGCAACCCACTGGTAACTTGCCTTAAACCTTGAAGGAGCTATACGTCTCGGGTATGAGAGGCCTTTTACCGTCACTTATTCAAAGTTTTTTAGCATCTTGATCCTTCAAGGTACGTGTTGGAGACGGATACTCTGTCCTGCAACCTCAAGAGGAGGGAGTTCCTCAGGGCAGTGTTTTAGGGGTTTTATGTTTTATAATTGCTACCAATGATATTATTTCGTCTCCCAGAGGGTGTATCGGTAACTCTGTCGATGATTTTTGCACTATACTGTTCCTCACCTCGCCTTCCATCACCAGTGCGTCGGCTACAACTGACCGTCGATGCTGTCTCGCAAAGAGCACAATTTAAGGGATTCCACTTTTCCTCTGAACAAAATCAAAGCAATGTATTTCCACCGGGGCAGAGGGGTTCTTGTTCCACCATCTATCTCCCTACAAGGCGAATATATATAGTTTGTCTCCGAGTTTCGGTTCCTTGGAGTAACTCTCGATCCAAAGTTATTCTAGTTACCACACCTACGCCGACTTCGAACAGGCTGTCTGCGGGCTCTAGACATTTTGAAAGTCGTCCTCATATACTTCGTGGGGCAGCGATCGACAAACATTGTGGACATTATACACAGCCCTCGTCCAATCCAAACTGGATTATGGCTGTCAAATTTATTCATCGGCTTCCCCTTCAGCCCTTAAAATGCTGAACCCCATTCGAAACCTCGGAGTTCGCCTTTCTAGTGGAGCCTTCCGTACTTCTCTTGTCAACAGCCTTTACTGCGAGAGTGGGGTATTCCCTTTCCCCTACCATAGACTTCAAATCTGCATGCGATACATCTGCCGAGTACAGCAAGCCCCTGTATCAGGGGTCTACAGATGCCTGTATGCTGCCGAATCAACGGCGGCATATGATAAGTTGCCATCTTTACCCCGCCCCTTGAACCTTCGCATAGGAGATCACCTCTCTAACCTGGGTGCTCCAAGGGTCCTTACCCTCCCATCCTTACTGATCCCTAGTTAGTGTGCTCCTCTCCCCACAGGATGTACCAACATGTGGAACCTGGAGAAGTCCTCCATGGACTCTCGCATCATTAAGAGCCTGTTCTTAGAGCATTCAACCTCACACAAACAATGCTGCCCACTATACACGGATGGCTCTAAGTCGGACGGTGGCGTGGGCGCCGCAGCCATCTACCCAGGAGGAGAATTCCTAACTCTATCTTTGCCGCCAGCAGCATCCATTTTTACCGCTGAGCTTTCAGCAATCCTTTTAGCCTTTAGACTCATCCAAATTTTACCTTTTAGTGATTTTGTTATTTTTTCTGACTCAAGGAGTGTTTTACAGTCAATTAGATCTTTTAATGCGTCCAACCCCTTAGTCACATAAATTTGCAACTGGCTGATCCAAAATGCGTCCCGATATAGAATTATATTTTGCTGGGTCCCTGGGCAACGAGAAGGCTGATCGGCTGGCCCGCTCAACACATTCTGTGTTCCCTGAGAACTCGGCTCTGCCTTTTAGGGACTACTTTCCTTCAATAAGAAAATATATTTTTCAACTGTGGCAGAATGAATGAGATGACTGTTCATCATACAAACTATATAAAATTAAAAATTGTATTCACTCTTGGCCCTCGAGCCGTCATAGAATGCGATCGTTGGAGGTGGTCCTTTGCCGAGTTCGCATTGGCTACACGAGACTTACTTCCGGCCATCTTATTTTGGGTGATGTTCATATCAGCCCTTGCTGTCGTTTTTTCCGTGGGAACCAATCTGTTGCCCACCTTTTATTGGATTTTAGCAATTTTGCCATTCTCCGGTTGTCCTGTTTCCCAACTCTTTTAACTATCCCTCAACACACCCATCTTCGATTCATATTGGCGGAGGTATCTTTTAACCCGTCGTTTTTTAAATTTTTATCACAAAGTTGTCTCCTCCACCTTTTATAGATGATTTACCTCGTTTCATCCTAGCTGCCATATAGAATCCACTTGGATTGGGCAGCATCCCACTGGTTCCTTACCTTAAACCTTAAACTTTAAGCCAGATGATCCTATAGGACAAAAAGGGCTATAAATCCTTAAAATACTAAAAGAATGACTGAGAGTTCAGCGGTAAACTTAGAAGCTAACAGCGGCAATGACAAAATTAAAAACACTCATATCCTGGTACAGACTGTGGTAGGTAGAGCACACCAACTAAGGGTCAGCAACGACGGAAGGGCAAGGATTTTTAGAGCACCCAGGCTGGAGAGATGTGCTCCTATCCGGAGGTTCTGGGGATGGTTTAGGACGTCAACCTATCCCCTTCTATAAGCCTCTTATACATGGGCCTGCTGTACATGACAGATATATCGTATGCAGATCTGGGGTCGATGATGGGGCAAGGTGAGCACTCCACTCTCACAGTAAAGGCTGTTGACGGGAGAAGCGCGGAAGCTCCACTGGACAGACTAACTACGAGGTTGCGAATCGAGTTCAGCATTTTAAGGGATGATGGGGAAGCCAAGGAATAAATTTGGCATCCATAGTCCAATTTTGGATTGGATGAGAGCGGTATATAGTGACCACAGTGTTTGGCGATCACTGCCCCCACGACGTGTGAGAAAAGACTTTCAAAATGTCTAGAACCCACAGACAGCCCGTTTGAAGACGGTGTAGGTGTGGTAATCAGGATGGCTTGGGATCAAGTGCTATGCCCAGAAGACGAACTCTATATCTACAGCTTGAAGGGAGATAGGTGGCGGAACAAGAGCCCCTCTACCCGGTGGTGGAAATAAATTGCCTTAGTTTTCCTCGTGCAAAGCGGAATCTATTAGTTGTGCACTTTTCGAGATCACATCGACTGCCAATCGCAGCCGATGCGCTGCTAATGGAAGGCGAGGAACAGTATAATGACAAGTCATGGACGAATACGGTCTCCGATACACCTTCTGGGACAGACGAAATGATACCAATGATCTCAATTACGAAACTTAAAACGCTTTCTGGCTATTCGCAGCATGCTGGGCAAGGATAATATGTTCCATCAGAGGAAGGCACTAGCTAGTCTGATTGGTAGAGAGCCGGAGATGACCATTTCTCTGATGGCTGCCTTCTAGCCATTGTGTCGAATCCGTCCGAGGCGGCCTTGATTAGTGCCCTTCGGACACTATGGCACGCCTTAGAGCTGGCTGACCAAGAAGGGGTCAAGTTCGAACGTGTGTGAAAAAGCAGGAAGGGACCTAGAGACCCGCCCTTACACTCATCGTCGTGTTTGACTGTGATATGCTCCATGCTCCATGAGTCTGTGCATGTCAGTTAGTATCGCTATTGCGTGAAGGCATTCGTGCCACTGGAGCGGAGTTGCTACTAATGCCACCCGCTTCGGCCAAACTAATCGCTCCTCTAAACATGCAAAGTCGGGATTACCCGAAGACTGTAAGTTGCTTCAAGACCGCACACATAAGCCTAAATCATGTATGGCCAAGTGGGTAAATTGCAGACAGCCGCACCCTGCTTCTTCGAAGCAATGTGGTGCGTATCTCCTTGAGAAGGAAATTCTGGCCGTTCAGGCTGAGGAACAGTATTACGTTAAATGAATTGACAAGTAAAATAAATTAATTAATTAATTATTAAGTTGTACATAAAATTATTTAATTTACAAAAGTTGAAGTAAATTAATTGAAAGATTAAATTGACAAAGTTAAAGTAAAATAATTGAATGATTAAATTGACAAAGTTAAAGTAAAATAATTGAATGATTAAATTGACAAAGTTAAAGTAAAATAATTGAATGATTAACTTAACAAAGTTAAAGGATTGCATAATATGAATATTATATAATAATTGATGTATATATATTTGAGTTACCCAGGGGGTTTTTATTATAGGAATGCCCAGAGGCATTGCTATACCCCTCTTTCCTTACGAGCACGATCGTTTCCGCACCCATTAGGAAGCCTTTTGCTGGTTCTACTCAGCTCGGGCACTCCCCTGGTAGAGCTGGCGAAACAAAGAGTTCATACCCAGCCTCGGCTAAACTAGGGTTGACTCCCCTTTCCCTAACATGATCGTCTCTATAAGGCGAAACTGCCACGCGCCTCCCTTAATGTGTTAGACTCTCACTAAGCTACATCCCTGAAGGTGGTCGTGAGGCCATCTTCCGGGGTTTCTAAAGCTACCCTCCGAAAGAAGGACGGCACCAAAGGAGCATCGGTTCCTACGATCGCACCCAATGCTAGGTTGAGGGAATCGCAGACGGTTGATCCTCCAAACGATGAAGTACCATCGCCGAAGCCGCCCCGCCTGCCTAGGGTTTCGAGGCGAAGGGAAGCAAAATACTTGCATAGCAAGCCAGACTCCCCCCGATAAGTTATTGATGGCGACAACGCCTTCAGCGCATTGTTTGACTAACAGCGCCCGTACTTCTTCCTCCGGGAAGCGTATGACCATTCCCCTGATGGTCTTCTCATCGAAGAGGGGCCCTGCATCTCCTCCGAACTAGGCCTGGGCAGTACATTCCTTCAATGGAATTGCCGTGGATTCTGGGCCAACTGGGACGAGCTGCGAGGCTCCTCTCCTCCCGTTTTCCCTTAGCTATCATTTTGCAGGAGACTATGCTTGGCGCGTGCCTCCTGCCCACCCCCGGGAGATATAAGGGTTTTACGACCCCCACCACCACGGGATGGGGTCCGGGCAGGAGGATGTGCCATTTACACTAGGCATAATGTCTCCGTCTTTATGTTTGCTTTGAATACCTCCTTTCATGCAGTAGCTGTGCAGCTGCACCTGGATATGAGCTATACTGTTATTTCTGCGTGCACTTCACCGTCAGCCGACTTCCCCGTAAGGGGCACGGCGATTTACTTTCCTGGCCGCCGTGTTGATGGGACCCAGCGCCCCTTCTTGCCGCAGCTTGGCATGCCTCTTCTTCCGCTAACCACAACTTAGTCTTACAGTTACGCGCATATCTTTTGGAAACACATCTCAAGTTTTGTAATTTACGAATTTTTATACGTTACCAGTTCGAAATGTACATATTTACGAGTATATTATATTTAATTATATTAGCCTTAAAGCAATATAGTATAATGTATAAATGATAATAACACAATGTTAATAATTCCATTAATATTACATATATATTATTAGCAGTTATAAATTAATATTTGGTATGACCTCCTTTAGCAACAATCACAGCAATCAGACGTTTCTTGTGGGTATGAACAAGGTTTTTGCAAATTTTAGTAGGGATTTTACCCACTCTTCCACTGCAAAAGCTTTCATCTCTGCGATACTGCTTGGTGACCTCTTATGAAAACGTGACTTCAGTTCTTTCCATAAATTTTCATTCGGATCTAAATCTAGACTTTGAGAAGGCCATTTTATCACTTTAAAGCATTGATTGGTAAAATATTTCTGTGTTGATTTGCTCGTGTGATTGGTATCATTATCCTGTTAGAAGACGAACCCTCTGCCAAGACTAAACTTCCTTGCCGATGGTTTCACATGTTCATCCAAAATTCGCTGATATCCCTCGGAATTCATAGTGCCTTCTATCACACAAATTTACCCAGTACCTGCAGCAGAAAAAAACACTCCCACAACATGATGGAACCACCGTGTTTCACAGTAGGTATGATGTTCTTTTCCAGCAGAGCTTCTCCAGATTTTCTCCAAACGTAATGATGATCGTTTATGACAAACGGCTCGAGCTTAGTTTCGTCTGACCATAATATTTTACTAAGTTCGGTTTCAGTGTCATCAAGATGTTCTCTGGCAAACTCTAAGCATCTCTTTTTGTCAACCGTATTCAACAATGGTTTCCTCCTTGGTACACGTCCATAGAGACCCTCACGGTTCAGGTAACGTCATACTGTTGACACGTCCATAATTGCTCCACTGCTAGTCAGATTTGCTTTCAATTCCTTGAAAGTGACTTTTTATTCTTACTGGCAATTCGAACACACAAACGCACATCTCTGTCAGTTAATTTTCTTGCTCGCCCTAGATGAAATTGGGATATTCAAACTTGCCGAAATTTTTCTATATCTATTTTCTTGGTTGTGCAGCTCGATTATACGCTTCCTATATGCTTCTGAGTGTTCGGATGTCTTCACCATGTTGCTATTTCAAAATTGCTGTAGAGATGATTCTTCAGCCGTGTCTAATACCATAATGAACACCCAAAATGTTAGCCGTGCAAGTAACTTGCTGTCCTGGATTAGTCTAGAAAATTCCATTAGTCATTCTCGAACATTCTTTAACACTAATTTTAATAATTTGATTTGTTAAATCAGTATTATGTAAACGTTGCCAATACTTTTGCTTCTTGTTTTTTTCTAATAAACACCATGTTCAATGTTAATAATTTGTTTTATTATCATTTATACATTATAATATATTGCTTTTAGGCTAATATAATTAAATATAATATAAATATGTACATTTCGAACTAGTTACGTATACAAATTCGTAAATTATAAAATTTGAGATGTGTTGTCAATAGATATGCCTGCAACTGTATGCATCATTTCTTCTTTACCATACATCGCCCTTCCATCCATCCTTTTTATTCACTCCCTTTCTCTCACCTTTCGTCGGCCCCTACTTCTCGAACCCATGAACATCCTCGATCACGACCAGGCGCTAACCTAAACCACGGAATTGAACACTCCCACGACCAGATATTAGGCGTGGTGACCCTAACTGCTCTGAAGTCTTTCACTAAGCTGGATCCGTCATCCCGACCTGTCTACCACGCCACGTGTAAGATTTGGTCCGGGATTTACCAAGGGGTGAAGGAGAAGGCGTATAACACCAAACTCCCGTATGCTATGCTTCGACACCTAGGTGAGCGAGCCATGGCCTTTCTGTTAGCTTCGTTCAACAGGATCTGGGTAGAGGGTAATCCCCCCGACTCCTAGCGAAACGCTACTGTGTTCGCTTTTCGCAAACCGGGGAGAGATCACTCTACCTCGGCCGGGTTTTGCCCAATTTCTTTAATCTTCTGCGTGTGAAAGTTGATGAAGAAATTCGTAAATGTTAGATTGGCCTTTTTTTCTGGACAGCGGAGACTGCCTCTCTTCTGCAGAGTGAGGCTTCCGCAACTTTCTCTCTACGGCGGAGGCACTGTTGCGACTGGAAAACCGTCTGCGAGGCATTCTTTCGTAGACAACACTACGCCACGGAGTTTTTCAATCTGAGAGTGCCTATGATACCACATGGCAATACGGCATCAGGGAGACTCTCCACACCAGGGCTTACCAACCTGAGCGCTAGCGCCCACCTGTGGGCGGTACGCACTTTCGTCATCGAATACAACATCGCTTCCAAGCGACCAAACAATCATATCTATATTTAATTCTTCATAGCGCAAGAACCTCTTAAATGAGGTTCTTTCACTCCCATTAGTGGTATTTGTCCACTGTTGTCACCTTTGGAAACCTTTGTCTCTTTGCTCATATTTAGCTAGCATCGTTTCATGTTTATTCTCCATTACTCTTTCCTCCCGTTTGAAAAGTGCTGCTTGTTTAATTAGCTTGCCTTCTTTTGTGAAAAGTTAACCCTGTCTATTCAAACTATGGGGTCAAATAAAAAATATTCCCGTTTTATTCACAATAATACTTGCCATATGTTTATATCTAATCGCTTGCAGATAATTTAATACCATTGTGTTTGTTATGCCATAAATCTTTTTCAAATGAAGTAATGAAGCCATCTCGATTGGTAGAACATCTTAACACAAAACATCTAGACAAGAAAGATAAGCCTATATAAAAATTTTAAGATATTTCAGAACAATTTGAAAAAAAACATAAAGCAATAACTTCTATATTTCAAAGGTCCACTGATGGGCTGATTGCTAGTTAGCATATTTCAGAACTTATTGCTAAATATGGTAGTGCGCACACTATTAGTGAAAAGTTACTAATACCATGCTTTCAGGAGCTAATCTTAACAATGATGCATAAGAACCCAATAAATGTTCTGAAAAGATTACCACTTAGTAATAAATCCTTGTAAGGGGCGCGGCGATTTACCTTCCTGGCCACCGTGCTAACGGGCCTCAGCGCCCTTTCCGGCCCCAGCTTAGCCCCTCTTCCTTCCTTCGTTGACCCCTAATCTCTGTCTCCCGTACCACCTCTACCTCACTGTGCCCCTGCTTTTACGTCGTCGCTTTACAACCACCTTTTCTCTACCCTTTTGTTGGTCCCTTCTTCTTCTCCTTCCCATGGACCTCCCCGATCACGACCTGGCGCTCATTTTTTATCGCGCAACCGAATACTCCGACTTAAAGATGTTAGGCGTGGTGACATGACCCTAACCGCTCAGAAGTCTATCACCAAGCTTGATCCGCTACTCTGATCAGCCTACCGTGCTATGTGTGGGTGTTGGTCCGGAGTTCCCAAGGGGTAGCGGTGAAGGTGTATAGCGCCCCGCCTAGTGGTACCGGCCGGAGCCATGTAAAAGGCGCCCAGTAGGGCCGGTCCCTTGTTGGGGTCAGTGTGGGCCGCCACGGGCAGAGGTGTTGAATTTCCTTTATTGACTCACCAACTCTATAAAATGAACAAACAAAAACCCCACAAAAAAAACAGCATAAAGCAAAAAATAAACGACCTCAGAATAATATTCGGACCGGCTTGTTGGTCCAGATACATATAGCTCAAAACCGCGAGAAATCAACCATTCCGTGCACTCTAACTGCGAGAACAACTGCAAATCGTTACAGAAGAGTCACAACCAGAATTATCAATCAATCATGACCGAACAGAGGCTACAGTTAAAGCCAAGTCAGAAAAAGTATCAAAAAACTACTGGCCCTCACCGCCTTAGGTGATAATCAAATAAAACCAACGGACAAAAATAATTACAACCTGAGAGTAGGTACGGTTCTACTTACCAGGTTTATGCCTGGACCCCAAAGTACGGAGGCCTTCATATGCCAAGGGATACAAAGGCCGTTTGAAGATGATGGCCATCAAATAGACTGTATGCATCTTTGAGAGAAAAGCACCCACACGCTCAACTCCGCTGAAAATCGCCAAAATAACATTCAAACAGCAAACCATCCCAGAAATAATCAGATTTGCAGGAACAACAATCCGAACACAGGAAGAACTGCCGACTCCAATTCAATGTTGATCGTGCCTGATGTTTGGTCACCCGGCTAAATATTGTAAAACTGATCCACAATTATGCTTCAAATGCAGTGAAAAATGACACAACAGTGAACTATGCAAAGCAAAGGAAAGATGCATTAACTGTGGAGATAACCACCACGCATTCAAACGAACATGTGAGCACTTCAAATTCCATCAGGAGGTACGGATTAGAACTGTCCGTTTTGGCATCCGAAAGCATCAAGCCTTAAAAGACATGGCCGAGGAAGGAAGAACGTTGAGTACCCTAACTTATGTTACCCTTGCTTCCACCACCAAAGCTCCAACCCCCGAATTAACTTCCAAACCAACATTGGACCTAACAGCTCTGAACAAAACCTCAATATCCAAGGAAAACAGCCTAGGATCCCTAGATAGCCTAAAATTAAAACTCCACCACGTCCAAACTGAACCACTACCCACTAAGCACCCAGAAACAGACCTACCTAAAGCGCAATCACAAAAAAGAAGCCACCAAGAATCTCGCAAATCTGTCACTGCCTCCTCCTCACCAACTAAAATCACAGAAGTTTAAGCAACCCGAAGAAACCACTCATCGAGCACAGAAACTATATGCTACCACAGCGAGCTACTCTCACCGCTCCACAACAAACCCATAAACCCACAAGCCCTGTCACCGGACTCCTATTGCCCGGCATCTAAAGCCAAGAAAACAGCACGTTTGACTCAAGCACACTAACACAAAATAGAAGTACAAAGCCCCCTAAAGACCTTTTCCTTTCGAAAATATCACCACATAGATTATCAACCTCTCCACTAAGGTCCACATATTCAACTACAAATATAGAAGAATTGGTAATAAAAAAGGAACTGGATACCAATAAGAATGCCTCCAGACATACAGCCCCACTGTCAATACAGTGTTCACAACGAACACACTCGCTCCCTAACCAAAGAGAATTACCTCCATTAAGCACCCAGCGCAACACAAAACCAAAGCTGCAGCGCCCACAGGTAAAATATAAGGAACTTCTCTCTAAGAAAACTAACAATGCGGACAAAAACATACAGAACCCGATAGTACCGGGCATATCGAAACAAACTACACACAAACTCTATACAAAGTCCGGTAGCTCTACTCAATACGGAGCCTCCAAGCCAACCAAAAATAGATCTACAAATCAGCCGAATAGTTATGATGTTATTGCTACAACCAAATAATTCCCGGTCTAACCTTCGAAATTATATCATTCTTAAGTGAATGTAAAACATAAGGGTTTCAAATTTCGTGAGTATCGACTGAATAGTTATGGTGTTATTGCCAAATAATTCCCGGTCTAAACTTGAGAGGACTTTGACAATTTAATCATTCAAAAGAAAATGTAAAACAACATGAGGATTTCAAATTTCGTTAGAATCGACCAAATAGTTATGATGTTATTGCCAAATAATTCCCGGGCTAACCTTTGGAGGACTTTGGCAATTATATCATTTTGTTAGAATCAGCCGACTATTTACAATGTTATTACTAAAAAAGGAAAAACGGGGACCGACCGACCGACCGACCTACATAGTGAGATATAGACTTGCATGCGACTAAGGATCGGAAAAGTGGGCGATGAACTAACATAAGTTGGTAAGCCCTGCTCCACACGATGGGGACGAGGGGACGCCTCCCAATCTTTATATCTGAATTTTTGCGAGATCGTCGATTCCGCGTACGGGTGAGGGAAGCCCAGGAAGAGGGTGTCCCGCAGGAAAGTTTCCTTAGTGTTGCACTCTTTGCCCTGGGCATCAACGGCATCACTCCTGTGCTGCCGGAAGATGTTCTCGCTACGCTCTACGTGGACTACCTTTCGAACTCTTTTGGCGTGATCCAGATGCCAATTCTGGAGCATCGACTCTAACAGGCACTGAACCACGTCTATTGCTCTGCCGAAGCGCACAGTCCTTGGTTTTCTTTGGCCAAGACTTCTGCCGCCATCTACGGCTCCACCCTGACCGAAGATTGTTTCTAAATGGAGTTTGCCTGGAAGTGGTGGACTCACACCGTTTCCTCGGTCTTGAATTTGACCAACGCTTCACCTGGGAGATTCATATTCGCAGCCTTGGGCTCTCTTGTGCCCGCGCTATGTACATTCTTCGTTCTGTAACGTTCAGCAACTGGGGTGCTGATAGGGCTACTGATTTACTTTTCTATCGTTCCTTTGTTCGTTTGATGCTTGACTACGCATGCGAGTTTTATGCATCCACAGCCGTGTGTGTATTGGGGGAGGTGGACTCGATCCACCACACCAGCTTTCACCTGTCAACCGGTCCCTTCCGCACCTCCTCCATTGAGAGCCTACTTGTCGATACTGGGGAGATGCCACTTGCTATGCGCCGTGCACAGTGCATTATTCGCCTCTACAAGACCAGCAGGACTAATATCAGCTCTTGACGTAGAAAGCCTGTTTACGAACGTGCCCATCGCTCAGACCATCGACATCATTATAAAAAAACGTGTACCACAATCCTACAATGTCTCCTCCGAATCTTGACCCAAACATCTTAAGGAGCATGTTACGTTCATGCACATCAAAGGCTCCCTTCAGGACAGCGGACGATAATCTATACACGCAAGTGGATGGAGTGGCTATGGGGTCACCCTTATAGCCGACTTTCGCCAACTATTATATAGGTTAACTTGAAGAGAGATTTTTGGATACTATGGAAAATAAGCTACACATATATTGCCGATACGTAGACGACATCTACATCAACGTTCAAAACGAACAACATCTGATAAAATCAAATAGCAATTTGAGGAGAACTCCGTGTTAAAATTGACTTATGAATTGGGCACGGGTAATAAACTCCCTTTCTTGGACATTGAAGTTGTTCAAAACATCAATTGTAGCTACATCACTAAAGTACATAGAAAAAGTACGGACATGGGAAGATGCCTCAATGCGGAGAGTGAATGCCCAGAAAGGTATAAAATAAGCGTAATCGGCTCATACATCCGCCGAGCATATAAATGCTGCTCTATGTCAGAATTACCTCCTGGCTGGGGCTAATTCCAAATACGCAAAATAGTCCATCTGTCACTTTGCTTTGTTGCTAGCACTTGACTTGGAACCATGGGGAATCTTCTGGGGTCTGGGGGGACTTCTCAACTCTGTGTCTCTTCCAGGGAGTCGAGCGTTATTTATGTCCGAGGCTCTTTCCGGAGTTGGGGGTTAGCGGGGAAACAGCTCTACTCTCGAAAGGCCTCGAATCTTCTTGCAGAGCTATTTTAGCCCGCATAAAGGTGACTCGTGGGGGACTCGATTCGAGGCTACCGCTTGTGGAAGGGGGGGGGGAGGCTTACCACTTTAAGCCTGGCCGGGCCTTTTTCTACACATGGGAGTTCCTTTCTGCTAAAGATCTTCCACATGGGGATTCCCCCACACATCTCCCAACCAAAAGATGATGCTTTACAGAGCAGTTGCGTAGAAAAGGATCATCCCTACCCGTCAAACTAGAATTATCAAAGGTCTAGGGAAATTCTGACCTGGTACGACAGGTGTACACACAAATAAAACCGTAAATCTGAGCTCAGCAGGGAATTTACGGGCATAAGCCTTAAACAGGTCGATTATAGAGAATTTACCTAATACAATTTTAAACCAAAAGAAAAATCACAGGAGAACATTGGATACATTTCAGTGGAACCCCCCCAAAAAGGATACAATTAAATGGAGGCATAAATATGGGACAAAAAAAAACTTAACAATTTAGTGGATAAAAAAAAAATCATAATTAGGAACATTGATGATATAATATATATATATATATATATATATATATATATATATATATATATATATAATTCACGTGGAAAACCTTCGCTCCAGCCGGAGTATGGATGAGGTAATCCACGGGTCCTCTAGCATCGAGGACGGGGTAGGGTCCCTTTCACTGGCTAAGGATTTTGTTTCTTCCCGTGGGAAGTAGCACCAGCACCTTCGCGCCAGACTTGAATTTTCGTTCTCGTGACTTAAGTTCCAATTAGGTCTCAAACCTCTCAATAAGTCCTTATTCACGGGATACGAGACTCGTTTGTTACCTCGGGTGTACTCACGCTCGAGGGCTTTAGTTTTCTCCCAAAGGGGGGGCAGAGTTGCGCACTCCTTCTGGGCGCGGGAAAACTTATCGCTCCGGAGGGCTTGGAACTCCAGGTCGATAGGGATTTCCAGGGGAACAGGTGTACGGGATTCTGGGGCTCCCTGTGTACGGGTAATCACGGGCTGGGCCACGGGATGGTCGTGAATTACGGGGTTCTGACCGAATAAAACGGAGCAGAACCGGATTTGGGCCGCTACCACTTCGGCCCAACCGGACATATAGTCACACTCGATGTGACAACGAATTCCTGGGAAACGACTGGCCCGGCCAAGGTAGTCGTGGACCACCGCAAATTTCTTGTGGTCGGGCCCAACAGGGGGGAAGTAGGTCCTCAGACACTATAATTCAGGTGCACCCGGTGTCACGGACGAGGGTGGATACTCGGCGACCGTTTACAGTTCCATTCTCGAACTTCAATCCACCAGGGGTGTTCTCATTAAAGAAAAAAATTACCTGATGGACCGGGTCTTTGGCGGGCGAGGGAAGTTCGGGAGTCTTCTGAGGCGACGGAGGAGGATCAGGGGTGGCCCAGATTTGGTGTACTTTGTGAGACTGAGAGTTTGCGAATCGGGAGTTTTGAGGACAGTTCGTGCGGTAATGGCCGGGAACTCCGCAGGTGTAGCAGACGATCGGGTTCTTTTGGTGCGGCACAACCGGGGGAAAAGAAACTAGGGGCTTAACGTCTCGCTGTTCCGATGGATGGAAGTTTCTTGGCTTCGAGGGACTAGGAGCTTTGGTAAATCTTGGAACCAATTTATGGTCTTAGGGCCACAAAATTTAGTTTTGTGGGGGCGTTTGGGGAGCCTTTTTAACATCCTTAGGGTATAAATCGTGACTACCCGCGTAAACATCGGCCTCTTCCAAGCACTCCTTGAAAGTGGCGCAACGTTTTTCCTAATGAAGGCGCGAATTTCGGGAGCCACGGTAGCTAAAAGCTGATCCCTAAGGAAGAAGTCCAGAAGGGACTCGTAGACCTAGGGAATCTTGCACGCATTCAGCCAACACTTAAGGTTTCTTTGGAGGATTTACCTGTGTTGTCGAAAGGTTTGGCCAGGGCGGATCCTTTCCTGGCGGAATCGGGAGCGGTAAAATTCGCTATTCATATGAACAGCGGCTAGCAATTTGGACTTTAACGTGGAATAGTCCAAAGTTGCTTCCGGGGGAAGGGATACGAAGATATCTCTTAACTTAACACTTAGGAGGGGAAGTAAGCAAGCAACGCCATCATTTTCGAGATCGCATCTATTGATCTGAAAGATTCTCTCAAAATGGGCAAAAAATGACCCAAAGTCCTCTCCATCATTGAAAGCGGGAAGGTGGACTGAAGGAGTTTGGGGAATTTCAGCTCGGGAACCGATGGACTGAGAATCCTTTTGATTTCGGCTCATTTCCAGCTCATGCTGCCTAATTTGTTCACGTTCTTCCATCTCTATCTTCAGTTTGTTCTCCTCCATCTTCAGTTTGTTCTCCTCCATTTTGTTCTTCTCCATCTCCATTTCCATCTTCAGTTTGTTCTCCATCTCCGTTTTCAGTTTGTTCTCCTCCATCTCTATCTTCAGTTTGTTCTCCATCTCCATCTTCAGTTTGTTCTTCTCCATCTCCAATTCCTTTCACTCTGCCCGTTCGTTCCTCTCTTCCTTCTGTACGTAATTTAGCAGATCTTTGCCCGAAAGACCTAACATTTCACCCTGACTCTTGAATTTTTCGAAGGAAGACATTTTTACGCAGTTAACTGAGGGAACACTGATACGCGAACGAGCTAGGACACTACCCACGCGAAACGAATACTTGAATAACAAGGGAACTTCTAATGTCGAAATTAAAATGACGGGTTCGTAAAAACCCCAACACACTTGACACCAGATTTATATAAATATATGTCGTGGTATGACATTACATTATATCAATACCATATTATATCTATGAGGGAGGGACCAATAACTTGAAAGCGAACCGACAAAAGGGACGAAAAACCACGAGTTTAGACGGACTGAGTAGCGAGAGAGTGCAACGAGGTTAGGTAAATTATGGACAATGGCAAAGCTCAAGGTTATTTAAGAGTCATGTATAAAAATATAATTTTATTTACAGAAAATTAATGAGAGAATTGATGGGTAAAATTACCTCAGAGAATTAACGGGCAAAATCACATCAGTAAATGAAAGGGAGAATTAACTCAATTGGGTTACTGAAGGAGGGGGGGAGGGGTTGGCTTACGGATGTCTTCTGTACGTGAGGTGTGGCAGTTCGGAACTTCTGAGCAGGAGATTGGAGTGATGACGGTTCTCCAAAAACAAGGGGGGGGGGGGGTAACTTCCGGTCCAGAAGAGAGTATTTCAGCTACCCGAAATGAGGAGGGCTTCGACAAGAGTTGATGGGAGAAGGCGGGAAAATCACTGGGGGGGGGGGGGAGGATCGTTCAGTGGAATTACCTCCTGGCTGGGGCTAATTCCAAATACACAAAATAGTCAAGCTGTCACTTTGCTTTGTTACTACCACTTGACTTGGAACCATGGGGAATCTTCTGGGGTCTGGGGAGACTTCTCAACTCTGTGTCTCTTCCGGGGAGTCGAGCGTTATTTATGTCCGAGGCTCTCCCCGGAGTTGGGGGTTAGCGGGAAACATCTCTACTCTCGAAGGGCTTCGAATCTTCTTGCCAAGCTATTTTAGCCCGCATAAAGGTGACTCGTGGGGGACTCGATTCGAGGCTACCACTTGTGGAAGGGGGGGGGGGTAGGCTTACCAATTTAGGCCTAGCTGAACCTTCTGCTGCACATGGAAGTTTCTTTCTGCTGAAGATCTTCCACGTGGGGATTCCCTCACAAGCATGATTGACAAACAACTCCAATCATTTTTTATATAATCATTGCAAAGATACGGATAAAATTGAAAGTAATCAGGGAGAAGTCAACAACATCAAAGTGTATTACAGAAACCAGATGTCCACGGCCTATAAAATAGATGAAAATAACATCAAGACGATTATTAACCGTAACATCAAGATTAAAAATCAAATGGATTAAATTCAACTCATCATTTATTATAAAACAACAAAAGCCAGCAATCTCCTGATGAAAAATAACAGCTGCCTAAACTTCTCGAATCTTAAGTCAACCAACATAGTTTACGAGTTTATCTGCCCCGATAAAGACTGTAAGCTTTATAAATACTCAAAATATATTGGCATGACAAACACTACACTTTCGAGACGTTTAACTATGCATCAACAAAGCGGAGGGCCTAAAAATCATATGGAGAGTGCTCATAATATTAACCTAACGAGAGATATGCTTGTTGATAACACCGTTATTAAAAGAAAAGAGGTTAATAAAGCTAGGCTGAACATTTTAGAAGCCATATTAATAAACGAAGATAAGCCGGCCATCAACAGTCAAGTGACAAGCTTGAATCGCACATTAAAATTATTTTAAAATTCCACTCACCGGACTGGCCCATTTCCTCTAACGTCATGCTCAACCTAGGCGGTATAAATACCCCTTAAAAATAATTTCCTTCTGTCAGATCCTCACTCCACTCATTACATCGGTAAAGGAGACAAGAACATATCAAAACGCTCCTAAGATAGTTAGAAGAAGAGAAAATTGGCAAAGGAAATTAATTAAGGCGAAATACACAATGGTCTTCAACAAAATTTGCATATATATATATATATATATATATATATATATATATATATATATATATATATATATATATATATATATTATGTATGTATGCGTAATTATATATTATGTGCTAATATACTGTTATTGCTAAAAATACTAGAGGGCTTGCCGTTCAGAGGTTTTGTAGCCGGAGTGATGGCAACATTCTCTTAGTTCCCCCTGCGCATCTAGTTGTGTGTTCTGTCAGCTGCTAAGTTTTGTGTCTGGAAAGTATTTCCTACTCCTACCAAACTTCACTATTGCTTCTATACTTAACCCATCCTTACTTTAGTATTTTCCTAATCTTGCCTGTATTGTGAGGAAGTATAAATTCATACAAGGTGAGTTGTCAACATCTTTGGGTTGTGTCCATTTGCTAATTGTTGTAACTATTGTATATACTTCTTGCACTACACTTGGATTATTATTATACCAGTTTGCAAAACTTGGCACGCACTATTTTCTGACTAGATACTTTACTCAGTTTGGAGTCTTGTTTGTGTGGACACACTTACGGATTTCACACTAGATTTTTCCATATCAAAAATAATAAACTATCCAAACCGAGCCTGGCACGAAATCAGCCACATCCACCAAACTTATAGCGTCCAGTCTGTCCTTATGTACATTTAAAAACCACCTAATTTAATTTTTGACGTGACATGGTAGATCAGAGATAGGTTTTAACTCTCATCAGAGAGCTGAAACCCCGCTTACTGTCAGCATTTGTGGCAGGCGTGACTAAATTGAGTTTGACCAGTTTTGAGACTTCGGTCAGAAGTGTCTATGTGCATGTGGCAAATATTTCATGCGGGCGATGACATCATGTAATCTAAGCACCCCATCATATATAAAGGTGCACGAGAGGATTTTGAGTTGTGCTTTGAGCAACTGTTTCTTGAAGTCAGACCTATAAAATTCTTTTACTTGTTCCAGTAAAGCATCAGCTTCTTTACCTTTGATACTTGTAGATAACAATTGATGGAGGGCTTTGCACATATTAAAGCCTGGTTGATCGAAATGACCTTTTATTTATGCAGTTAAGGATCAAGTCTAAATATTCAAAATATATTTTTCGATTGTGATCTTCTATTGTTGCTGGATAATCAGGCTCAGCACTTCCACATTAATACAGAGGTGGTCTGCGTATCTTGCGTGGAATTTTCACCTCATCCACTATATCATTCAGACTTTGCACTCTTTAAGTGACAATTTCCCAGAACAATCTAGAAGACTTGTCATCTCGAATTTGTTTAAAGGTCTTTATTGTCATAAATGCCAGTGAATGACTTTGGGCTGCTGATAATTCTTGCATCTGTAGCGCCTTGCATAAGTTGCCTACATGCCTTAAAACCATTTATCCTATCATTACACCATAGAGAAAATTAAATTTGGTAGCGTATGTTTCGATTCCACGAATGTTAGCCTTCATGTATGTATCAGTGACATTGTCAAGACCTCAAGCCTATAATTCATCCAAAGTTATGTAATTTTTTAGCCCACTTTGGAGTGCATCTGCCCTAACAGTCCACCGTGTTGGGCATAATGATCTGACACCAGGTGAATTCGGAGATAATCCTGCTCTAATTATATTTATTGTATCGGAGCAAGTTAATTTGAGGGCGTGTCCATAGCAATGGGTATACGGGTATCGCTTTTTAAATTCCGTAATAGTTATCCCCACACCACTTTTACTTCTGACATAGCTGAAGCTCCGTCATAACACTGACCTTTAGCCCATGCTAAAGTCAGGTTCATAGTCAACAATACATCTTTAATAATTTATACAAGGGGCGCAGAAGTAATATTGTCTGCTACGTACATAGCAATGCATTCTTCATGTGCTTCAAATTCATCATCTACTCAACGAATACATATTGTGACGTTTCATCAGAGATGCGAATACCACGTAGTACATTTAAAGCCATAATTTTCAGCAGTTCATTTTTTATTTCACCTGAAGTGTATTTTACGCCTTTGCTATCCAACCATTTGAGAAGATCAAGATTGTTTTCAGTTCTCAAATGGTACGTTGCATATAATTTTAGTCACTTTCATCCCCGCCACCTCGCCGTGGCAAACCTTGTATGTCCAAGAAGCGTATACTTGAAAGTACTTTGAGAATATTTTTCATGTTAATGCATTTCTCTTGATCATGTGATGAAGAGAAACTTTCACCAATGTAAATGATGCAATGCGGCAGTTTGAGAACACGTTCAGTGGCTTCTTTTTGGCAATTGCTTTGCTCGTGTTTCCGATTTTATGAATGCCAAATCAAGCTACATGCAGATGCCTTTCCTTCTTTGTATGCTTTGGTGCAAGTGTGACAGTAAACCTTGTCACAGTCTTCTGCATAGTGAAAGCGAGGGCTATTGCTGGAACCACTGTGATTGAAAGCTCTTCTTAACTAACCTCTTTTTTTTCCAAATTCTCGCATTAGGTATTTGAAATTTATCGGTTGATAAGGAATCAAAGGAAGGTTAAAGAAAGGCCCAAGTGGCTCTGAGTGGACTCAACAACGGCACACTATGCCTTACTGACTGTTGTCTGCTTCCGAGACTGGATGCTGTGGTCAAAACTGACTCTGAGTGGCCTTGGAGACTAGATGTTCTGGTTGACAATGGCTTTGAGTAGCCTCAGTGACAGTACACTCTGGTTGATATTGACTCGGAATGGCCTTGCTTAGAGATCAGATGATCTGGTTCATATTGGCTTTGAGTAGTCTCGGAGATAGGATGCCCTGGATAAGACTGGCTCTGAGCGGTCTCGGAAACTGGACGGTCTGCTTGAGACAGGCTCTGAGTAGCTTTAGAGACAGGACTTTCCGATAGAGAGTGACTATCATTGACCTCGGATATCAGACGTCTCAGAGTGGCCTCGGAGACCACTCTGAACAAAATGGCACTCATGGGGTCAGAGACATTTGATAGCTTACATGCAGGTGAACCTTACCCCGAGAGAAGAGGATGTAATAAATCGAAACAAAGATCCAGATATATATGTTAATACTGCATAGTGGAGACTCCACTTCACAGTATGTTGCTTGCCAACATCCTCCTCACCCAACCGCAACCGAAATACATCCCGTCCTCCTCCTTTGGATAATGAAAAACCAAGCTTTTTTTCTTTTGATCTGTTACGAGATTTTATATTTTTTGTTAATATATCTGGAGCGGCCATGGCCTCAGCACCCACCCCGTCTGCTACGGTCCTGTCTTAAGCTATTCACCAAGCCGGATCCGTCATCCCGACTTGCCTACCACGCCTTGTGTAGGATTCGGTCCGGAGTTTCCCAAGGGGTGGCGGAGAAGGTGTACCGCACCCTACCTGGTCATAGCGGGCGGGGCAATCAAAAGGCGCCCGGTAGTACCACTCCCGTGTTGGATTTCACGGGCAGGGGTGCCGAATCCTTTTAAATACAGCCATGAATTCTTTAAAAGATCCTATATATAAACACTCTAACAAAGAAAAAATAATGAAAGCTAGCCAAACTACAAAAGAACAAATAACCTAGAATATATCATCGGCTCAGCAGGTTGGTCACGCTACGTAAGGCTAAAAACTGATTTAAGCAACCCATACTGTGCCATCGACCTCCGCAAGCGCCTGCAGTCCTTGATAAGGGAAGCTCAACTGAAATTCAACCTAAATCAAAGTCAAACCGAAGCCATCGTCAAAGCTAAAACAGAAAGTATATCCAAAAAACTACTCTCGTTCACCTCACAAGGCCTACCACAGCCAACAACCAACAGACAAGACGAGTATAATACTAGGACTGGCACAGTATCGCTCTACAAATTCATGCCAGGACCAAACAGCACAGAAGAATTTATTTGTAAACGAATAAAGAAAGTATTCGAAGACCATGGTCATCGGATTGAATCTGTGTCGATCTTCAATAAAAAAGGCCACATTCAAACAAATCCCTCTCAATATCGTAGAAAAATATTTTCCAGCAACAGACGATACCTCGCACGATCCGCTTTGCCGTAACCATCATCCACATTAGGGAAGAATTGCCAACCCCTATGCAATACCGCTCTTGCTTATTATATGGGCACCCGGCCAAATATTGCAAAACAGACTCAAAACTTTGCTTCAGATGCTACACAGAAGGTTATAGTAGTGACCAATGTAAAAACCCAGAAAGATGCCGCAATTGCAATAAACCCCATCATTCCTTCAGCAAAACTTACCAACCTTACGAATATAATCAAGAAGTAAGAATACGAATGCTCTGTTTTGGCATCCGTAGACGTCAGGTAGTAGATGACATGATAGAGGAAAGCCACAAGTTAGAAACGCCGACACAGCCAGAAACGCCATACTTCCTTACCCAACCCCCACAGAAACTGCACGACAAAAACATAAACTTTAACCACCATCCAGAGAGAAATATATTGCAATATGACCAAGCCCACAGTACATAAAGAAGACCAAGGCAAACTTCCTGACAACACCGAAAGCCAATTCCCAACCAGTACTCACTTAGAAGAAGCCAAGTCCAACACTCAAAAAAGAATCCATCAAGATTCCCCGAAATTATCGCATTTTTCGCCAACTGCAGAGTCGAAACTCGTCAACAAGAAGACTTGCCAACACTCTCCCAAGTCTCTGCCACCTTTTTCGCCTCCTAATTGCCAGAAAGAAACTACCATAAAGCAGGCAGCACATCCAACCAGGAAACGGTTACGTTCGAGATCGAAAACCTTTCACTAGACAACATTTTCACAATCACATCACTAAACATAAAGAAATTAACCCTTGCTGAATCCCCCAACAACACAGCAGATTATAATAGCAACACAAGTGCCAAAAACAAAGGAAACCTCTCTCCCAAAATGACTGCTACGACAAAAGATATTCTCCGATTAGAGTCCGGATATCTTAAGAATCAACATTTGCCCCAACATTGACTAAAAATAACAGTCATCCCCTACTATCAAAACCCCAAACCAGACTACAACCACTAAAAGCAATAAATAAAAGTTCTAAAGCCACAGGCGATCCAACCACCATATCTGAAAAAGCTCACCAAAAAATCTCGGCTCCAGCACCACCGAGGGCATCCAAAATCAAAACACTAACACCGGCTCCCAAAACTAACACCTCAGCACCAATTGGGGCAATTAAACCATCCAAGTAATTTTCAATTCCATCCAACACATCATAAAAACCTGCTTCCTGCAATAGAACATTATCGACTTTTGAGACAACTACGATAGCTTATCAAATTTAATAAAAGATTACCATCCTACATGCATCTACCTCCACGTGACAATGCATAATAATCCTGATATTTTCTTAAAATATAAATACCTCTGCCACTCCGACTCGAATAGAAGAGGCAACGCCATATTTATTGATGAAACCACGCCTTATGCCACAGGGAACATCAATACAAATATAAATACCATAGCAATAAGGATACAGTTGATCCAACTGACTACAATATGCCCCATTTACTTGTCTCCGAACATCACAATATCATATGCAGACTTTGAACAACTAAGGGGTCAGCTTCTCTATCTATATTTCATCCTAGGCGACTTCAACGTTCGAAGCCGAGCTTAGGACGATGAAAAAGAAACGATCCGTGGGCGTATGATCAGCGACTTCATAGAAAACAAAAACCAAAGAATCCTAAATGATGGTAATCTCACCCATTATCAACAACAAACAAATAGCTTTTCAGCCATAGACCTCTCCCTCGGTTCACTAACTGCACTAAGGGATGTATTCTGGCACACCTATGATGATCTGTGTGGTAGCGATCACTTCCCTATCATCAATGAAGCCCTACCACGAACCACTCCTATCCCTAATCAACAGTGGCGCTACAATCATGCCAACTGGGCATCATTCGCCAAAGAGACACCTACAATCCCAGCCAATCTCTATCAGCAACACTTACCAAAATCTTTCAAAACCTTCACAAATATGTTAAAATCGATCACTCTCAAGTATATTCCACGCACCTCAATAAATAATAACTGCTCCTCCAGTCCATGGTGGAACAACGATTGCAAGAGAGCAAAACGCGAACGAAACAGGGCACACAGAAATTTCCGAGTAACAAGATCAAACAATGATTATATATAATACAAGAAACTGTGCGCAATAGTGAAACGAACATTTAAAAAAGCCCATCAGGGAGCATGGCTAAAATACGTATCAAACATAACCTTGGAAACGCCCATAGCTAAAGTGTCGCATCAGGTGAGAAAGATGATACAAAGCCGCAACAATATACATTGCCTGATCCTAAAAATCAACAATGAAACCACCAGCATACCAGAAGGTGTAGCCACTGCCACCGGCAACCATATACATAAGTGAAGTGCTATCTCGAAGGGTTCTTCGAACCCAACTTTCTTAACAACAAAAACAGACGCAGAAAGCTTGAAAATAGATTTTAAAACGGAAACCTTTCTTAACTACAATACCCCATTCATACTAGCTGAACTTGAAGCATCACTGCCAGTGCCGGATTTAGGGTGACCTCCCCCCCCCAAAAAAAAAACAAAACGGGCCTGCACATACTTTTTGTGATATATCCTTCATTCATTCAATAATCACCCTTACTTTGCAGGACATGACAGAAGCAACGCCTGTGAACACAACTAGATCTCAATGGGATCGCTAGCAAAAAATATACTGTATCAAACATTACTACAAGCAGGCTTGTTCAAGAAAGTGCAGGACACTTTCGGGCATCAGTTCGAATGTGAAAAAGCCCCCTCCAAGAACAGAATTCAGGACTGGGTGGACCATTTCGAGAACTATGGGACAGTGGAGAACCTCAATGCAGCCAATGACAATCGTCCAAGCCATTCAGGACGCCCCAAGAAGCGTACAGCTGAACTGGTCGAGAGCGTGAGAGAGTCAGTTCAGCTGAGTCCAAAACGCTTTGTGCGCAAGCGAAGTCAGTCCCTCGGTATATCCCGTGAGACTTGCAGGGGATTGCTAGTAATGGATGTAAAGGCCTATTCATACAGAATACACACGAAGCAGACCCTTACATCCTTAGACAAGGAGCGGGGAAAAGCTATGGCAGTCAAGATACTGGAGAAGATTCAGAAAATCCCAACTTTCCTTAACCTCCTTTGGACCTCAGATAAAGCTCAACTTCCATCTTGAAGGAGAAGTAAACTCGAAGACAAATGTCTTCTTGGGGACCTCCAGACCAAATGAGATAGCCACCAAGCTCATACACTCCACTAAGTGCAGGGTATGGACTGCAATCTCAGCCAGAGGCATCATCGGACCATTCTTCTTCGAGGAATCTGGCACGAAAGTGACAGTCACCAAGGAGCAGTATTTTGAGGTCCTCAAAACCTTCAAGATGGAGCTACAGACCCTGTTCCCGTCGATTATGGGGAAGTTCTGGTTCCAGCAAGATGGAGCAAGCTCTCACACATCAAATCTGTCCCATGATTGGCTGAAAGAGAACTTTGGTGGCCATGTGATCAGTCTCAATACTGATTTTGAGCGGACACCTCACAGCCCAGACCTTAGCGCCCAATATTTATTTCTCTGGAACTACCTTAAAGACAGAGTGTACGCAGGGAGACCCAGGAACCTCACAGAACTCAAGGAAGCTATCAGGGAGGAGATCATAGCCATTAGTTGGTCTGTTTGTAAGCACGTCAGGGACAACTTTGTGCTGCGCCTCAAGAAATGCACAGAGCTAAATGGAGGTCATCTCGAACACGTGCTTTAGAATAAAGAAAAAAAGTCCAAAGACTCTTATGTTTTGATATGCTGTTTTTTAACACAATAAACTAGTTATCACCAAAGTTTCATTCAATCCTTGCAGAAAATTAAGAAATGAGGCCTATCGAAAGTTGGCGCCCGTTTTGGGGGGGTCACCCGGTACAAGCTAAATAAGCTTCAGCTTAGGGCCTCACAATCTGCAGGGGCCTCAAATATGGCTGGTAAATACAATGGAATGCAGCAACAAATCTTAGAGTTAAATTAGTATGCAATATATATTCCCTGTGCCAGTAATTCATTAAATCTTGTCGGCCGTGCTGCTCTAGATTGCTCTTTAGATGCAGTAAACCTTTTTGCTGTTGTTAAAAAAATATACACTTTCTTTTCATCTTCTACAAACAGATTGTTTTTGATGATATCTTTCTTGACTACAAACTCAGAGATCACAGTACCAAAGAATTTGTCTGACACTAGGTAGGAAGCACATGCCAACAGTCTATAATTATGTTGCAAACAAGTTTTCAATTTTGGTTGATTTAGAAGCTCTAGAAGGACGCTACATGAAGCACTAGAAACCTTAATGAAAGAGTATTCACATGATGTTGATATTAACCTCATGGGTGAACTGACGCACTCCCAAGATTATATCAAGCAGAATTATCCTGGAAAAGAACAAATTCAACACAAAGATCTGTATCAAATCATCTTTCAAGACAAGATTCATGTAGTTTTCGCTGATGTAGAAGCAATATTACGACTATTTCTATATCTGAGGGTTGCAAATTGTTCGGGAGAAAGATCATTCTCACAGCTAATGAGAATAAAAAATATACTGAGAGCAATTATGTCTGAAGGTAAATTGTCTGCACTTAGCATCATGTGCATATAGAGCAATAAGTTGCATAGCATATCTTTTGATGAGAAAATCAATGATTTTGCTTTTGGGAAATCAAGAGAGAAAATGTTTTAAGTCGTAACTTAGAGGAAACTCTAATAATTTTTTGTGATTTTGTAACACGTTCTTTTTAATTAAATATTCTTGATAAAAATTAAAAGGCAATATTATTTTCCTTAATTAAAAAGCAAATATATTTTCAAGTTTTCTGAGACCAGTTGGTGTAATTTAGAGGGATAGGGGAGTGGCTCAGAGTTTTATATAGCCTAGGGCCTCACCAGTCCTAAATCCGGCCCTGATCACTGTCTAACTGCCCGAACACCGCACCGATGAATACCAAATCACCTACCCTATCCTTCGCCATGCATATCCCGACTGCCTAAAATACATTCTTTATCAATACAATCATCTCTGGCTCACTGGTTCATTTCCTGACGAATGGCGCTCATCAATAATACTACCTTTCTTAAAACCAGAAGATCCGGCCATTCCGACCAATTACAGACCAATCACACTCCCGTATTGCCTGTGCAAGTTGCTTGATAGAATAGTAAATGAGAGGATAAAATGTCAACTCGATTCGCGCAACATGCTATCAACAAACCAATATGGATATCGCAACAATAGATCAACCCTAGACACACCCATGCACCTGGAACATGACATAACCCATTTATCCGCAGAAGGAGGTTTTCTTATGGCAATCTTCCTCGATCTATCTAAAGCATACGATACGGTCTAGTAACGACTCATTCTCCATGAATTACACCAGATGAGATTCCGAGGACCACTGCCAATCTTCATCCAAAATTTCATCCGTAACAGACAATTCTCGGTGGATCTTTTTTGAGCCCGCTCCCCTACCCTGCAACAACATCAAGGCGTACGTCAGGGTATTGTCATTAGTACAACCCTTTTCATATTAGCGATAAACAGGCTGGCTCTATACGTTCCACAACCACTCAAATGCTCCCTCTATGTGGATGGCTTCGCTATCTGGTATAGAGGGACGCAGCCCCACGAAATCGCCCATTAATTGCAGACAGCCATCAATGCAATAGCAAATTACACCATCTGGAATAGCTTCACCATTTCAGAAGGAAAAAAAACAGTACAGGTCACATTCACAAGGAGACGACATATCCAAATAATTCCACTATCCATAATTCCTTGGTTTTACATTTGACCAGAGAATGACGTGGAAAAACTATGTTGACGATCTGCACAGAAGATCGATCCCAGTTCTCAATGTATTAAACAAAATATCTCACCAGCAACTGAGGTGCTGACAGATTATTTATTCTCCACAGACTCCAAATGCTTTTACTCACCAAATTTGACTATGGGAGCCATCATTATGCATCATCAACAACCAACACGTTGAAAAGACTGGTCCACCATCAAGTTTTAAGAGCTGCTACCGGGGCCTACAAAAGCTCCCCCAGTCCTCTCATTATGTGCTGAAATAAGTTTACCCTCTTTACTATTCCGCAGGTATAAGTACGCTTTACGTTATTACATACGATGTCATCGACAAAACACCAAACTCCTTCGAACGATCCAAAATGTAAAACTACCAGAAGTTAATAGGCCTCCCACATATTACCACTACACGAGACGCATCAGCAAGATACTAGAGGAACTGCAATTCCCACAGATGAACATCCTCTCAGAAGACTACATCGCAAGCCCTCTCTGGAAACAAACTAACCTAAATGTATGTTTACCAAAAAATATACACTCCAAATCATAAATCCCCCCCCCTCCCCCCAGAGTAACTGGACAGCGTTTCAAAGTTCAAAGACCCCCGCTTACAGCCCTCAAACATATAGATGTCTATACTGGCGGCTCAAAATCGGAAGAAGGAGTAGGCTGTGCAGCTGTGTTTCCAAGTAAAATAAACATAGCACGGCTACCACTACCAGCATCGGTCCTTTCAGGCGAACTAACTGCAATCTACCAGGCCATTAAGGCTATAACGCAAAGCAACCCAGGTAATTATACAATATACTCGGACTCTGTAAGTGCGCTCCTACTCATTCACAGCCAAAAAAGAATAGACACCCTATAATGTCTGCCATCATAGATGAGACGAGAGACTCCCTCATAACATCCAAATCTGCTGGTGTCCCGGTCACGTAGATGTCAGGGATGGGGGCGAGGAGACAGATAGAGCAAGGACACACCGCCATTTATATTAATTCCAAGAACCCCATCACAAAGTCTATATAAACTTGGGAATAAAGCGCATACCAAACGATGTGGAAAACTACCTGGCAGAGAAATGGCCACCCGCACCTGAAAAATATAAAAGAAGAACCCCTCAAATAGTCGTCATCATTCCACAAATAAAGGAAAGATGAGGTGGCAATAGCGAAATTACGACTTGGCCATACGAATATAACCTATAGTTTCCGGTATTCAAACTCCTAACCGCCTCATTGTAACCAGTGCAACACGCAATTACCAATAAAACATAAGTTAATAGATTGCCCCCTTCATAATCACCATATAAACAGATTTCTTAAACTCAACTCAACATTAAAGACAATCCTCCAAGACAACAGAATAAAATAGAAAACCTTCGAAAATATCTAGTCAACAAATTTATATATTAGAATTTAAAGAAACAAGATAATTTTAAAAAGCCCAAATAGACCCATAATAGGCTGTAAGTAGGCTCAAAGCTATTAAAAAAAACTGTATCCGCAGCTGAGCTCGACGGTGCCTATGCCACCGAGAGACGACACTCATACCTTAAGCCCTTTAGGTTTAGGGCTAGGAAACTACTTCGAGCGCTCGGTGAAGTTTTCGAGCAGGTGGCCTCCCTAGTTCTGCCCAGGACGCAACCTTGGAGGGTACTACCGTTGATTATTTGTCGCCACACCTCTGCTCCCAAAGATTATACAGCACCGGGAGTATTGCGTTCGGCCTTTTTGGAGCCCGCTGGAACCGTGCCAATGTATACGGATGATTCTAAGTCCTATGAGGGGGTCGGTTTCCACGCCGTATCTCCTATGTTTGTAGTCAACAGGGCTCTGCCAGGCGCTTCGTCTGTCTTTACGGCCAAGCTGGTTGTGATACAACGCTCGGTACGGGAGATAACGCATCGTGCCAGGTTCTGAGACCGGATTGTGATATATAGGGACTCACAAAGCGCCCCGAGTGCTCTCGGAGCAGTGGAATCTCCACATGCCCTGGTTCGCGATATCCGTGTCGCTACGGTATTAGCGAGCCGGGCGGATGTCGAGATTATCTTCTGCTGGGTTCCTGGACATGTGGGAATTGCCGGGAATGAGCGGGGCGAGGAGGGGAACAAAGAGTCCGCGAGGACTGGGTGACCAGACCAGCGTTTCGATCTTCCTTACATCGATTACATGGCAGGAATCCGGGTTGCTTGGCAAAGAAGGTGAGGGACGGCCGAGAGCAACTTGAATTTGCGTGCTATTGTGCCGCCACTGTTCCCATGGACCTACTCTCCAATGCCACGACGGTTTCATGTTGCTTCTGTCGTCTCCAAATTGGACACACTCGCGGGACGCACCGCTATTTGATGGAGAGCTCGCCTGCGCTTTATTGCAACGATTACGTCATCCGCCAGACTCTTTGGGCACATTCTTGTTGAATATCCCAGTTTGGTTGATCTTCGCGCACCTTACCCATCCCTGTATCGGGACGAATGGGGTCACTCCTGTTTGTCCCTTGTACTTGGAATGGGGTCGTGTACACAGACTTATGTCCTCTCTGACTTTTGGAGGATGCTGGACTGCTCCTTTTTGTTTGACTCTCTTTGTTGTAGGACGCATGTTCTGCGCCTGGGGAGGCGAGCATCCTCGCGACGCCGGATCGTGCTTCCTTGTTTTTTGTTTTGTTGTTGTTTTTTTGCGAATATTAGAATAGCTTAGTACCAGGCTAGAATGTTAATTATGGTGACTTATGTCTTTGGAGGCCGTCGCCAGATAAGTGAATAGAAAATAAAATTGAGACTTATCTCGTCTCAAAGCCTCTCTGTGAAGGCATTTAACTTTTCCAAACCATTCAATCGGAGTAGGTCGCCTATCTAAAGTTCTTTATTTGCCTCCCTTACATCGGGGGAGGTCGATACTAACAGTATTCATTGTAATGAAATGTCCTGATTTGTGAGCAGCTGCACTTTATTTTCGTGCAATGCTTGAGCAGACTTCTTTTTTTATAAATGAAAGTATTTAAATCCTCAAATGAGTGACTTCTCTGATGTGCCCTTATGAAAGGTGAGAAACGAGAGCTTGTAGTTACTGTAAAAAGTAAAAATACTCAGTGTTGTAGATGCGTCAAAAGTTTGCCTGTTGATTATACTTCTAGTGCAAATGCTGGTATGAAGTGTCATTTTATCGATAGGCTAGTTGAACGGAATCTTAAAATAAATCGAAAAAATGTTCTGCAAGTAGACAATGCATGGCACACACAAACAATTTGTCATTAAAGAACATCAAAGTGATATTACATTCGAATACTACATCATTATTTCAGGCATCTATCCAAGTCATTATACAAACATTTAAACTTTATTACAGCTGCGAGATCCATAAGAAAATTAGAGCAGAATTTGAGGATATTCGAGATAAATCAGATGCAAGTGAAATTGCACAAAAGGTTTCCATAGATGCATTGTTTGGTGGCACTGTCATGCAAGCAAGTCTCCGAGAAGACCTTTGCAAACAAAAAATCCCCAAACCCCCTGCTTCAGAAAAAATAGATTTTCTAAACAAACGCTGAAGCTCCCAAGGCATTTGAAGATCATACAAATGAATTTTTCGCTAAAAATCCAAGAGGAAAATTTCAAGAGAAGAATGTAAAGATTGGTTGGATATTGATAAAAATGCTGAAGTTGTGGTTTGAATAACAGTGTCGAAAATGTTTCAAACTTTTGCCAATGCTAAATAATTACTATACACATACAAACGACATACATCACTAGATGATTATTTAAAATACATGTTATGTTGTTATTAAAAAGTTATTTATAACAATAGATTGAGTTTAATAATACATTTTTCAATATCATTTGCTTAATGTTATCAGTCTGTTGAAAAACAACAGTCCGAAAGTGAGTGATAATAATAATTGGATTTCATTCAAGAAAGGGTAAAGGAGGAGAGTAAGCACATGAGTTCCATTGCGTGTTATGCGAGACCCTGAGAACTGCTCCTCCCATGTTTAACAGAGACCACCAACCCTTGGAAAAGGTCCCCCGTCCCCTTTGATGAATTAGCGCCGACGACACCTTTCTCTTTCACCGCGGGTTGTCCACCATCCGCGTGACCCAATAAAGATATATAAATTGATGTTAACCACGGACAAGGATCCCTATTTGGGCCCAGGGGATTGTGAATGAATGCAGTCTCCCCCATAGCTTAACACCAGGGGTAGGGGGGCATAGATTTGGGCGTGGTAGTTTCGCTTAACTAACGGCATAGTCACATAAGTGACACCAAGGCGGATCGAACCCCGAAAAAGGAAAGGCTAAATTTTTCCCCCTAAGAATCCCTACCCCTACCCCTAACACCAGATTAAATAGATAAATGATGGATATACAGAGAGAGAGGAGTAGATACAGCGTGTGTGTGTGTGTGTGTGTACGCGCGCGCGATTTTGTGAGCACGTCAGATGGCATATTTTCGCTTTGAATAATCAGGAGGGTTTATGTATGTGTCGAGGTGTGTGTAAAAGAGAGATAAAGAGAGGGGGAGGGAGAAAGAAATAGCTAGAGAGAATATATATATATATATATATATATATATATATATATATATATATATATATATATATATATATATATATATATATATATATATATATATATATATATATATATATATATATGATGAAAATTAATGCAATATCGCAAGAAAATATGAGGAATTAAACCACATTCTCCGAAGACAATGTAATTCATATATATATATATATATATATATATATATATATATATATATATATATATATATATATATATATATATATATATATATGTATATATATATATATATATGAGAACTGAGAACTGGAGAATTAGAGAGATAAAGAGAGGAGCGAGGGATGGAAGGAGATAGGGAAGGAGAGACAAAGATAGAGAGAAAAGAGCGAGGAGAAACAAGGATAGAAATAGAGGAAGAAAAAGAAAGAAAAAGCGAAAAAATGAAAGAGAAGAGGGAGGGAGAAAATGTAAGAGAGAGGGGGAATGAGACAGAAAGATAGAGAGGGAGGAAAAAAGAAAGAGAGAGAAAGAAAGAAAGAGGGATATAGAGAAAGAAAGGGAGAGACGGGAAGAAAGAAAGAGAGAATGAAAAGGAAAGGGAAAGAGAAATGGAGAGAAAGAAAGAGAGAAAATTAGAAAAGGAAAGATAAAAAGAAAGAGAAAAGAGAGAAAGAAAAGGGAGAGAGAACGCAAGAGAGATAGAAAGAAGAAAGAAAAAGAAATAAGGAAAGAGAGTTACAAGGAAAAGAAGTACCTCAAAGGACTTGTTGCCAATGCCAAGGAGGCACTCTGTAAAACATGAAACTTAGCTAACCTGCGCTAATCTAAATTCAACTATCCCTACTGGCACACAATGCAAAATTATTATCACCACAACATTATGTTCTAAGGTATATGTTGTCGAGTCGACTTTTGAACTGTTCGACACTGCTACTGTTAACAACTACCGCTGGCAGTCTATTCCACGTGTGGCAGATGTCGTACGTGAAGGACTTACTCACCGGAAGCGTATTCAATCTGGGCAACTCCACCTTCCACCCGTGATTTTGAGTCGCACTCCGGTTAAGGGTAAAGTACGAGGGGTGGTCAATAAGTTTTGCAATTCGGATATAAAGAAGCGAGATATGAGGAAAAGTGTTTTATTATTTTTCAATATAACTACCCTCGACTTCAATGCACTTGCGCCACTTGTCCCTGAGGCTTTGAATTCCCGACAACCAGAAATCTCCCGACTGCTGTTCAATCAACTCCTGGACGGCGAGTATGACATCTTCATCGTCCCCATCGACGCAGTGCAGCCTTGAGCTGGCGGAATAAAAAGTAGTCACTAGAGGCCAGATCTGGACTGTAGGGGAGGTGGTTGAGCTCCTCGAATCCGCACTCGCGCACGGCAGCTTGTGCAACTCTGGCCTTGTGGACTTTGACGACGTTGAAGTCGATCATGGGGCGTGAGGTTTCTAGGAACCAAACGGGCAGAGACCTTGGCCATGGCAAAATTGTCGTGAATCCTGTTGATAACACTTCCATGTGATATTCCAAGTTGTCGCTTTATTTCTTTGACCTTCACCCGTCGATTTTCGAGGATGATCCTCTCCACACGGGCCACATTATCCTCGTTGGTCACGTCTGACGGCCGTCCTGGACGGGAATCATCTTCAAGGGACTCACGACCATGGCGGAACTCCCTATTCCAGCGAGCAATGGTTGCATAGAAAGGGGCGGTGTCGGTGTACACTGCAACCATGCTTTCATGGATCTCTTTTGCATTCTTGCCTTCCTTGGTCAAAAGTTTGATCACTGCGCGGTGCTCAACCTTCTCCATTGTTGAAAATTTTTGACTGACGATCTGCGATCAGCTACTGCTTCTTAAATAGACGAGGCAGGAGCGTGCGGCTGCAGGTCCTGACTTGTCATAATTTGTCCTAACACCCCCACAAACAGCCACCCCCCCTTCCTCTGTTTTGCCCTACTGATTCGCAAAACTTATTGACCGCCCCTTGTACTTTATGAGTCGACATTTTCAAAGCCTTTCAAAATATTGAAAGTCTCTATGAGACGAGCGTGCAGTCTTCGAGTCTCGAGCGAAAAGAGACCGAGCTCTTGCAGTCTTTCCTGGTATATCTTGTTCTTTAGCGATTGGATCAGTTTCGCGGCCCTGGCTTGCATCTTTTTTAAACGATCGATGTCTTCTCGAAAGTGGGAAACCAGAACTGAACCGCGTACTCCAGGTGAGGCCGCACCAATGAGTTGCACAAGGGCAGAACAACTACTTTGTTCTGAAAGCTAAATTGATTTCTGATGTAACCCAGCAGGCGTTGAGCCCCCTTCTCTACCTGTAAGCACTGCTTATAGAAATTGAGATCTCTGCTAATCAGCACACCTACGTCCTTCTCGACATCAGTTGACTCACGACGACTGTATTGTTCCCCCGAACTGTTCGACGCATTCTTTTTTTATCTCCCAGTCTAGATGATCTTTCCGCCCGTTTCCTGTCCCAGTACTGTGACGAGTGGGTTGGTACCGGTTGTCCCTTGTACTCGGGATGTTTTCGTCCACACAGACTTGAGACTATCCGCCTTTTTTTGCGGGAGGATGGCCTACTCCATTTTATTTGAATTTCTTTGGTGTTGGTCGCATGTTCCTGCGTCCGGGAGAGGCGGGCCTCTCCTCGAGGCCGGAACGTGCTTCGTCCTCCTTCTTCTCTTTTTGTTTCTTGTTCTTTAATCTTTTGTGTTGTGTTTTTGTTTTGTTTTGGAATTTTAACCGAGCCTAGCACTATGATAACATTTTAATTACGGCGCCTTTTTCCCATGAAGGCAGTCGCCAGATGGGCATATTAAAAGAAAACACCTTGGAAGAATACATGCCAGGTGGCCCAACTTGGAAGAGGACATATCAAGTGGCCTACCTTTGAAAATGATGTCAAATGGCCAATCTTTGAAGATGTGCTGTCAAGCCGCCACCTGTCAAGTTGCCTTCGTTGATGATGATCTATAAAGTGGCCTGACTTGAAGATGATCTAGCAATTGGATAGCTTTTTTAATAGGACCTGTGAAGTAGCTTACCTTTGAGGAAGACTTAACAACTGGCCCACCCATAAAGATGACCTGTCATGTGGCCCACATTTGAGGAGACCTGTCAAATTACCTTCATTTGAAGAGGGCGTGTCAAGTGGCCTACTTTTGAAGTTGACACGTAACGTGGCCTACCTTCTAGATGACCTATTGAGTGGCTCACATTTGAATAGGACATATTAAGTAGTCCACCTTTAATGGTACTCTGTCAAGCCCACCTTTGAAGAGGACCTGCTAATGGGCTCACCTTCAAGGATGACCTGTCAAGTTGCCGACTTTAAAACATAACCTGTAAAGTGACCCACTTTTGAATATGTCCTGTCAAGTTGCCGACCATTTAAGATAATTTGTAAAGTGGCTCACTTTTGAAGATGACATATCCAGTGTCGATTATGTGAAGAGTATCTGTAAAGTGGCACGCCTTTGAAGAGGACTTAAGTGGCCCACTTTTGAATAGGACATGTCAAGTTTCCTAACTTTGAAGAGAACTATAAATAGGCCCACTTTTGAAGATGTTCTGTTAAGTGGCTCACTTTTGAAGACGATCTCTCAAGGTGCAAACCTTTGAAGAGTACCTGTTAGGGGTATGCATTTGAAGAGGTCCGGTCAAGAGGTCCATCTCTGATGATCTCCTGTCAATTGCTCCACTTTGGAAAACCTGCCAAAGGGCCAACCTTTGAAGACATGTCAAGAAGCCCCACTTTAAAGATTACCTAAAAGTGGCCTATCTTTGAAGAGGAACTGTCGAGTGGCTTACCTTTAAATATGACCTGTCAAGGAACCCACCTTTAAAAGACCTGTCATTTGGCCCACCCTTTAAAATGACTGGTCTTGTTGCCTACATTTGAAGCTGACTTCTCAAGTGGTGACCTGTGAAGATAATCTACTATGTGGCCAACATTTCAAGATGTACTGTCAGGTGGTCTAACTTGAAGATGACCTGTCAATTGGCTCACATTTGAATATGACCTACTAACTGGAATAACTTTGAAGAGGATATCAAGTGACCAACATCTGAAGATAACCTGTTTATGCACCTACCTTTGAAGATATCCAGTCAAGTGGCCCACCTTTGAAGATTACTTATCTAGTGGCCTATCTTTCAAGATGACTTGGCAAGTTGTACACCTATGAAGACGACTTGTCAAATCTCTGACCTTTAAAGATAACCAGTCTAGTGGCCTACTTTTAAGATGATATGTCAAGTGCCGTGCATATAAATATTATCTATAAAGTGGCCTGCCTTTAAATGTGACCACTTAATTGTCCCAGAGTTTAAGATGACCTGCCAACTGGCCTACCTTGAAAGATGTTCTGTCAAGTGGCCTACCTTTGAAGAGAACCTGTCAATTAGAACATTTTCGAAGAGTACCGGTCAAGTTATCGAACTCTTAAGATGACTTGTCAAATGGCCTAACATTGAAGATGAACTGTCAAGTGGCCTACCTTTCAAGATGTCCTGTCATTACCCGACCTTTCAAAAGGACCTCTCAGGGAGTCACCTTCGAACAGGACTTCTCAAGTAGCCTACTTTTGAAGAGGGTATCAAGTGTCTGTCCTTTGGAGATGTCTTGTTAAGGGGCTCACCTTTCAAGATGTCCTGTCATTACCCGACCTTTCAAAAGGACCTGCCAAGAAGCCACACCTTTGAACAGGACTTCTCAAGTAGCCTACCTTTGAAGAGAATATCAAGGGTCTGTCCTTTGGAGATGTCTTGTTAAGGGGCCCACCTTTGAAGATTACCTGTCATGTGTCTTACCTTTAAATATGACCAGTAAAGGGGCCCACATTTGAAGATGTCCCTTCGAGTGGGTCGCCTTTGAAGATAACTTATCAAAAGGCCCACATTTGAAGATCTCCAGTTAAGGCATCCACTTTTGAAGATGGCTTGTCAAGGGGCCCACCTTTGATGAGGACCTGTCAATGGGCTTACTTTTGATGAGTACCCGTCGACTGGCCAACCTTTGAATATGACCTGTCAAGTAGCCTAACCTTTAAGATAAAATGTCAAATGGCCCACCTTTGAGTATAACCTGTCATGCGGACAACCTTTGAAGATGACCTGTAAAGTGGCCCACCTCCATCCGCCTTCAAGATGGAAAACTTTGATTGTGGAGAAGCTGAGAAGTGGTGCATATTCCGTGGAATTTATTGCAAGGAGTTAAAGCAGAAAAGTGTACTTCAATTTTGAAGGTCAACCTCTTAGGTGAAGTTCAGCGCGAAGGATAGCAAACTGCTACTCGTAATCAGCTGCCACCATTGAATACCCATTAACTTTACATCAACGGCAGAGCTTTTAATTAAAACTTCAAATAAACGTGGTGCTAATCTTGAAAATCTTGGTGCACGGACGTTAATCTTAAAGATCCTGTTCACAGACGCTAATCATGAATATTCTGATTCATAGATACTAATCCTGAAGATCTTAGTACACAGCTGTTAATCCTGAAGGTCCTGGTATACAGTTACTACTCCTAAAGATCCTGCTACACCGTTGATAATCTTAATATTTTCTTATCCTGTGGTAATCTTGAAGATTGAAGATTCTAATATAGAATTAATAATTCAAATGATCATGGTGCACTGATACTAATCCTGAAGATCCAGTTACACCTATGCTAATCCTGAAAATTCGGTTAGTGGTTACCCCTATGCTAATCCTAAAGATTATGGTACACCTATGCTAAACCTGAAGATTATGGTAGACCGATGCTAATCATAAGAATTCTGGTGCATCAACGCTGATCCTGAAGATTCTGGTATACCTATGCTAAACTTGAAGATTCAGGTGTTCCGGTGTCAATCCTAAAGATTAAGGCACACCGATGATAATCCTGAATATTCGGGTGTTCTGGTGTCAATCTTAAAGATTAAGGGACACCGATGATAATCCTGAAGATTCTGGATACCGATGCTAATTTTTAAGCTCAAGGTACACCGTTGCTAAACTGGAAGTTTTGTGTGGATCGAAGCAAGTCATAAAGATTCCAGTAGTAGATGTTAGTCCTAAATATTTGGCACATGGAATTGCTACTGGTGATGAAACTCGTCTCTTTCAATACCAAAACAAGCATGACCATGAGGTTTTATCGCTTGCATGTATCAACAATCTGGAACGTCAATAACGCGAATGTTTGGGAGATTCGCAAAGTCTAGTGGAGAATAGGGGTTTTTATTTTGAAGGTAAGAAATCAAATAACCCATTATATATTTGGCGTTTTTTCGAACGTCTAAACAAAAATTCGAAGAAAATGAGAAACCCTCCCCAAGTGAAGGAAGGCATTATCACCAAACTCTTTTTTCTTTTACAATATTCCAATCTATGCAACCTAGGTGAGTACCTTTGAAGATGGCATGTCAAGTCGCCTACCTTTGAATAACACTTGTTGTGGTCCCCACCTTTGAAGAGGACCTATTAAGGGGCCTACATTTGAAGAGGAACTATCAAGGGTCTCAATTTCCAAGATGACTACTTAAGTCGCCTACCTTTGAAGATGCCCTGTTCTTAGACCTTTTTATAATTTTACGATTGAATCATGGATGTAACGAACGATGGCATCTCTCCGTTGTTTCACTGCTTGAAGTAGACCATCAGGGGCCTACGTTTAACCAATGAAGACAACTATAGAAAACAGTCTGGCCTTGTTTAATAGGCTCCATTCTATTTGTGTATTTAAGTAGATACGAACTATGACATCTTAGTTCTTGCAGAGAGGTTAGTCATGAATGTGGTAGAGTTAGGAGAAGTGTAAATACAGGTTGCGCAAATCTCCTGAATCCATCGAATGCAACGGGTTGGGAAGGAGTAAAATGGGTTTTAAAAAGAAAGAAAATTTGGAACCACTTGATTTACCTTTCCTACCTAGATGCGAGTAGGGCCTACCATGTCTCCAACCACTCTAATACCTAGTTGCTCATTGGTCCTGTTAGAGACAGCTGGGGCCACTCTCACCAAGGTCCCGATGAATGGTACTATGTAGGGAGAATGCCAGTTGTGGGCACATGTACTGGTGGTGTTTGAAAGATTGACAGAATTGGAGGGGCGGTACCCTAGAGAATGGAGGGGGATAAACAAAGTTCTATAGACTACTCTCCCCTAACCCCATTTGTCTCCTACTCAGCCCTCCGCCCCTCCCCGTGTACATTCTCCCTCCCCATCCCATTATTTCCCACCTCAATTCGAATTTATTCCACTACTGACTTTCCCTATCCCCCCTGAAACCCCACACCCATTACGGGAAACCTTCCACCCGGGGTATATAAGGGCGCAAGCGACGCGCGACGACACTCACAGTCAGTCCTTCGCAACGCCCACCCGATACCTGCTGACGACGCGCCGTCCTTCTCATCAGATATGTTTGAGGCAAGTTGGCTACCCACGGTGCCCTCGGGTCAGCCCATCACCCTATTGTTGTTACATACTTAAAGCTAAGAATCGAAAACCAACGAAGGCAATAAACTGACAAGGGAGTCTATAATCGACGGGGGTGCCAGGGCCAAGGGACCCACAGACGAGGATGGACAGGCAAACGATTGAATTCGAGATTTGATCATTGCCAAGAGGGAGACAGCAACCGAGGTTGGATGGAAAAGCGAGACTCTCTTAATCATGCTCCCGGTCTTCATGGAAGAGGCGGGTACAAAATAGCACACACGAGAAGTCTTGAGAAATGAAAAGACGGGGTGAGAGGGGTGTTAAATCCTGATATAGGACCCACTAATGCTGAATTATCGGGCAGTGCGCCCCTGAATGGAAGGCTGTTTGGAGTGGAGTGACACTGTATTAATGTAAGGCTGGTTGGGGTGGAATGACACTATGTGAATGTAAGACTATTTCTGGAGAAGTAAGACTGGATAAATGCAAAGGTGTTTGGGGTGGAGTGTCACTGTATGAATGAAAGACTTTTTGGTGTGCAGTGGCACTGTATACATGAAAGACTGTTTAGGGTTGAGTGACACTGTATTAATGGAAGAATGTTTGGGGTTGAGCGAATTGTATGGATTGAAGGCTGTTTGAGATTGAGTTGCACTGTATGAATGGAGGACTCACTGTATAGGTGGAAGGATGTAGGTTGTGAACTGCCACTCCATGCATTGCAATGTATGAACCAACTTGGAGCGCCGCTTACTCACCGTCATTCCTGCCGCAGGTGATCTTCGCCGTTGCCCTTGCCGCCAACTGCTTCGCCCATCCCCAGGGGCGCTCCTACTCGTCCCGTAGAAGTACCTCCCATAGGGTAGCCTCTGCGTCTCCCTTCCTCCCCGCCCGGACCCCAAATGGGGTACACTTTGGCCTGACAGACAGCCACTCTAGAGAGGACGACAGCGACGAGCTCATCCTGGTTGGAAGGGGGCCCCGCTTTGGA
Source organism: Ceratothoa steindachneri (assembly GCA_963969495.1). Classification (NCBI taxonomy): domain Eukaryota; kingdom Metazoa; phylum Arthropoda; class Malacostraca; order Isopoda; family Cymothoidae; genus Ceratothoa; species Ceratothoa steindachneri. Next base: position 215,083,687 of record OZ018317.1, read on the forward strand.
GGCTCTGGATTCGGACGAGGGAGCAGGGAGGAGGGAGACTCATACTACGGCGATGGAACCAGCTCCCCACGTGGGGCCTTCCAGGTCGTTAAGATCCTGAGGGACGAACGGAAAGGCCACGGCGACGGGTCCTACTCCTTCGCTTTCGAGTCTGCTGACGGAGTCCTGCGTGAGGAGTCCGGGACTCCCGCGGGGCCCGGAGGCTCTGTGATCCAGCGCGGATACTGGTCGTGAGTTGGTTTCCTCCAGTTCTGATGGTTCTAATCTGGGTGTCGGGGTTCCATGGGGGTTCTTTCCTATCTGCTTCCTTCTATCACACGTGTTCTTAACCAGCTTCCTGATCAGTACTTGTCCATGGGGACCGTCGCGTAGGTACCCCGTGTTCAGGAAGAGGCAAGAACCCGGCGTCTTAACAGAATTTCTTGAAGGTTCTTGCGATAGGTTCTTATTTGAGGTTCTTACATAAGGTTTTTGCCGGATGTTCTTACATGAGGTTCTTGTGCGAGATCTTACACGAGGTTCTTGCGGAGCTTCTTACATGAGGTTCTTGTGCGAAATTTTCACATGAGGTTCTTGTTGGAGGTTTGTAAAAGTGGTTCTTATGAGAGGCACTTACATGAGGTTGATGTTTTTTTGTATGGGGTTCTTGTTGGAGTTTTTTAAAGCAGGTTCTTTTTCGAGGATCTTACACGAGGCTCTTACGCGACGTTCCTGTGGGAGGCTGTTACATGAGGCTCTCTTGGGGATTCACTATGAGGTTCTTCTAGATGCTTCTTGCATGTGGTTCTTGTCGGATGTTCTTTAGCGGGGGGTTTATGGGAGTTTTTTCCTTAGGTTATTTTGATAGGTTTTACATGAGATTCTTTTCGGAGGACGTGGGGGTTCTTGGCGGAAATGTTTACAAGATATTATGAGAGGTTCATAAATGAGGTTGTTATGGGAGGTTACTTTATGAGATTCTATGGGCAAGGTTCGTAAATGAGGTTCTTGTGAGTGATTCAACCCTGGCACTACGCCATTACCATCCTCCTCCGCCACGTAAACCCTCACCAACATTCCAGGCCCGCGTCCCTGCAAGGAAGTGCTCCCACTAACCGGTCCCAATCCCCGACAGGTTCACGTTCCCGGACGGAAGCCCCGCCACTTTGAGCTTCGTAGCGGATGGGTTCGGGTTCCGACCCGAGTCACCCCTCCTGCCCCTACCCCCGCCCATGCCCACCCACGCCCTCGCCCAAATCGAGAAGGCGGAGCGCGAGCGGGCGGCCGGCATCACCCACGACGGCCAGTACCGCCACGAGGACCACCTGGGGGCCCCCGTCCGTCGCATCCAAGGGCTTACAGCGGTCTTCGACGATGATGACGATGATGAAGATGACGACTTTCCCCGTCGGGGATTCCGGCAGCCTTCACACACCTTCCAAAGTGGGGGTAGGGGGAGCCTACCCCGAGGAGTGTCCCTCTTCGCACAAGCGGGGTCCCCCCCGGCACAAACCCAAACATATTACGCAAATTGAAGCCATAAAAACTCCTTCTCCCCTCCCCTTTAGGACATGTACTTCTGTACTCCACCTGTAAGCTGTAAGAGTACGTTTAGTACTCTATAGTTACAGGGTAACGGAAATTAATTTCTCGCGTAGGATACAGGATTACCACCCAGTAATTGCCACCCAATGAAACTCTTTCATTCAAGGGGGGGGGGGAGATACATCCCTCATTTCTATTATAAATAAAAAAAATAAAATAAAAACAAAATAAAAAATATTTTCCAAATTGTCTCTCTTTTGTCCTTCATAAAGGCCCCAGAATGGGGCTCGATACTAGGGGGTAAGGAGAACAGAGGAGAGGGGAGACAGGGGGAAATAAATATGTTTCTCCTGGAGGGGGCGTTGATGCCCCACAACTAGGAGATTGATTTGTTCAGGTATCATTAGTGTTTTTAAGGAATTCCATACTTCGTTTATGGTGGTCAATTCCCGGAATTCCAAGGCAATGGGGTCATGCGTACATAAACCATTCTCTCACAGATCCAGAGCGGGCCTCGCCAAAAAGTGACAATTAGAGGGGTCACGGGCACACAGAGATTGGCAAAGAGCACAAAAAGGACGACAATGAAAAACGGAGAGGAGGGAATACTTTCACACACATACACACATATATATATATATATATATATATATATATATATATATATATATATATATATATATATATATATATGAATCTATTAAACCATATTGAAAAAGAAAACGGAGTAATTTTTCCTTGCAGTAATATTTTTATTACCTTTTTTCGAAAAAATCCGTGCAGGGAAGCGATTCGAACCAGGCACACTGAGGCAGCGAGCACCGCTTTGATCACAGTTAAAAATATGCCGTTAGTACACTACGCTACGCAGAGAACCAATAAAAATCTCTGAATAGAATGGCTTTTTAAGGAACACTTTCGCCAGCTCGAACGGAAACTATGAAAGAAATAGAAAATTAATTGGGAATTCAAAGAATAAATGAGGAATAGGTAAACGCGTGGCAGATATACAAATGTATGGCAAACCGCCATAGAAGTACCCGCGCCTACATTCCGAAAGGAAGGAAAAGGTCGCCCAACCGAAAGGTCATAAGGCAAGTGTGGAGCCTCGAGCACACGAAAGACCCAGATAGTGCCATCAATGGCAGCGAGGCACCGATGCAGGTACTCTCAAGTTACGCCCACCTTGAGGCTCGGACCACTTCCCCATTTTTTATTTAGGGGAAGAAAGGAAGGAAAGGGGATGCTTCGAGATAAGGGTTGAATGACCTTATATATATATATATATATATATATATATATATATATATATATATATATATATATATATATATATATATATATATATATATATATATATATATATATATATATATATATAACGGGTGGCCCAAAAGTTACTTCACATTTTAAAAAATAAATAACACAAAAACTAATTGAGTTATAAAAGTGGGTGATATATAAAATGAAAGAGGAGATCCTGGATGTTTATTATTTAAATATAATATCCTTCAAATGTTCTCCATTATTGTTAAAACAAAGGTGGATTCTTTGCACCATATTTTCCATGACATTTTCCAAAACATCAGGAGTGATTTTGTCGATTTCTTCAATGATGTTTTGTTTCAATTCTTGAAGATTATTAGGGGTATTTGCGTATACCTTTTTTTTAAGGTATCCCCAAAGGAAAAAATCTGGAGGAGTAAAATCAGGTGATCGTGGCGGCCAAGAAATGTCACCTAAACGTGAAATTAACCGACCAGGGAAGGCTGCTCTTAGTGTTGCCATGGTTTCTCTCGCTGTGTGTGGTGTCGCTCCATCTTGTTGAAACCACATATCGTGCATATCCAAATCTTCCAGTTCTGGCAATAAATAATCTTGTATCATTTCTCTGTCAGTGTCCCCTGTTACTGTTACTGTTTCTTTTCCGTCAGCATCCTCGAAGAAGTAGGGACCGATGATTCTCGAGCTGGTATGCCGCACCAGACCGTAACTTTCTGTGCATGAAGAGGCTGCTCGTGAATTATCATGGGGTTTTCAGCACACCAGAATCTGCAATTTTGTTTATTAACGTATCCAGTAATGTGAAAATGGGCTTCATCGGACATGATTAGGTGCGAGCTAAAAGTCGGATCATTTGTTAGTCCCAAAAATGTGCGTGCAAAGTTTATTCTCTTTTGATGGTCTGCAATATTTAATTGTTGAGTTATTTGAATTTTGTATGGATGAAGTTTCAATTCTTTTGTTAGAATGCGTTGCAATGATGTTCGCAAAATTCCTAGTTGACGTTTGTGGCTGTTGTTGAACACTGGTTAACACACGCTGAATGACACCTGCATTTCGCATAGATCTCTGTCTACCAGAGCGTTCTTTATCACCTGTAGACCCGGATTCTCTGAACCTTGATACCATTGCAAGAATGCAATGCCTCAAGGGACTGTTTCGTTGATTAAATGCTGTTCTAAAATCCCTCTGCACAGTAACAATTGATCCATTATGTTTTAAATAAGTAGTCACAATTCTTGCTCGCTGTTCTTTGCTGTATCTTGCCATTCTGGGTTAATAATTAGTCGGGTATTATTATTATTATTATTATTATTATTATTATTATTATATATATATATATATATATATATATATATATATATATATATATATATATATATATATATATATCAGTCAATGGCTTCGCCACTCCACCCTACGGGGGGAGCTTGCGCTTCGCTACTAAGATTAACATTTAAAATCTTTAAAAAAGCAGCCATGGTTAAATTTTTATAAATTTTCTGAACTTTGCCAATTATGATGATTTTAATTTTAACAGAACTCTAAACTAAATTTCCCCCCTTTCAAAATATCACGTTGATAAAATATAGAGTTATAGAAGATATATAAAAATAAATTTTCTGAACTTCACCATTTGTAATTCTTCTGTTTTAAAAAATTAACAAAATTTCGATACTTATATTTATTTCTGAACTTCACCATTTTGGGGGGTATATTATAAAAGAATTATTAGAAATAACTTTGATAAAATACATAAGTCATAACCAAACTAAGATGAAATTATTATTCAAATACTCAAAAAATCCCCTTCCTAAATTATAGAGTTAGTGATGATGATGATGATATATATAGCTGGCGTCATCCTTTTTATTTACCGGCCACTTTTCGACAATAATACGTTTATCTTCTTAGTACTACAATATGAATAATATTATTCGAGGTTCAAAGAGCATAAGGCTAAAAGTATAACTAGAACTTTGATAGCTAATTTTAGCTTTGAATAGGAGACTTAGAGTTAAATATAAATTTTAGAAATGTGATTTAAATTTACAGTAAAAAGACTGGGAAGGTTTTAAAATATTTAAATTAGTTAGCAAGCAAGTTTAAACTAGGGGCGCTTTGATTTATGAATCTAATGATTCTATAAAACTGTTTTAAAAGGAATTTTAAACTGATAATTAAAGCAAAAATACCAAAACCTACTGTACAAAATTACAAACCTTACCACCGCACAGGTTACATGTTCCAAGTTGACCCGACAATCACATTCGTAACCCACATTCAACAGAGTTCAAGTAATTAGGAGGGAAGCCGACGACAAATCACTATTTAAGTTTGGGGAGAACGGAAAATTACACATTGTTAAAAAAAATAGCTCTGCTAAATATAATTTCAAATTGACTTCATATCCTCTAAATGATGAAAAGTTGCTGTATGGCTAACGCTAAACTTTTCCGTTAGCTAGCGTGATGTCAGATGTGGATCAGCTTTGACACAGGTGCACAAAGGGTCATTGTCAATAAGTGAGGGTCGACCACTTCTTGGCTGATCCTGGTGATCAAAATTGGCCATGCTGAAACTTCTTAAACCAATCGTAGCCTGTGCAACGGCTTATTGCCACGCAGTGGTGGCTCGTAGCTAAATTTAGTGGGGGTGCTGCATCAGAAATCTTTTAGCATTGTTTTAATATTGTGTAAAAGGAAATAAAAATATAAAAAAAAAATTTATAGATAAACTTGGTAAAATCTTAAAAAGAACAAAATCAAATATTTTTTACATACTAATAGCCTAAATTGTTACAGTTCAAGCTTGATTCATTCATTTAAAAAACGAAATCCATTCTTCTTGTTTTAATTTGTGCGAAAAGATTAATTATTTTCTCCCTGATCTCTAGATGACTACTGAGGATTTTTTTTTCCCGATTGAAAGAACTGCAAGTGCATTTAGGCTTTCAGAATTCATGGTACTCCTTAGAAAAGTTTTTATATTCTTTTTAATGTTGAAAAGCAGCGTTCTACCTCTCATGTAGTCAAGGAATTGTCAAGAGGATTTTAATCAGTTTCGTAATTTCACTAAGAACATCATCTAGATGATTTTCCACGATAAATTTCAGCAGCTCAATTAATTAATTAATAAGAGAACCGAAAAAAATGAATTAAATACTACACTTTATCACATCCAAGAATATAAACACGTTTTTAAGCACAACACACGTGGAGTCAAAAATAAACACTACCTTCCACTAGCACTCCAGAGGCGGCACTGCGTGAGCCACAGTGCTCTCTCTCCCTAGCGTGCAGCATTCCATCTCGCACATGTGAGCATGCGCACAACAGCCAAACACCGCGTCGCTGGAACTGAAGCACACAGATCTATACAAGGATTTTTGTATTTTTTTCATAAACTAGGGGATGGCTACTGGCATCAAGCTTAAGGATTATATAATGTACAAGTATAAAGAAAGAAGACTCATTGTATTGAATGTTATCGATAATATTGAGTGGAAATAGGGGTTGCTGTAATTCCGCAGTGCCTATACAAGAGCCGCCACTGGAAATTGTGTTTTCTCCAAATGCTTGGTTGATACGACGTTGCGATTGGGCAGCGTTTAGTCCACAATTGTAATCATACAGTAAAAGAGTACTTTGCTGTTCACAAGAGAGTCATTTGATGGGTCATTTTTGAAACTTTAGATATCATATAGGATGTCCGACTAATTACTGTGTCGTGACCAAGTCTTTCCTAATCCTCGGTTGAAAGTACATAATGTCCTAGCGTACCAAAGCTCTAGGTCACTATGCACTTTCAAGCGAGACCTAGGAAAGACTAGGTCACAACACATTAACTAGTCTACACTGTATAAATCTATAAATAAATAAACTTTTAAATTATCTAAAAAATATAAATCTCTAAATGAAACACTTGTAAAAAAGTTTATGCCGAAACTTTCTTTCCAGCTTAATATTTACAACTACTCTCTGTCTTCGGTTTCCAAGCCAATCTTCTATCCATTTGTCTATATTTCCGGAAATTCGTTGCGCCTCCACTTTTAACATCAATCTTCCATGAGGAACTTTGTCGAGGGTTTTTCTAAAGTACAAGTACACGACGTTTTTTGATTTTTGTTTGCCATAGATAATAAATACATTGTGATAAAACGCAAAGAGATTCGTCAAACACGATATGTTTTCTAAAAGCCCTGCTGTGATTCATTTATTAACCTATACTCGTCAAGGTGTAGACAATTTCCTCAGCGGTTATTACCTCAAATAGCTTCCCTACAAAAGAGGTTAGGCTAATCGGCCTATACATAATTATTTGGGTAGTCTCTCTCGCCTTGTTTAAATATCGGTGTGGTGTTTGCCACTTTCCAATCATTAGGCAATGCTTCCAGGGCAAGGAATTCGTTAAAAATAATTTTTAACGATGGTGCTTAGGGTGGGTCATACTTTGGGGCAACCATATATTTTCATTAAATCCTTTAATGCGGGGGTGCTTAAATGATAGATTTTCCGAGGTAGAGTGTGAAAAAGAACTTTATTTTTGTTATACAATTGCTCCTAACTACATCAATTTCCATTTAAATAAAAGTACATTTTTTCCTTTGATCACGAGCTTACGAGGGGCGGTCAATAAGTTTTGCAATTCGGATATAATGAAACGAGATATGAGGAAAAGTGTTTTATTATTTTTTAATATAACTACCCTCGACTTCAATGCACTCGCGCCACTTGTCCCTGAGGCTTCGAATTCCCGACAACCAGAAATCTCCCGACTGCTGTTCAATCCACTCCTGGATGGCGAGCTGGACATCTTCATCGTCCCCAAACCGGCGTCCACGCAGTGCAGCCTTAAGCTGGCGAAATAAAAAGTAGTCGCTAGGGGCCAGATCTGGAATGTAGGGGGGATGGTTGAGCTCCTCGAATCCGCACTTGCGCAGGGCAGCTTGTGCAACTCTGGCCTTGTGGACTTTGACGACGTTGAAGTCGATCATGGGGCGTGAGGTTTCTAGGGACCCAACGGGCAGACCTTGGTCATGGCCAAATTGTCGTGGATGATGTTGATAACACTTCCATGTGATATTCCAAGTTGTCGCTTGATTTCTTCGACCTTCACCCACCGATTTTCGAGGATCATCCTCTCCACACGGGCCACATTATCCTCGTTGGTCACGTCTGACGGCCGTCCTGGACGGGAATCATCTTCAAGGGACTCACGACCATGGCGGAACTCCCTATTCCAGCGAGCAATGGTTGCATAGGAAGGGGCGGTGTCGGTGTACACTGCAACCATGCGTTCAGGGATCTCTTTTGTATTTTTGTCTCCCTTGGTAAAAAATTTGATCACTGCGCGGTGTTCAACCTTTTCCATTGTTGAAAAATTTGTGACTGACGATCTGCGACCAGCTACTGCTTCTTAAATAGACGAGGCAGGAGCGTGCGGCTACAGGTCCTGACTTGTCATAACTTGTCCTAACACCCCCACAAACAGCCATCCCCCTTCCTCTGTTTTGCCCTACCGATTCCCAAAACTTATTGACCGCCCCTTGTATGTAACCTATTTTTATTTAATCCAAGTACACACAAACACAAAGTAACCTCAAATGTACATGTTTATGGAGTGAGAAAAGTGTATGCAAATCTCCACATATAGCTGCATGGGTCACTTTGGGTCAGATTCAAAGTTAAACTTCACCAGAGCACACAAATCTTGCTTTGACTCATTCTGGACATCAGACGTCTACTTGCCTCTTGTGCCCTGATTACTCTATCCCTCTTTTCATTTGAGGAGTACTTGGAAGAAGCCTCAGTCACCATTCTTACAACCCCTCCCCCCCAATGATATGTGTGTGACAAGGCCAGTCAGGTACTTTCATAGGATTATCAATGAAGTTTTTCAATTCAGAAGTACTTAAAGAGCAAGTGAGAGGCGGCTCAGAGAGATCCTCAAGCTAATAGATTGGATATCCAATCCTGGTAGCATCACAATTGATGTCTGGTGTCATTCTAAGCATTACAAAGGACTCTCCCAGTTGAGTATCTGGGTTCCCTTCTGCCATGATGGTCTGGATTCTTTTCACACATTCAGTTCTCTCTGCCTGATCTTCAGGGCATAGGAGGGTTTAGAGGATGGCTTCACGGTAAGCATACCAAGCTGATCTCTTACAGTTGGAAAATCAATATCCAACCCCTCCTTCCTCTGAGACTTAAGGCAGTGAAGTTGATAAAGAATGTGCCTAGGTCCCTCGGTCTAAGACTGCTTAATCTTAACGTTAAACCAGCATGGATAATATACAACAATGATGAACTCAACAATCAGTCGTAGATTCTTTAAGGCTTTCCCTTTGAGCTCATGCTTTGACACCCACAACCGAAGAAGTCTGCTAGCTGTGGTCAGCCAGCGACTGTGGTTTACTGGTCCTATTTCAAATAGAGAAAGCCCTGCAGGAAGCACTCCATCTCTGATTGCCGATACAATTCTATAGTAGTAGTGTTGATCAGTGGAAAGATTATGCACCACTTCTTGAGGTATCTTTGTAAGAAGAGGACCTAAAGATATGTGAGTGAAATTTGGGTTGATATCCAAGTCTGTAACAGAGTCAAGGAGCTTTCCTATTGGTCCGGAATATATGTTGTCAGATAGTGTTGGGCCATACAGATTGATAATTAGTGTGCAGGTTACATACCAACCAAACAAGCTTTCTGCCCAAATGGAGCTATTTTTTCGCATTACTCCAGCATTTACACCTGTGTTTACATTCGTGGAGTCTCCGCCAATGGCCATTAAGCTTTATCCAAACCCCTTTCTCTCAGCCATCCAAACATAGCCTTAGCGATCTTCTCTGCATGTGATTCTTCTTTTGTAACCTTTTCTGGGACAAAGTGAAAGAGGTAATTGCTCCCAGGCTCACTGATGACAGTGTAATGCTCCTCTTTTGTTTTTGCTGGGAACAATATTTTACTTCCCTCTGCCTCCATCATAAAATTTGTCACATCAATTCGTCCATCAAAGAGAACACAAGAAATTCCCCCATCCTTCCTTAAGTTTTCCTCAAACTCGTGTTTAATAACTGTCATTAGCTTTTCTTGTGCTCTCTTAACTTTATTCTTATCAATTACTTTACTTGTATCTTCCTCAGTAATGAATCCAGGATTTATTAAAGCTGCTGTTGCTATAGCTACAGTTGGTCTCAATCCAACACCATACCTTATACTAGCAAGAACAATATTTGAAATTTCATCATAATTCTTTCGATTCCGAGTGAAAGATTCCGGCTCTTGGACAGCTTCAAAAGTTACTTCATCACCCAAACTGTTGTCACCATCAGAATTTTCTGCCACCAGATCTTCACCTTATGCTAAAAAATGCTCCTTTCTTGTTAAAACAGCGCTTTCCTCCTTACTTTTTCTCTTTCTTTCTGCTATCCTTTCTTTTTCTTTCCCTTTCTGAAGCTCTTAATTGAATATTATGTTCTGGAATATTAGGACCTCCAATTTGAAAGGTACCTTTACTTACAACTTTCTCCTTTTGTCCTTTAATAAATGCCTGTTCCCTAGTAGGTATTTTTCTTCTCTTTACTACAACAGCAGTTAATGTGGGCTTCAGTCTCACAGCCATTACAACCTACTTCCCCACGACTGGAAATTTGACATTTGTATGTCAATATATCAAATAACTTATCTAGTTTTGCAATGAACCTCTCTTTTACTTCAATTTTTCGCTCTACCAAGGGAAAATTTTACTGCCTCCTTCCACACCTCCTTAAGCTTTAATATTATTGTGACGTTTTAATTTACAACAGGTGGTTTGAAGAGAGCATTAGATTTGGTCCACTGATTAATCAAGCCCTGATACATGTCTTTTACCAGCTGGTCCACTTCATAATTTCTCCGGTCATCTTCACTTTGCTCCCTCAGGTAGATGCCGTACCTCAAAATATCTCTTATTGTTAGTAACTCAGACACCATCAGCTCTTGCTTAGTTCCAACAAAATTAGTCAGATGAGAAGTTGATTTGGACTTTGTCTTGATTTTCGCCATTGTCACGCTAATCGCAGGTATATCTGCAAATGAAAAGATGGCACTTAGATTAAGAAATAATCTCTCCCAAATAATTATATGTTATTCTAAAATGATCCACAGCCTTTACTAGTGTAGATAGAGGAGAGTAGGAAAAAGGGGCAAAGAAAATATAATAGCGTATGTGAGTTGCGAACAGCTCAAAAAGGACTCATTCAAGCAAAGCGAATAAAATGTAAATGCGCTAAAAAAAGTTACCAGTTACAATAGTTACCAGAACTGGCAACACTCCTCGAATATTGCATCCACTGAGTAATGAGTACTGGCTACTTGCAATTTTGGAGTTATACCAAACTAAATTAAGGGTCATTTTTAACAGGTTTCAGACTTCTCATGTCTCTCTAATACATTTTTACATTTTTTTAGACAAGTATCTTTCAGACTACATAAATGTATTGATAATAATAAACGGTAAATTTGATCTTTTATGGGTAACTAAAATAATAGTAAAATATAGTAAATGACCCAGAACTAACAATATTTCAACTTCAAATTGATGTAGTTTAGATCAATCAGAATTTAACCTCTCCTGCCAAAAGTATGTTCTTTTCACCAATATTCATCATTTGAATACATCTCATCACCAGTTTCATAAAATTCTAGAGTATGAATCGCCCTAAATTGGTGCTATCTCTTGTTTGATTTCTTTTAGGACAGAAGGCTTAATTTCATCAGGATCGAGTGACTAAAACCTATTTATTTTCTGTAATCATTTTAATATTTCTTGTCTGTTACATGTTAGTGTGTCTCACAACCTATTTCCTTCGTACTTGAATACTGTTTGAGGGATACTTTCACTAATGTTTTCGGTTGTGAATATAGTTGCAAAATATGGATCCATCACCATTGCTGTTTTGAACTTCGGATTTTAGGGACCTATTGACGTGACTAAACCTTCCAAAATTGTTTGTAATTGGCTTTCAACTACTAGGATTTGCTTTAACATCGTAAAGCGAAACTAATTTCTTCATTGTGTTTTACCTACCACATGAGTGATTTCACTTTTCAACGCAGAGCTACATACTTTTGGCGGTTTGTCCGATGTAGAGTTTTTCCCTCAGCTTGAATACGTGATTTTTGCTTCTAATTGCATTTTATATGTCGTTTGAGAGTCACTTGAGTGTATCATTTGAATTATCTGTCATCCTTCTATACGGTACAGATTTGATTTGTTCACGTATCATTAGTGATTTTAAGGAACTCCATACTTCGTTTATCGTGTTGCAATCCTAAGGCCTAAGATTTAACATGGTCCTTTTGAAATTGTCGAAATCGGCTCTCCGGAGGTCTAAATTAATATTTCTTGTTTGTCTCATCATTCCCCGTATTTTTAGGTCAAACCTTAAGTTATAGTCGCTGCCCTCTACTGGTGCACCAATATTATAATTATTCACAAAATTATCTTCACTAGTGAATACTAAGTCTAAGCTATTGCCACTCCTCGTTGGGCCCTCCATCCATTGCGTCAAAAAGTTATCATTCATAAAATACAGAAAGAGAGAGAGAGAGAGAGAGAGAGAGAGAGAGAGAGAGAGAGAGAGAGAGAGAGAGAGAGAGAGAGAGAGAGATAGAGAGAGATAGAGAGAGGTTAGACAAAATAATATGAAGACTTGAGAGATACATTATATTTGGTCATCAATAACGGGTCAACAAATTTTAAACTTTTTTTCTGCTGACTTAATTTTGAGACCTGTTCTTGGAAGATTCGGGGTCGCTGAGTTTAAAAATGGCAATAGTTGTCTTCTATCACGTCCAGTTTTTTAGTTATGGAGTGGTCCATATTGGTCCCATTCATAGTAGCAGGCTATCTTACGACCAAGTGAAAGGAAGTGGAGGCGTTTAGTATTCTTCTTATTTTATTTTATCTATGCATTTAGTCTTCCCTTTCTGCACATCTAGATATATAAAGCAATTGTGTATAATATAATTTTGTGTTTTTTCAGATTTGTTTTATGAAATAACATTCAGTAGTATGGCCTCATTGCGAGGAAAATCTTTGAATTCCCATGACTTGTTTTGCTATATAACGTGGTTGTTTTACTACACTAACTCAAAGAATGAACATTAGTATCTTTGTGAAAAGAGAATACTTGGCTTACTTTAAGATAAAATTAGGTGATCAGGATAAACCTTGGGCCCCGCACAATGTATGTAAACCATGTGTCGAAAATCTACGCCAATGGACAAAGGGTATAAGAAAACAACTAGGATTTGGCATTCCTATGCCAAACGATTGTTACTTTTGTCTCACAAAGACTTCCGGTTATAGCAAGAAAACACGACATAAAATAAGTTAGCCAAATCTTGATTCAGCTATTCGTCCAGTGCTTCCTTCAGATGAAATTCCAGTACCTGTATTAAAGGAACTTCCTTCAATGGGCGATGTAAGTGATATTCGTGTATCTGATGTAAGCAATGAACTTGAAAGTGATCCAAACTTTGTACATGCATCAACCCAAGAACGTGGAAACTTTAGCCAATTAGAGCTGAATGATTTGTTTAGAGACCTAGGCCTGTCAAAAGAGTTAGCAGAAGAATTTGTTGCAGGAAAAAAAAAATAACTTTTTATCGGAACAAGGAGAGAGATCTCTTGGCATTCTTTAAAAATGAAGAAGATTTTGGTTACTGTTGTCACGTGGTGGGACTGTTAAACGCGATGGGTGTTTCAGAGTATGATCCAAGTGAATGGAGACTTTTTATAGATAGTGCAAAGAAGAGTCTAAAATGTGTGTTACTCCATAATGGAAACTTGTTCGGTGCGATTCTTATTGGTCACTCTGTGCATTTAAAAGAGAAGCATGAATACATAAGATCTGTATTAGATTTACTCAAATATGATGAACACAAATGGATCATATATGTGGATCTGAAAATGGTAAATTTTTTACTTGGCTAAAAAGGAGGCTATGCAAAATATCCGTGTTTCCTTTGTTTATGGGACAGCCGAGCCAAGGACAAACATTGGGAACAAAAACTCTGGCCAGTTAGAGAAAGTTTGACTGTTGGGGAGAAGAATATTATACACCAACCACTTGTTGAGCGAGAGAAAATTTTCTTCCCACCCCTTCATATTAAACTAGGGCTGATGAAACAATTTATGAAAGCTCTTAATGTGGAGGGTGACTGTTTCAAATTCATATGTACAATATTTCCTAGCATAAATTATGATAAAATAAAGGCTGGAGTTTTTGATGGGCCACAAATCAGAAAGTTAATGGAAAGCCAAAACTTCTCGAGTTCGATGACTGACATAGAAAAAGGAGCATGGGATTCATTTGTGGCTGTTGTGAAAGGATTTCTAGAAAACAAAAAGGCTGCTAACTACAGTGATTTGGTATAGACAGTACTTGATAGTTTTCATCGTTTAGGCTGCAACATGAGCATAAAGGTTCATTTCCTCAAGAGCCATCTTGATGAATTTCTTGCTAATATTGGCAACGTGAGTGATGGAGCGTTTTCATCAAGATATCAAGATTATGGAGCAGAGATATCAAGGCCAATGGAACACAAATATGATGGCAGACTACTGTTGGAGTATTCAACGAGACTGTGTAGACATCAAACACTCCAGACACTCTCGCAAGCGAAAATTTCTTCCATGAATGTATAGGTATGTGTACGATTGCTTGTATTTTCTCCATTATATTATAAAAATAACCTGTATGTATTTAATAATAGATGATGTTATCTTACAATGCATTTATCTTTTCAAATTCTGTTGAGATTTTAAATTATGGTTTGAAGCTATAATACTTAGGAAACTATCCTTACCGAGTAAATACATGCAGTACGTCGTAAAAGAGGAATATGCTGTAGAATGAAAACCTAATGTGTTACAAAAAAAGATACCATATTTGAAATCAACACGTCAACAATACTTAAAAACAACCACAAAACATAAGTCAGCAAAGAGAGTGTTGACTAGTGTAATGTATTGGACCATCATTTGCATTTACTAGAGCTGCAATTCTTCATGGAATTGAATCGAGGGGTGTTCAATAAGTTCTCGGTCTAACCCAGAAAAAGCAAAAATATAGCAATGTTCACTCAACTACTTTTATTTATTTTTCAAGGTAATCGCCTTTGACATCGATGCACTTCTCTAGGCTCTACTTCATTGGTGAAAATCCGCCCCTGAAGAATAATGGGCTGAATCCCTCCAAAACCTCCATGGCCTCCTCGGTCTCCTCGTCATGAGCGAAAGAGATACCCCGCAGCTGCTTTTTCATTTGTGGAAAAAGGTGAAAGTCTGAGGCTGCCGGATCAGGGGGATGGGGAAACAATTCAAAGCTGCAGGACACCAATTTGTTCATGACTACCATGCCCGTGTGTGCAGATGCATTGTCCTGCAAGAGAATGGCATCTCGGGTCCATTTCACTCGGCGTTTCTGAAGGGGAACCTCCTGAAGTTTCTCCAATAAATCTGCATAGTATAGTCCGTTAATTTTGCGGCCACGATCCAGGAAGTCCACGAGGAGGATCCCTTGAGGGTCCCAGAACACTGTCACCATGACCTTCCGGGATAAAGTCCTGACCTTGAATTTTCGTAGCGTTGAAGAGGAGAGAAGCTTACATTGCTTAGATTCGGATTTGGTCTCCGGATCGAAGTGAGAAACCCACGTTTGTTCCTGGGTTACGATTCTGGCCATGAATCCCTCCAGATCCGCTCTCATGAGGGTCAACAACTTCATTGAAGTCATTATCTGGTTCTTCTTCTGCTCTGGCGTCAGCAATCTTGGGACACATCGGGTAGCCCCCTAGGAAGGTTGAGGTGATCGTGCAAGATAGTAACAATGGATCCATTACTTATCCCCAGTTGAGAAGCAATGCATCGCACTGAGATTCGTCGATTATCCATAACCATGCTCTCCACCATGGCCACAGTTTTCCTGGTGAATGCAGTTGACAGACCATAACTTCTAAGGTCATCTTCACACGAGTCTCAGCCCTGATTGAAGAGGACAGCCCAACGTTTGATAGTGTAATAATACAGAGCACTGTCCCGTAGTGTTGTCTTCAACTCCTCATGAATCAAATGTAGCGCTTACCCGTGAATCACGGAAAACTTTATCACAGCCCGCTGTTTAATTTCACTCATTTTTTCCGTAAGACGCCATCCTCACTCAGGAAAAGTCACCGTTGAACTGAAAAAAAATGCGCTGGGAGGATACCAGCCCGTGTATTACCTGTTGGAGCACGTATGAACGTGATCCAACTGCGGCGGACTCCTGTCTCCCATCGTTGTATGTTAGGCCGGGAATTCATCGAACATCCCGGTACAACCCCTGTATGTTTGCCAGCGGAATGTTGCCCCATTCATCTCTCAAAATGTCTTCCAAATGCTTCACTAATGACGGAGGTGTAAATCTGCTTCACACTCTCTGCACTAAGACTGCCCATAATAGTTCGATGATGTTTATATCAGGGGACTGTCCTGGCCAGGGAAGATTTTGGATTACATTCCAATGCTTCTGAAACCTAGACTGAACCTCTTGGGCTCTGTGTACGGGCGCATTATCATCTTTAAAAATGGCAGTGTCTGAAAACAGTATGCTAGTCATAGTAAATATCTCGTAATTGAGAATATTTAGATATTTTTTGGCAGTAACCCGACCATTGATCGTAATGATAGGACCAGCTGAATACTAATGTTTGAAGTTTGGAAGCTCGCAGTCCTAAATGTAGGCTTCCTTTGGGGTTTTCTATACATAAACGCGCCCATTTGTGAGAAGTAAAGTAAATGATGACTCATCGAACCATACTACATTCTTCCTTCAAGTCAACAAGTGTCTATGTTTCATAATCGTAACCCCATTTCTTTCGCATTTTAGCGTTGGTTTCCGTTACGATGGGTGTAGAAATTCCTTCCCTTCCAGAAATGCTTGCATTGTGAGGTTCTCGGCGCGCAGTTCTTATCGAAACAGTGTCTTTCAGATGGCTATTGAGTTCTGTTGTCACCTTTGCTGCAGTTGTTTTGTTTTATTTGGTCACAATCGATGTAGTGTTCGACGATCCATGGCATATAACTTCTGTTTCACCCACTGTTGTTCTTCCCAGATGATGTCTTTACCATATACATTATATATATATATATATATATATATATATATATATATATATATATATATATATATAAAAGCCCATGGAAAATGAAAATTGGTAACACAACCCGGAAAAACGCTAAGGAGAGTATTACATTTACCAATGAAAGCTTAAGAAGGAAAATGGGAGATGTAGAGAACGGAAAGATAGGGCAAACTATTTTAACAGTTATATGAACATAAATAAAGAAGTTAGATTTGAATCTGTGTCATCAAGCGCTCATCGCTTATATGACCAAGACGCTCATCGCCAGAGTTACCATCCTCTACCCCCCAAAAGGTTGATTCAAGAAGCCTTTTGAATAACGAAGTGTAGGTTTTTATCCAGTGAGAGATAAGACGTGTTTTTATAGTAGAAGGGGCACGGGCAGGATTTTTTGTTTTGGGCCTTTAAATACATCTATATATCACGCGTCATGTGATTTTCAATTTTATATATATATATATTTTATTGAAGATTAGGCTTTATCAGCTTTACCATTTTCAATTAGAAACGTGCTGACTTATGAATGAAGGTTTTATTATCTGGTTGGAGATGACAAATCAGTCTACTAAGATCCATTTTATTTGGACTTAATTACAACTGATAATAAATTTGGCCTCCAGGCATATTCAGATGGAAGTCTTCTTTCTTCTTGAGGTGGTGGTGATGTTTCGTTTTCCATTGGGGTTTGCCTCCTTTACAGCAATCGCTACCTTTGACACGGGCTTATAAAAGCTCAAAAGAAAGACACTGATACCATCGTTCGTCGCTCAACCGCTTCACCGTAAATTAGGCAAGCCCCAATGGAAAATGGAAAATCACCACCAGCTCAAGAAGAAAGAAGACTTCCTTCTGAATATGCATGGAGGAAAGCAAAAGCTCAAGGCCAAATTTATTATCAGTTATTACTAAATCTAAATGAAATGAATTTAAGCCTCATTTCTAAGTTTTATTTAACTATAAGTACCTATTCAAACCAACACTATCTATTAAATCTTCAGTTGTACCATTAGTATTGTGATCTCTGAACATTGAATGATAAGAAAAGAACAGAAGTTGCAAAAAGCCAACCTCTATACGTACCAGCGAAGAATAAAAATATTCACGCTCAACGTTAATGGTTACAAAGAAAAAATAATACCTTACTCGAATATAATAAGAAAAGAAGACCCGGACATCGTCATACTTACAGAACACGGTATTAATACCGAACTATGCTATTACAACATCTAACCATACTCATACAAGATACGATGAAAACTGGGATCCATTACATTGAAATAAAGGATCTTGAAGAATCCTACCTTACCGTAAAGATAATAATACAGGAGACCTAGTGGTAGTCGGAGTATACCAACCCCAGAGGTGCTCGTGCCTTCCTATCCCCAACTTCATTAAGCTCATCATCGATAAGCATCAACCATATTGGTATGGTATATCGACGCCAGATGCAGTAAATCAGGAAATACAACCCACGCAAAGGAAACAGGAAGAACACTACACCTGCTAATGGAAAGAAATATGGGCCTCAGAGAAGGACCAGATTATCCAACATTTCTCACTGATCGAACATCTACTATCCCGATATCGTTCTGACAACCCCTCAATTTCAACCTTAATCTCCATACAGAACCTGGACCTGCCACACCATGGGAGAACTTTGGCTATTATATCATTCGAAAGAGAATGTAAAACAACAGAAGGGCTTCAAATTTTGTTAGAATCGGCCGAATAGTTATGATACTATTACCAAAACAATAAAGGGGCCGACCGACATAGTGAGATATAGAGTAACACACGACTAACAATAAGGATAGCAAAAGAGGTGAATGTGAGAGAATGAGATAGGATAGTTAGAAAATATTGTGTGATGTGTAATGTTGATAATATGTATGTGAATAGAGGGTGATAATGGGGGTGATCTGAATGAGGATTGGTATGGTTTGGGGCAGATTGCTTGGCAAACGCTTTCGTTTTAATTTTAATTTTTTGCTTTCTTCGTTTCGTATTGAATTTAATCATAGAAAAATTTACTATGTAGCAACTTAGATATCTACCAGACAGTTAGGGAGTTTTCGAAACTACCTCCTACTTATGCATAGTAACGTGAATATATGGTAATCCTAATTTTTTATTCACGGGTAAACATTTTAAAAACTTAGGAATTAAGGCCCTTTTTAGTTTTAGAGGTAACAGATCATTGAACTATGATACGGGAGATATTTTAAAAAAATCTAAAAAGTTATGATGCTATGCAGTCATGACGTTTCTCTTTGGTCTCGACCAGGCCACAAAGTGAAAATTTAACTAAAGTCTCGATTTGGTCTCGGAACTGTTTTTGACGAGGCCTCACCCAAGCTGTATTTAGCTTCGTTATCTGCTACATCGCATTAAAGTTTGATATGATTTTCGCATCTCTGTCTCGCTTGCCTAACTTACTTGATGTCTCTGGCGCTTCGATCTCAGTGTCGTCGGGTCTCTCTAAAATACACCAAAGCCTTTCTAAGACGTCTCCGAGAAAAGCCAATAGATAACCTCTGACCTGGGTTGATACATCTCGCCATATCACTACTATGCAGCTTCCTTTGGGAACCAAATAAGCATCTTTCCGTCAGCTTTTTACCCGAGACGAAGCGCCAGGTCAAGGCGTCGTTTTTTTTTCAAAAGGAGTAAAGTTCAATTGTGCCCATTTAGAGCCATGAAAGGACCCACATGACCATAGGACATAGGGTTATTCACCCTGGGGATTTCAAATCTAGTGGCGCCATCTAGTGGAAGAATCCTCATTTAGCCATTCAAAGGCACGTGTTAGTGATTTGAACCATGGGAAACCATCAATGCAATAACCATTTATCATCTTATCACAAAACGCCGTAGGTCATTGGAAGGACTTTCCCTCTTGTTTTTTTTTGTGAGACACGACGTGAGATAGACCCCCCCCCATTCCTCTCCCTACTCGCTTCCATTTTATGGAGACGGGAACGTGTTTTCGAGTAGACTTTTTTGTACAAGTTGCCAGATTCGTTGCGTTTTCCTTGGCCCGTTTAATTTTATTGCAATTCTTACCTAATTTTGTTTGGGGAGTTCACGGCCCCCCCCTCCTCCTACCTACCAGAAATGCCAAAACTGCGAAGTTGGCCTAACCTCAGGACATAAGGAATTTCAGGCAATTTAGCGTCCACTAAGGCCTATCTGAGTTACTATTCATACACCTTAATATGACCTAACCTGACATACTCTAACCTAACTTAACCCACTTTACCCAAATAAAGCCGAACAAAACACAACCTAAACTAACGAAGCTTAACCTAACTTACCACAAACTACTCTACCCTACCCTACCCTAACGTAAACTAACCTATCACAACTAAGCCAAACCAGCCAATCAACAGAACACCGCAATCTACCCAAACCTAACCTAACCTACCTTAACCCCAAATGCATCGTAACATATTGATATCGTGGGAATAGTGGTCGCCTCAGAGTAATCCAATGTGGTCGCGATTTCGTGGGGGAGAAAAATAAAGAAAGGAGAATTAACAGATGAGAATAAGGAAGCGAGAATAAAGAAAAGAAAATGAACATAGGAGAATGGGAAGGGGGAAATTAACAGAAGAATGTGATTTGAAAAGATTGAGGAGAGTAAAATGAAGAGAGGAGAATGAACAGAGGGGAATAAAAAGGCGAGAATGAACAGAAAGAAAACAAGGTCTGCTGCCTTAAAAGTCTCGTGTTCTCACTTATTCTGATTTATGACCTTACGACCTCCAAAACTATCAATAATTCAAAGACTAATCTTGGGAGGACCCTGGAAGTTATACAATTCGAAAGAGATTGTAAAACAACACAAGAGTTTCGAATTTCGTTAGAATCGGCCGAATAGTTGCAATGTTATTACCAGAAAAAAAGCAAACTGAGACCGACCGACCGACATGTGAGATGTAGAGTCGCCCGCGACTAGACTCGCACGCGACTAAAAATAGGTTAAAATGGGGTGCAACAGGAAACCTCGATACCCAGCAATGTTGGGCCATGAAGGGGACCATCTAATGTCCCTCAACCCTTACACCCTTATAGGGGGGAGGGGAAGCATGGGAAGACATTCCAGTTAATATCATGGGTGAAATGGGGAGTGGTGGGGGAAACCTCAGCAACTACCTCTTGCGCCTGTGTGTGGGAGTGAAATGAAAGAACAAGACCCAGATATACGCATCCCCCCGCCCCCTGAATGGGGGACAGTAGGGTCATAGCATTTATGGGTGCTATTAGGTCAGAGAATTCACCGGATCGAGGAATTAATAAGGCGGCGGGGGAGGGGAACTGGCGAAATGAGGAAGGAGAGGGGGCGGGGAGAAATTGGAGGCAATTAAATTAGGGCGGAAAAAATGCCACACTAGAAATACAATTGCTTCAAATCGAAGCCCGCAATTTTGTGTTCTTTTTTACTTAAAATTGGGAAATTTGGACAATATTCAATTTGTAAACTAGACTCATACTCTACCTCTCTCTATCTTTCTTTATCTCTCTCTTTTTTCTCTATCGTCCTCTCTTCCTATCTCACTTTCTTCATATATATATATATATATATATATATATATATATATATATATATATATATATATATATATATTTATATATACAGCCCTAGCCAAAAGTATTAGGCCACCCCAGTGTTTCTGGGGTTCTGCTATCTCAATGTTAATGAAACTCGTGCACATGGTGGTTTATGGTATATTTCACAATATACATTAGTTTTAATATTTGGTTGAGCCTCCTCGTGCTTCAATTACCGCTTTTATACGGTTAGGCATAGAATCAACTAGTTTCTTGCAGGTGTTAGGCGCAATCTTACATACAAATGCTCTTTACTTTTAATTGTTGTGTTCTTGATAGCTTTACCAAGACAAGAGTTCCCCATAGATGTTCGATCGGATTTAGATCGGGGCTTTGAGCTAGCCAGTCTATGGGAACAATACCCTGTGTCTCAAACCATTAATGGGTATTCTTTGCTGTATGAGATGGAGCGTTCTCCTGTTGAAGATAACACTGTTTTTCGACACTCCTGGATGCAATTTAGCAATTGATGGCTCTAAAACATCCGATAGCATGGAAAAATAGGTAGCTGAATTCATGATAGAACAACCCACATGCTTTACGGTTGGTACCAGACATTCAGCCTTAAATGCTTCCCCAACTCTGCGACGCCCGAAAGTTGCACCATATGTGCCGAAAACCTGAGTAAAAAACATGAACGATAATAATATTATACTTATGTTGGATATTTCTTATAGATTTTGGGAAAACCCCCCAGATATTTTGAGTTTATATGTTGATTGAATACTTGTACTATCTTACCTCATAGTTACTTTCATCAGACCATATGACTTTCGACCATTGCTCACTGGTCCAATTTGAATGGTTTTTGACCCACTGAAGACGTTTATTCATATTCGCTTCAGAAATCCATGGCCTCTTCCTGGCTTTACAGCCTTTCAGACCGTAGTCTACAAGCCTTCTAACAGTTCTGGTTAATATTTGTGATGCACCTGCCTCGTTGAATTCCGCACAGAGCTCTAACGATGTTTTTCTCCTGCTTCTGAGCGACTAACGGATGATGGATCTGTCATCACGAGGCGTTGTAACCTTTTTTCTACATGTTCTTTGTATTGTCTTCACATATTTTGTCTCTGAAGTGCACACATCGAGAACATTTCATTTTCTGAGCAATTTGCCTTTGAGACATTCCATCTTTATGATGAGCTACGATTTGACCTCCCTCAAACTAAATAAACTCTCTAATTTTAGGCATTTTACTGTCTATTAACTTTATCTACAACGTATTTTAGTATACAACACTGGAATAAGCAAGGAAAAATAAGTTAATTGTGGACGTTGGTTTTACACATAATTAGTTACATACGTACAGTACGGTATAAAAGCGGTAATTGATGCTAAAGGAGGGTCAACCAGATATTAAACTAATGTATATTGTGTAATATACCATAAACCACCATGTACACTTGTTTCATTAACATTGAGATAGCAGAACCCAGAAACACTAGGGTGGCCTAATACTTTTGGCCAAGGCTGTATATATATATATATATATGAGAAACTCATAAAGTAGCGCGTAAGTAGAGCACTAAATGCAAAAAATCCCACAGGAAAATGAAAGGCCCATTCCAAGTAATTTCGAACTTTTTTGCATATATATATATATATATATATATATATATATATATATATATATATATATATATATATATAGAGAGAGAGAGAGAGAGAGAGAGAGAGAGAGAAAGAGAGAGAGAAGTTACTTGTGGTGAGAGAAGGTGGTTTAATTCGATTGGGGCAGGGTCACCAGTAGTTACCTATAGGGACAAAAAGGATTTTTTTTTATGGGGGTGTTAGACAAGTTAACACAAGTCAGGACTGCAGCCCCACGCTCATACCTCGTCTATTTAAGAAGCAGTAGCTGATCGCAGATCGTCAGTCACAAATTTTTCAACAATGGAAAAGGTTGAGCACCGCGCAGTGATCAATTTTTGACCAAGGAAGGCAAGAATGCAAAAGAGATCCACGAACGCATGGTTGCAGTGTACACCGACACCGCCCCTTCCTATGCAACCATTGCTCGCTGGAATAGGGAGTTCCGCCATGGTCGTGAGTCCCTTGAAGATGACCCCCGTCCAGGACGCCCATCAGACGTGATCAACGAGGACAATGTGGCCCGTGTGGAGAGGATCATCCTCGAAAATCGACGGGTAAAGGTCGAAGAAATCGAGCGAGAATTTGGAATATCACATGGAAGTGTTATCAACAGGATCCACGACAATTTGGCCACGACCAAAGTCTCTGCCCGTTGGGTCCCTAGAAACCTCACGCCCCATGATCAACTTCAACGTCGTCAAAGTCCACAAGGCCAGAGTTGCACAAGCTGCCCTACTCGAGTGCGGATTTGAGGAGCTCAACCATCCCCTCTACAATCTAGATCTGGCCCCTAGCGACTACTTTTTATTCCGCCAGCTCAAGGCTGCACTGCGTGGACGCCGGTTTGGAGAAGATGAAGATATCCAGCTCGCCGTCCAGGAGTGGATTGAACAGCAGTCGGGAGATTTCTGGGAGAGATAATCTCTCTCTCTCTCTCTCTCAATCTTTCGCAATCTTCCTCTCTATCTCTCTTCCTCTCTATTTCTCTCTGTTTATCTCTATTTCCTCTCTTTATTTATTTCACTCTCTCTCTCTCTAATATTTTACTCTCTCTTTCTCTCCCTTTGCCTATCTCTTTTTCTTTTTCTTTCTCTTCCCTCTTTTTCTATCTCTTTTCTCTCTCACTTCCTCTGTTTCTCTATTTCTCACATTCCTTACCTCTCTCTGTATCCCATTCTCTTTCGCTTTCTCTATCTCCCTCTTTCTTCCTCTCTCTCTATTTCTCAATGAAGGTGCATCTGCGGCTATAAATCTTTCACACCTCTTCTCCACTTTCTTTGCACATGTGTCACGATCTTTTTGCCTTCGTTGCCTTCGTAATTCTCCAAATTACTCCAAAAAGGGACAAATTATTTTGAACAAAAAGAGTATTTTATACTTGAAGTTTTGCACATTTTTATGAATGTAAAATTATAGAAAACCCATATTATGAAATCGATTCTCCTTAACATAAATTAATTATAAGTATAATGTATGATATACAAGTTAAATTAAAAGATTAATCATACTAAACCTCCAAGTCCGACAAATTCCTACAAAAGTTAAACAAATCGAAGAATTGATGCATTGGGCATCAATTCTGCTTCTAAAATGTCGCTTATATAATTTTTTAGCGTCTTTTCAATAGACTTGGCAATCTCAGTCTCGCAAATGCACTGAAGTCTGAGCCTCGCCTTTCGTAATTAAAGTAAGAGAATTATTTATTAATTTATTTTTTAGTTTAAATAAAATTGAAAGTGTCTCATTTATCAATCCTCTCCTTTATTCCGTCGATTGGGGAGCGAAACAATGAAGGGATCAATAGACATACACACGGCCTTGTCTCCTCGGTTAGCGTGAGTCCTTATATATATATATATATATATATATATATATATATATATATATATATATATATATGCAAAAATAATCAACAGAAAACACGTGTTCAAAATGCTTGAAATATCCCAAAGGAAAATAATACACAGAATAAACAAAAGAGCTTTCGTGTGCACATCATCAGGGGTAGAAGAACAATGAGATAAATTATGTTATGTTATGTTAAATAGAGAAACAGTTAATAAACAGAGAAATGTGACGTCATTCAAACGTACCGACGAACAAAGACAATCGTCGCCCATTTTAATATGGGGCAATTCAATCGATTTTTTGTAAGAGAAAAGAATATATTTGGTTTTATCTACATTTATTGATACATTATTAACATTAAGCCACCTGAAGACATTTTCGAGTACTTTATTTATTGTAGATGCAATGTCGCTCGGTTTGTCATATGGCAAGGGAGTTGATAAGGCACTATCATCCGCGAATAATATAAATTTTAACAGATTGGTCTAATGAGAAATCCATTATTTTTGTGCCCAATTTTATTGAAAGAAATTTAATGGATTCAGCCATGATCAAATTCTCCCATAACATTAATTTCAATCAAAGTGAGGGTCTATTTAAATTAGATAATTGGATCATGAATAATAGTTGTTTGCAATATAAATTTAATATGTTGAATTAATTTGTATATTGTAGTTCCGCGGATGGCCTATTAATTTGTTCGTCAGTTGTTTTTTTTCCTCTAAACGATTGTCTTTGTTCGTCGGTACGTTTGAATGACGTCACACTTCTCTGTTTATTAAGGGAAGGAGTACACGAGCGACGCTGTGGCGCCACGTCATCACGTTGGTGTGTGGCAGGAATGTGGATTTCCATCGGTTTCCATTGTTTTGAAGCCACACCGCGCCCACGAGCGTCAGTGGCAAACTGTAGCTGATCCCCGCCACAGAGTGGCGCGGCTCTGTGTCGAGGACCCGTACACACGAATGACTGTGGCTGAGCGACGGCCACGTGCTGCCTGGCAGTCACATGTCTAACGTTGAGTAGTTTACCAGTGACACATTTTACTATACCATGGCTACACTCGATCTAGATAAATTTATTATTGAAATTGAAGACCGACCAGAGATATGGGACGTACGCTTCAATGACTACAGCAATAAAATTGCAAAAGCCACGGCATGGGAGGAGATGTATGACACCTTCGTGTCCGGCTTCAGAGAGATGGATTCTGCAGGAAAACCCAAATCAGGTATGTTTCTGTATTACAATAAAGTTCAAATGCGACTCCGCTACATTTATGCATTGAACACAATGAATGATAATTCATCTCGAATACATATTTTACACAAAGAAACAAACACATTCGATAAGAAATTAAACCTAATTCCTATTAGGCTGTTTACATTTAACTTGTCACTCTACCTACACTTTGTGTCCAATCAGTCTTTCTTGCCAAGACACTGATGATCCTTCTTCACTGGAAAAATATTCTGTAAACTTATCTCTTATTGTTAGAGCTGATCGAGGGCCTCCTGCTTGTATTGCACCCTTACCACCATACATGCCTACAACATTCAGTGTGTTTTCAAACTCTACACCACCCCTTTCTCTTACAAAGTTGTGCAAAGTGCAACATGCCCTGATACGAATTTCAGCATTCTCAACCTTTACATCTAGTGGTCTGTGGAATCTGCGCCATTTATTTGTCAGAATGCCAAAAGCACTTTCTATGTATCACCTTGCTCTTGATAGGCGATAGATAGATAAAGATTTTCTTCTTGTGTGACACTTTTGCCCCCATGTGGTCGTAGTATGTGAGTAGAGAGACCGAAGGCCTCGTCACCAACCAAAACGAAGGGAAGTGGTTCTCCATTGGTTGACACTGGTTTATCACTTGGGATGCTCAATGGATTTTGCTGCAATTTTTGTGGTAGAGGTTACTGTTTTTGTAGATTGAATAGTCTGATGCCTTACCATAGGAACCAATATCCACATAAGTAAACCTGTAATTTGTATTGCATAGGTCTCCATGGTCTGATTGTTCAAGCATTTATGATGAATATTAAACCCAATAAAACATTGAAGTAAAGTAACATTACCATATTTTCATTAACATATTAACTATTTTTTCATGGAAAAAATTATGATAATTAAGTTACATATTCAAAAGGAAATCCTAGTGCATCATGTATTCCAGTAAAAGTGAAATACACTCTGATGGTTCAGAATCTATAATAAAGGTCTGCTACTAATAATTATATTATTTACATACTTTAATGTTATGGCAGGTCTCTCCTCAGCTGGAATGCTCCGCCTCATGTTTGTATTGGCTTTCTGGATGT
This sequence comes from Ceratothoa steindachneri, assembly GCA_963969495.1. Classification (NCBI taxonomy): domain Eukaryota; kingdom Metazoa; phylum Arthropoda; class Malacostraca; order Isopoda; family Cymothoidae; genus Ceratothoa; species Ceratothoa steindachneri. Next base: position 215,111,042 of record OZ018317.1, read on the forward strand.
AGGGACCAAGTAAGGAGCTCATTAAAACTTTCTTGAGACATCCTGAAGGAGTTGAAGAATTTTGTACTGTCTGGTCTCAAATCACCCATTATGGTGTAAAATTGACCATGAGTCAGCCTCATTGAAGTTATTAATAGGGTGCATCCATAGTGCTCTCTGTCTTTCACGACGACGACGGCGGCGCCGCAGAAGCAGAAGTAATGCAACTACTTCGTGCTCAGAATCCATGCTGGAACTGCGGCCTCGAAGGACACGGCGCGTACCGCAGTGGCGTTGTGCCCTTACACATGGGCCACTCTGTGGTGTGGCTCAGTCAAGAGACAGGGGCTTAAACACGCCACGCTGTGGCGCCACAGCGTGGCGAACACAAAGTCACTCGTGTACTCCCGCCCTACTAACTGTTTCTCTATTTCATTGTTCTTCTGCCCCTGATGATGTAAACACGAAAGCGCTTGGGCTTATTCTGTTTATTATTTTCATTTGGGATATTTCAAGCATATATATATATATATATATATATATATATATATATAGTACAAGAGGAAGAAGAATTGGACGCGAATGAGCAAATGAGACAAGAAACCGGAGTTTTTTAAAGGCAAGAGAGAGGGACATTAGAAGAATCCATAATCAAAGGGAGCAGAGGGCGGATGTGGTATAAAAATTCCTTGGAGGTTCCTAGCTTAGGGAGATATTAGGTTTGATCCGGTAACACTTTGGGCGACTTTGAATTGCTGTACCTGGTAGCTTAGCGGTAAAGCATCTGACCGGCAATCAGCAGACCCGGGTTCGAGTCACGACCAGGAATTTTGAAAAAGTTTTTTTCCCCTGGCGCTATTTCTGTCTTCTCGGTAAAGGATCGCCTTCGCTGTGCCGCCCTCTGCTTCCTTTGATTCTGGATTCTTCTAATGTCCCTCTCTCTTGCCTTTAAAAACCTCCGGTTTCTTGTCTCATTTCCTCATTCGCGTCCAATTCTTCTTCCTCTTGTACTATATGTATTTATAGTCAGCTACACCAGGTTTCTGCATCTTTCTTTCTGTCTTCAAATTTATTTGAAAGACAGAAAATAAAAATGCCATAGCCCTGTGGTGGTTGTATTATCACCCGCAGACCCTGTAGTCGCTCTTATATATATATATATATATATATATATATATATATATATATATATATATATATATATATATATATATATATATATATATATATATCGGTGTATGTTGTGAGCAGCTTCTCGTCTATACATGTTTTGTTAAGGACTAGGTTGTTTGTATTTTGATTTTATCAATTTTATTTTGGAACGTTCCAACTGGCGAATGCAGTTTTTTTTTGTATATGGTTGGAGATTATAGATCAGTTGAGGAAGATCTATTTTATTTTTTTATAACTACAAGGTTAATGGCTTGGCTACTCCCACCGACGGGGGGAGCTTGTGGTTCGCTACTAAGATTAACATTTAAAATTTTTAAAAAGCAGCCATGGTTAAATTTATATAAATTTTCTGAACTTCGTCAATTAAAATAATTTTACTTTTAGAAGGAACTCTAAACTAAATTTTCCCCCTTTCAAAATATCACGTTGATAAAATATAGAGTTATAGAAGATATATAAAAATAAATTTTCTGAACTTCACCATTTGTAATTCTTCTGTTTTAAAAAATTAACAAAATTTCGATACTTATATTTATTTCTGAACTTCACCATTTTGGGGGGTATATTATAAAAGAATTATTAGAAATAACTTTGATAAAAAAAATATGTCATAACAAAACTAAGATGAAATTATTATTCAAATACTCCAAAAAATCCCCTTCTTAAATTATAGAGTTAGTGAGATTTGAGTTTTTGCCGTGAGCTTTCGCCTTTCTTAAGGCATCTTCAGGCGTAAGTCTTCGTTATCGTGAGCAGCGAAGAATGAAATTAAAAACGATTTATTAAAGAAAGAAATACAATGAGGTTTTTTTTTTTACAAATATTTAAATTAATTACATATATGTAAAAATAATATTGAGTAATAGTGGTGAAAGTTTTGGGGAAATTCAGAGAAGAAAAAGTTTCGAGTCGGAGTATGAGAGAGAAGAAAAAAATTCCCCCACGAGTAGCTGGAGATAAAATGTTTGGAAAATTAACTGTTATATTCTTTAAATATACATATACACATAAAATGGGAATTTTTCTATTTCTTAGTACATCGCTTATTTATTCATTTAATTTTATTATTAGATTTCAGTCCTACATATTTAACTCAATTTTACTTGTTTAATTCAATTACATTATGATTCATTTAATTTTGGTTAGATGTTAATTTTTACTTATTTATCTCAAATTTGGCCTAATTGCTTATATTATTAATCACATTTATCTAATTATGTATCACGTTAAATTTTCTCGAAAAATTAAATTAAATTTTTCGATTAATTAAACTAAATTTTACTTCTGTTAAGATGCTCACTCAAACTGTGCGTTATGCTTTTCTTTGTAGTGTGTTTTTATTCCTCCTTCTTGCAAATGCATCGTTAGGCGCCGGCTGATGGTAGTAGTGGTCATACCTATATATTGATTATCTGGATGAGGTTTGCAGTCCTCATGGGGGCATTGGAATTTGTATACCACATTTGTAGCCTTTAAAATTGACTGCTTTTCGTGGAGGTTGATTTTCATTAATAAGTTGCTTACTTTTGTGTTTTTATAATAAATTAGTAAGGATAACTTGTTATTTTCTATAATAGTGTTAATTTTTATGATATTTTGTAGTATTCTTTCGTCTGTTTTGTAAGCATCCGTCATTTGGTTCTTGTAGTAGAGTGGTATTAGGTCTTTTTCTCTTCTCTCTTTTACCTCAAACTTGGAGTTGAGAATTTTCTTCTGTAATTCTTTGTTTAAATAGCCATTATTAAGAAAGGATCTGTTTTGATCTTCGAAATTCTTCATCAAGCGCGGTCCACGTTGGGCAGTTCTTGATGGATCTTCTTATGTATGAGCTCATTTGACTTGGCACATTTGCGTTATGACGTGGTGGATGTTAATTATATTTCGAAGACCTGGTAAAAGAGGTTCACATTGCCACTAATCGTGTCTTAGATTTGGAGGGGAGGCCCCGTCTAAGGCCTTTTTATTAGATCGCCGTTTTCGCTGCAAAAATAAAGTAGTACGTAATGAAAAGCACCGCGGGTTTGGAGGTATAATTTCTGGCAACTTTCAGGCACGTTTTAGGTTATTGATCCACAAGTTGATCTTCATTTTTGTTGGTCCTAAAGCGAAATGTGACAAAATAGGGGTTTTTATGCTTTCCAGTGGCTTATACCACTAGTTGATTAAAACAAAGGGAATAACCGCCCCCAAAAGGGTGGTATGAGGGAAGCCCCCCATTGTAGTGGATAATAGAGCGGATATTATGGCGGATAATAGAGCAGTCTTCTATTCGTAAATACATTTGTTAGTCCTTAAAAAATAGAGACTATTATGGAAAATAGGTGATAATATTTAACTTTTTAATATATTATCAAAATGTTACCGTTATCAGCCTATTCCTTCCCAAGTGAAAGGCGGCCATTTTCTTATTATGTTAATATATATATATATATATATATATATATATATATATATATATATATATATATATAATATATATATATATATATATATATATATATATATATATATATATATATATATATATATATATATATATATATATATATATATATATATATATATATATATATCCATTTAATAGATAGAGGAGACTCAGAACAGTGTCTACTCTTTCTCTCTTTTCGGTTACGTTTTTAAGTAGGCTCTTGAAGTTATCTTTAGCACTATTACTTTCTCCCTTTCAATTGGTATCTGTACAGCTGCCCTTTTACTTCGATATCTGCTACTTTTGTATCGAGATTGGGACTACGGTGAATTTTCTTATATTTGTTCTTATTTTTCAATCCCTCTTAAACCGGTCGAAGTTTTCAATCTCTAGAGCTGTTCTATGTGTCTTATCTTTCACATTCTTGAATTAGCATACGACTAGTTGGCTGATGTCTGTGAAATAGATATTAGACATTCGGGGATTAAATGTGTTGTCAGGTCCACTGCATAAATAAAGTACAACGTGGGGGCTAAAGCAGCTTCCTTGCCTGAGTCCAGCTTCCAATTCGAACTTGGTTCCTTTGTAGTCAATGATCACCACGTATTATGCTATCCTATTGGCGATTTCTCTGTGATGATGCCAAATGCCATTGTGGCATCTCTTCCTTTACGGAATCCGAACTGGTATCGATTGCAAACATTGTTTTCAATGACATATTCTTTTGAATCTTTTTCCAAAGACGTTTCTGGTGAAACTCAGAAGTAATATAGATCGGTACCCTCGAAGGAGATTAGATGGTTTGCCTTGTTTTAAGATGAAGATCCTTTTTGGCTAGTGTGAAGTTGCCTGGGAAGTATTCGGTGTTGATTCACGCGTTAAACATGCTCTCAATCGATTTAATTATGTTGCTATGTGCCTCGGTGAGTGTGAATCTGCTGATTCCAAAGAAGCCTGGTGAGTTTGTTTGAATGAACTTATAGCGCTCTTTTTTTCTGATGCTAATTGTGACCCCTGGTCCCTGATTCTTTTCCATTCGTTGTACTACAACTGGTGCTGGGCAGATTTTTTTTCTTGGTTGTTACGGAGATTTTAGTGAGCCATCTGGATTGAAGTCTGTATTTTATTCCAGTGTTATGGAAAACACAACGTCAATTTTTATGAGGAGGCTTTCTAATATTGTTTCTTGTTGTTCTTCTATGATATGCATCAACTCTTCTTTTCTTCTTTTAAGCGCAGTTTGTCGTTTTATGGTTGGTCCTCCCAAAATTTAACTTCATCGTAGACACTGATGAGTTGTTGGGTCTTCTCCCTCATCTCTTCTGTCCATCTTAACTTAAGGACTGTGCGGTATCCCGTTTTTAGGCCGTTCCTGTTCTCCGCCTCAATGAGAGCTGATTTCATGCGCTCAATTTCTTCAGCAATTTCCTCCAGGCTAGCTTCATTAAGGTCAGCTGTGACGAATCTCTAAGATCCTCTTTGTATTAGCCCCAGTTCACTTTATTTTAGCTTTTCCTATCTAGTACCGTACCTGTATCAGCTTCTGATTTATTTCCAGTAATGTTCCCTCGTGATCACTGCATGCTATGTTAATGAGCCACATGTAGATGTTGTATGTGTGCAATGGCTGCTTAATGTTACTTCTGGTTTTGAAGCAGCTATGCCATTGAGTTACGTAGGGAAGTCTGCGGCCCTCGCCATTCCTTCTCACTCTTGCCCCACCGAATCCGTTCGGGGTAAAGGGAGGAGGGCGCCTGGTAGTCTGGAGGGTTTGACCAGGGGATTGCAGCCGATACGCTTATCATCTTTCACAAAAAAACTTCTCTGAGCAGGTTGGTATTCTCGCTGGAATACCCGCCTCTCCATTTTCAAGGATCTAATGCAATAGCATGGTATCGATGATCCAGTGGTTAAAATGGTAGCTAAGTTTAGAGCTTGCATGCTACATGTCGTACACGCTCAAAAACTGCATAAGAGTTTGTGAACTCGATTTTATATTAATATGGAAATATATGTATAAAACTCAAAGTAATCATAGAGTCTGAGATTCTTTCGGCATTTATTTTCTTGCTGAACTTTTAACACTGTCCAACAAGGGTTTGCATGTAGGATCAGATACTCCTAATTACGAATAAAACTTCTTATATTTGTTTACAGTGCTCTTTGTATGTATCCCACAATATTTGTGCATCGCAAGGAAGAGGGAAGGGGCTGGGGAGGGGGGGGGGGGCTGGATCATCTCTCTCATCTTGGTTGCGGTGGAGATTGTGGACTTTAACAAGCATTTATTCTTCTCGCTTGTTCTTTTTCGACTGTGGCCATCATTTTGTTAGTGTGCTCTTCCCGATCCATAATAACAACACCATTTCCTTTATCACGTATCAGGCTCTGTATTCCAGGAACAGAGTCTGATACGTGATAAAGGAAATGGTGTTATTATTATGGATCAGGAAGAATACACTAACAAAATGATGGCTACATTTTCAGACACAATCAAATTTCAAAAAGTTTATGATCCTTTATTCAAAGTTTGATTCATATAGAAGATCGTATCAATAGATTTTTATCCAAATTGAAGACGGGCAAATATATATCTAACGAAATATATAACAAGTTACACATATCAGCCTCTGTTCCTGGAATACTATATGGAAAACCTAAAACCCATAAGGAAGGAGTTCCACTCCGCCCCATTTTTTCCGCATGTAATACACCCTTTTATGTTATATCAAAATTCCTAGTACCCGTCCTTTCCGAACCTACCATTAATGACTACACCATATCTAATTCCCGAAAAATTGTAGAAGACTTGTGCACCCTTTCGGACGCTGCTGACGTCATAATGGTGAGTTATGAAGTCGAAACTTATTCACAAATATTCTGCTGAATGAAACAAACGAAATTTGTACAAACTCTCTTTTTAATTGTTGTCAAAAAGTTATAGGTATTACAAAAAACCTATTTAAGTCATTTTTGGAATTGGGTGTCTTAAATTCGTATTTTATATTTAATAAAGAATTTTACGTCCAAAAGGAGTGGGGATGAGCCTACCATTTGGGCCAACTTTCGCGAACATCTTCTTATGTCATTATGAACAACTTTGGCTCAATAACTGTCCCATTGAATATAAACCTATCTATTACAGACGTTATGTCGATGATACATTTGTATTAATGAAATCACGACAACAGGCGGAACAATTCCTTAAATACTTTAACTCTAGACATAAAAATATAAATTATAGAGATCGAGAAAAATAGTAGACTTCCTCTTTTGGATATAGATATTAAACATTCAAGAACAAAGTTTCAAACTTAAGTCTATAGGAAGCCTACATTTACAGGTTTAGGCACAAGTTTTTTTAGTTTCTTGCCAGGAAACCTTAAGTTATCCTCGATAAAAACTCTTATTCATCGAGCCTACAATATATATTCTTCATATAGACTGCTGCATTTAGAATTCTCTTTTTTCAAAGCTTTCTTTAAAAATAATGGCTACCCTGACTCAAATATACTTAAATCTTCAAGGGATAAAGACAATATAATAAAAGGTGAAATAACTTTAAAAAAATGTTTCAGGGTATCTATGTCGAAAAAGGTGTTCAGGGTGTTAAAATAAAGAGTCTATAAAGGGGATTAAAAAAAGCGGTTTAGAATAGCAAATAGGCCGTAGGCCACACGCCGAAGGAGTGCCTGTGGAACCAAGTTCTTTCTGTAAGAAAGAATACGAAGTATAACTTGTTTAAATATAAATAAAACTGCATCCAATCTTTATATTGTATCATGAATTATAGAAATTTTTATTCTTGTATTAAGCAGCTTATCCTAATTACACTATTTAATTTTAGTATTTTATGAAAACTAGAAATTTTAACCCTTTACTATCTTAGTTTCTTAGTGCCGTCGATGAGGCTAGGACCTCGAAACATTCAAACCCAGACAAATAAAGATGCTTTTTTTAATCGCGTGCTTGGTTTTCACCTTCACATATATATATATATATATATATATATATATATATATATATATATATATATATATATATATATATATATATATATATATATATATATATATATATATATATATATATATATATATATATATATTAGAAGTCCAAAAAAGGGAGGTGAAAATTGCTAGCTCCACAAGTTTTATTTTGTTACATTGTTCATAAATAACATTCAGAACAATTTTCAGGAAATTTCGTTTAATTTTAGAGGTCACGCAAATAGATCTTTTCCTGACACATGAGAAATTGAAGGTATATTAATTTTTGTTCTTTCGCATAGCATAGCTCCTCTTTTCCATGAAAATAAAATAACCTTAATAAATAATCATGATTTATTGTGCCAACTTTTATCAGGCTCCTTTGTCGGAGCAGGGAGGCAACGACGGTGATTGGTCACAAGGCAAATAAGGTACTGTTTCCGCTCTTCGTCCATGGTCAACGATGTGTTTTAGGTGTAGATGAGAGAAACAACTCTTTCCGTTGAATCGTTAACGACCTTATAAGAACCCGAAGACATATTCATCTCGAGGAATATTGTGTTCGTCTCCCATCTTCCGGGATCTTCCTTCAAGAAGGAAGAATTTGCATTCACCTTCCTTTGCTCAGCAATGACGTTAAACATCTTCGGCATCCTCTTGATAACAAACTTCTCCAGCCCAACTCCGATTTCTAGGACCCCTTGCAAGCGATGGGGGCACCCTGACTTCTCCAATGTAGGCGGGGAGAATATTTGCATACCAGTGCAAGAGAAGTGGACTTTTGGGGGTAAACTCTGCTCGGTCTTGAGTGTCCGCATGAAGTCATGCCTCAGCCTAGATCGCCGAACTGAGCTTCTGGATAGGGTCAGATCTGAAAGACCATGTCCAAAAACTTATGCCGCGGTTCCTGCCACTAAGTCAGATGCGTGACCCGGAAGGTTGACTTGGTCGAGGGTTGATGCGACAGCAGGGGAGTTGAAGATGTTCTTTGAACGTTTAGAAATAATTGCAGAGAATATTGAGCAACAGAGAGTAGAAGTGAAGTCTTCATCGTCCTCGGACTCGAGGTTAAAAGAGGACGTGGAAGACAGCCGAGCCACCGCCACAGAGAATGAATCTGCTTCAGCCTTTGCTTTCAACCTTCTAGCCTTCCTTTGTTCTTTCCGAAGTCACTTCCGACTCTCCCGTCCCGCTTTCACGAGATTGGGACCAAACATGATGCAGGAGGTGACGTTCTGACTTTGCATTTGGTAAAAAACACGATTCTCTTCAATAGTCATCTGCGCCAGGGCGCCATTGGCTCAAATGTCGAAGGGGTCCTCGAGTGAATCTTGGAAAATCATCGCCTGTGTCTCACCTCGCTTTCGTCTCTTTTAGAGGTTATTTTATTCCCACATCAACTTCTCCAACTTCCTCACACAGGAATCCATCCCCTGGGTAGGAATCCTTGCCCTCACCCAGATGATGCAGCAGGCTTCACAGGTGTTCTTGAAGCTACCCAGAAAAGGTAATTTCTGCTTCACGCGAAAGAATTGTGACATGCGAAGTATGTCATCTAATGTTGCAAGCTGTGCAGTTGAGTAAAACTAGAGGGGACTCCTTAATAACTACGACCCTGGTCCCCTTCGTGTACTCAGTGCTGCGGAGGCCATCTGCAAAAGAGAGTAAATCTCGGAAAATTGAGTTCAGTCGTGCTTATGTGCAAACGGTTTGAGCGTTAGTAACATTTTAAATCTTCTTGGCGCTGATTGGGAAATTATTACAGTGCTTATGTCTAAAAGCAGATTGCTCAATTTGTCAACGCTAAAGCTAGTATTCCAAAATGAACGTAAGGATGACTTTTAAATGTATATCAATCCTGATTGGTTGAATTTTTGTAGTGTTATGGGTAGATGAAATAACTATTTATATATGTGTACTGTTGTGTAAAGATAGTCAGAAAAATTATTATTATTCAAGAAGAAAAGATATATTTCCTGTTCGCCACTTGTATACACATTACGCTCCCGCCTAATAAAGAAGTTGAATCCTGCTCCAAATTTCCTTTACCTTTAAAGGAAGCAACGACACTAACATAGCCTACAAAACCACAAGAGAGAATACCTTACCACAGACCATATAACTGGTGACCCCAATTCGTCGAACGAATAACGTGATCATACAACAAAATGGATTCGCTAGGCGACGCATCAAGTTATCAACAAGCTGCTCATTTTTTTCCACACCAAGAAGTGGAACTCGCGAACGCGATCTCCATCAGACCTCCTGTTTTTAATGAAGCAGCAGTCTCAGGATGGTTCAAAATTGTAGAGGCGCAATTTCACATCTCAAGAATACAACGAGAAGAAACGAAATTGTACCATAATCTAGCTGCATTACCTCCGGAGACGGTCGATCGTCTCCCAGCTGCAGTCCTCTCGTCGCAGAATTACTCGCTCCTACGAACTGAAATCGTGGGACTTTTTGAGAGGAATAAACTTGAGCTCTTCGAGAAGTTAATCGCGTCTTCTCCGCAGACCAGACGACCTTCAGTAAATCTTGAAGATCTACGGAAAACAGCTCTGCAAGTTGGAGTGGGGGTGGACTCGGTGAGACACAAGTTCATCCAGTCTTTACCTCCAAACATCGCCCACATCATCGCCACGCAAAAGGACTTAACTCTTGCCCAATTGGGGAAACGGCTGATGAACTCATGCCGTTTTACAAGACACAGTGCTATAATATAAATAGTGAAACTAGTAATAATTGTGCGTTCTCCGATATAAGTGCTCTTAGTGTCAATCAGCCGGAAAATAACGTGCAATTTAAAAATTCGCGTTCCGTGCCCGTCGGCCTATATCCTAGAGGTAATCAATATAGGTTGGTGCATAATAATTATGATAGTGATAATAATTATTCATAAGGTGTACCGTTTGGTTTAAGCCCCTTCCGTTGTAATCAAAAACCAGTGGTGTGCCGTTCACACTTATACTTTGCGTCGCGTGCGAAGTACTGTAAACTGTGGTGCAGTTGGCCAAAGCGAGGTGAGAACCTTCAAATGCAGCCATCGTCTAGACCGTCTTCCTCAATCCACTCGGAAAACGAAGTCGGCAGGTTGCTGTAAATGCGACGACCGGCGTGCCGACTCTTCCACTGTCGCTGCCTGTATTAATGATAGGATTGCGAATTTCTGATAGAAACTGGCGCGAGCGTGTCCTTGATTCCATTTAATATAGTGAAATTATGTGTGATGCGCAAATGGTGTGTTAACATCGCGACGGATAATGGAGGGGAAGATAAGATTGCATGGAGAAGTCAAACTGGAAATAGGCATCCCTACCCTGTGCCGTTCATTTAGATGGATGTTCGTAGTCACAGATACTACGTCGCCATTATTAGGAGCCGATTTTCTTGCTCATTTTAACCTCTTAGTAGACTGTGTTTGTGGTGTCCTAATTGATAACCAAACTAGCCTAGTTTCTAAAGTGAAGCAGTCAAGCGAACCAGTGATCTCGTTAATTATTAATGACCTCTCGCATATCCCACTTAATTGCCAGACAGTTTTCCGCAAATATGAGACTATATATAACCCGAAGTGTGTTGACATTAGTTCATCACTGGCTAATTCTGTTGTTCACACCATTGAAACGGGTAGCGCCCCACCAACTTTCGCCCGTCCAAGGCCACTTCCAATGGAGAAACTACAAATTGCAAAAGCAACTTTCGTGACTCTGTTGAAAGAAGGTGTGGTGCGGCCGTCGAAATCTTCATGGTCTTCACCCATTCACATGGTGCAGAAGAAGACCCCAGGCGAGTATATAGTTGTGGGTGACTTTCGATCCCTCAATGCGATAACCAAACCGGACAAATATCCCCTGCCAAGGATTCAGAGCATGGTAGACCATCTTCATGGCAAGAAAGTTTTCTCTCGCCTGGATTTAGTCCGAGCCTATCACCAAATTCCAATGAATCCAGCGGACATTGAGAAGACTGCTGTCTCAACTCCCTTTGGGCTATGCGAATTTTTAAGGCTACCGTTTGGTCTATAGAATGCTAGTTGCACCTTCCAACGCCACATGGACAATTTATTTCGTAGCTTGGCGTTCGTTTTTGTGTATTTCGACGATATTTTAATATTTTCGGAAAATATAGACGAGTATGTGGAGCATATAGACCAAGTTTTCAAAATATTGGCAGTAAACAACCTTCGAATTTCTATGTAAAAGTGCGAGTTCACGAAGAAAGAAATCGATTTCCTGGGCACCATGTCTCAGCTGCAGAACTGAGCCCTCCAGCTAGGAAGGTCTCCGAGATCACCGAAATGCCCTTACCAACTGATTTTAAAGAACTTCGTCGATATTTGGGCATGTTAGGTTTTACAGACGTACGAGTATGATGCCTAATTTTGCTGCGATCGCTGCCTCTCTGACTGAACTCGCACGCTGCACGGAAAACATTTGAAGCTACTAAGAAGGCCCTGGCAAACTCTGTTAAGTTACGCCGCCCATTATCCAATGACTCTCCGTCCAATTGGTGACGGGCAGCTCCCAATTCGCAGTTGGTGCTGCGATCCATCAGATGGTAGATGGTGGATGGCGTACTCTACTTACGACAGGGAACTCCTGGCTGCGTATCTTGCTGTGCTTCACTTCAGGGATATGACCGAAGGTCGCCAAGTGACTTTATGCATGGACCACAAACCACTAGTCTCTGCCTTCTCCTCGCCACTACGTGCAAAAACGGACAGGCAACAACGGAACTGCACCGCAATCTTGGAGTATGTCACTGACATAGCTTGTGTACGTGGTGAGAACAATGTGGTTGCTGACTCTCTATCTCGGAATGTCAAATCGGTCCAGGTGGACTCATTTGATCCCCGTTCTTTGGCATCAACGCAAGAGCATGACGAAGAAATGAAGTCGTTTCGATCTGGACTGAAGGCATTTCCCTTTCCCGGTGATTCCCAACTCTGGTGTGAGGTAACATCTAAATACCCACGACTGTTTGTTCCTTCACCCTGCAAATCAGCTATATTCAAGCAACTTCATAATATTTCACATCCAAGGATTAAGGCATCGCTTCGGTTAGTGAAAGTGAGGTATTTCTTGCCCAATATGGACAGAGATATAAGTTCATGGACTCGTGAATACCTCTCCTGCCAATCTGCTAAACTAAATCGCCTCACTAAGTCCCCACTTCGAGATTTGAGACGGTTCACATCGATATAGTTGGTCCACTCCTGCCGTGTACCCTGCCTGGGCAGTCATAACCCCTCTCATAACCGGTACCTGCTGTCATGCATAGGCAGAGCCACCAGGTGTATTGAAGCAATACCGATTCTAGACATCAGTGCTGCAACGGTTGCTTTAGCCTTCTTGAGCGGCTGGATATCCAGGTTTGTCGTTCCCTTATACGTGATCACCGACAGAGGAGCACAATTTGAGTCCGAACTCTTCAAAGAATTATCGGCCCTTGTTGGTTTCCATCGCTTGCGAACCCCGGCGTACAGACCTACCACTAACGGGATCGTAGAAAGGTTGCATCGGACTTTGAAGAGCTCTATAATGGTTCGCCGACAAGGTTGGTTGATGGCCCTACCAATCGTTCTTCTGGGCATCCGGTCCTTGCCTAATGATTCGGGTTTTTCACCCTTTACAGCGGTCACAGGGACGACCCTTCTTTGCCCAATGCCCTTGGTCGCATCTTCATCCAAAGTCGATTCGAGATGCATCTCTGAACTAGAGAACACTATGTCGCAGATAGATTTCACACAAACCTCTGAAGGCCACCTGCACTCGGTACCAAAAACGTTTGTACCCAAGAAATTAAATGACGCCACGCATGTTTGGGTCCAAGTTGATCGCGTTCGGAAGCCATTAGAAGGGCCTTATGCAGGTCCGTTTCGTGTTGTCGGAGGCGACGACAAAGTTTTTAAGTTAGAATTACCGGATGGCCATCAGAACACGCTGTCTATAGACAAAGTGAAACCAGCTGTATTGCCTAATGTATATAATGAGAGAAATATAAACTGTTCGCGACCATCAAACAATCAACCCGTTGTAAATAATCTTTTAGAATTATATACCCCGCAGCAAAGTAGGGAATTTTCATCGGAAGGTAGTGGCAGAAATTACAGTTTCGTGGAATCAGACACGTAAAATTTGCGAGAAATCCCTCATACCATTACTTTTGAGTATGTCATAGCATAATATATATATATATATATATATATATATATATATATATATATATATATATATATATATATATATATATATATATATATATATATATATCTGAGGGTCAATTTTCTTATAAGAAAGCAAATAAATAAAATAGTAAAATGTCAGCCCTTCAATATGTTTAGGCCTAACCCCCCCCCTCCCAGATTAGCCACAAGTAGGGGATTGGGGATAAAAGAGGGGATCTTTCACGACCTGTTATGCTTGTATGCACTTTTTCTTATATTTTCTATCCAGTGTCAGTTGAAAAAGGGTGTGAGATACACCGAAACTGTTCTGAATTAAATTGTTTTCGGAGAATGTGGTTTAATTCCTCATAAATATATATATATATATATATATATATATATATATATATATATATATATATATATATATATATATATAAATTAAATTAAATTGTCTTCGGAGAATGTGGTTTAATTCCTCATAATATATATATATATATATATATATATATATATATATATATATATATATATATATATATATATATATATATATATATATATATGAGGAATTAAACCACATTCTCCGAAGACAATTTAATTTAGAACAGTTTCGGTGTATCGTGTTTTCAACTGACACTGGATATAAAATATAAGAAAAAGTGCATACAAGCATAACAGGTCGTGAAAGATCCCCTCTTTTATCCCCAATCCCCTACTTGTGGCTAATCTGGACGGGGGTTAGGCCTAAACATATTGAAGGGCTGACATTTAACTATTATGTTTGTATGCTTTCTTATTACAGGATTAAAAGAAAATTGACCCCCAGATAGATTTAAATTAGGAACTGACGATATCAAGCTCGATTCTACGATTCTTCTCTTAACATAGTTAGCCGATTTAAATACCATTTTACTTCCATTGAAATCGATCGTAAGATTCTTGTCTCTAACATGGCAAAATATTCCACTGCTTTCGCTGCCCACTCTAATATCTCTTTTGTGTTCATACAATCTCTTGTCTAGATTTCTCCCCGTTTTCCCTATATAAACTTTATGGCAATCGTTGCATGGTATTGCATAAACTCCTATGTTAATATGTTGATATATATATATATATATATATATATATATATATATATATATATATATATATATATATATATATATATATATATATATTTATATATATATGTTTATAATTGTAAGGCCTAGATATTATTTATGTATTAAACGCACTCCACGTTCTCGCGACGAATCCCTGTGGTGCTGGAACAATATTATAAAATCAAATATGACTAAAAAATACCTCAAAGATGAGCATTTTGAAGTCTTAGGAAATTCTATAATTGTTTCACAGTAAACCATAGCATATTAAAATATATTTCTATGTATATATATATATATATATATATATATATATATATATATATATATATATATATATATTTGTTTAAAATTGTACGGCGTAGATATTGATTATGTATTAAACACTCCGTTTTCTCGGGGGGTCGAACATAGTTGGGGTCAAATCTAGTCAACATTCGTTTGAAAATTTTAAACGGTTTACACATTGAACCTTATAAATAGGAAGATAAACTTCCCGCTTTTTAAAATTTCTTTTTCGTAAATAGGAAGATAAATTTCCCGCTTTGTAGTACTTCTCTTTCGTAAATAGGAAGTTAAGCTCCCCAGTATGCAGTACTATATCATGGGTCTGCTATACGTAGCTCCGTACAAAATAGATCTTGTTCTTGAAGTCCCAGTAGGGGAAAAGGTAAAAAATCGAACTCGTTTTCTTGGTGTGACTCTCCTTCGCCTTTTTCTCCTTTGCCGGCTGTGAACTTTTCGGTGAGCTTAATTTTCTTGTAGATTTCTTCCAAGTCTAAAAATTCGGAATTTTTTTTTGAGGGGAAGAAAAAGTATGGCTCGCGGTTACTCCTTCCCTCTGTACCCCTCCCACAATCGAGCTTTGTTTATGTATTGTTATGATACTTGTTTTTACTTTCTTTACTTTGTTTCACTTTCTCTTGTTCTTATCACTTTTTCACTTTACTTTCACTTTGCTCACTTGTTTTACTATTAACTTTCACTTCAATATCATTTTTGTTGAACTTTTTAATATAGTTGACTTATTACACTTTTAGTTCATTTTGTTCGCATTATTTATGTTTACACTTTTCATCTGTGTTGTCTTCTTAGTCGGTTGTTTCTTCCTATTTAGGTTGTTTAAATTCGGTTGTCTTATCAGGGTATCAATCTGGTGTCTTGGTTGGTTATTTCGTTAGTTGGGTTTGTATATAGTCGGGTAAATATCTTTATCGTTATGCTTGTTCCTTCTCTCCTTTTGAATTTCTACTTAAGTAAACATGGGAACCTCCTCGATTCTCAGCTGTTGTCTGCCGCTGAGGAGTCGAGTGTTAAAGGGGACTCCAGCTCTGGTGTTCGTCTGCTCGGCAAATATCGGAGGTGGATCGTCTATCTTCCTCCATATTTTCT
Source organism: Ceratothoa steindachneri (assembly GCA_963969495.1). Lineage (NCBI taxonomy): Eukaryota > Metazoa > Arthropoda > Malacostraca > Isopoda > Cymothoidae > Ceratothoa > Ceratothoa steindachneri. Next base: position 215,127,278 of record OZ018317.1, read on the forward strand.
CCGCTCTGTTCCTGATGTTGATGTTGAGCGTTTATTTTGTATTCTCTGTAATTCCATTTTTTTGGTCCTTGTTTCACCATTGATAGGGGTTGGTGGGTATAATAGTAACTCTCTTCTTAGGCTCTTTTCTTCGTTCCTTCCACCGAAGCCTATGTTTGTTTTCTTCCTTCCTCTCTAAATCTATAAAAAAGGACAGTGAAAACGTTCCCTATCACCTAGCAGCCTATGGTTCCCTATTTACTTACTTATTTTAGCACTTCACGACCACCCTACCTAAATAGACTTAAGCTAAGAAGCGCCTCCACAGAATTTCGGTCTCGTGGTCTTAAGGAATCCCCTTCTTCGCGCCCCTTATTGGGACTTCCTTCCGGAGTTTCACTATATCCTCTTTAAGTGGCCCTGGGCGCAGCGGTGGTCGTGTTATGTTTCTTTTAGTCGGTGAAGTAAGTGGAAGTCAAAGCGTGTAATAAGAAGGAATTAAGGATGAATTACCCCTTTAGGGTAAGTAGCCCGCCCACTGGAAACAGGATGAATCTCTAATCAGTCCAGAAGGTGCATATATTTCTTCTTTCTTGAACTTAATGTTAACTTTAATGAAAAGTGAACTTTTCCTTAAGCGCGCTCACAGGTCTCCGTCGTAAAAAAAAAAAAAAAATCAATCCGTCAAAAATTATACTGACCTGGTGCTCAGAGACGTTAAGAAGTCATTTGACAAAGTATGGAGGACTGGGCTTCAGTACAAAATACTAAGACTTGGACTAAACCCAAAACTAGGAAAAATTCTATGTGACTATGTGACAAACAGGGTAGCGTATATACAAATATACGACCACACGGGACCAGACTTCTTGCTAACTGCAGGCGTACAGCAAGGATGGTGCCTAAGCCCCCTCCTATACAATATAAACACCCTCGATGTCCTCGATCCGGCCAGGGAAGACTCGCTGTACGTCTAGTTCGCTGACCACATCTCTCAGATCATGACTGCCCCCTTCAAAAGTTCCGAACTCATGGCACAAATCACCGCCAGAGAAATCGACCATGTCAACAGGTTCGAAAGAAGATGGAAAATCGCCACTAACACCCAGAAATTTAAGGTGATACCATTCTTCCGTAGGAAACGCGCCCATATCAAAACTGATGACGCCCGCATTCCATACAGCACTGATGGGACAGTACTAGGACTAAAGATAGGTAAAAATGGATATGGTAGCCACGTTGCTCAGACAGCATCGCGAGCGAAGGTCGAGCTTACCAAGCTATTCAGGTTCCAAAACCTGAACATGACCAACAAAAAGGAAATATATAACGCGCTCATAAGATCAAAGCTGCTGTATCCACCTATACCTATCAACACTAGTTCCAAAAAGAAATTGCGATTTCTCCAAATGGTACAAAACAAAGGAGTGCTCTTAATAACGAATACCAGGAGGATATAAAGAAGGAGGCAGAGGGACCTACATCACATGATCCAAATAACTCCAATTAACTTGGCACTGCAAAGAAAAGCCCGAAAAATCTGATGGAAAATCCCACGACACATGACGGACGAAATCAGACAGAGACACAATGACATCCCGTTGGAGGACATACACAGAAGAAGGCTAGACTTCATCAGTAGTAAAGCACAGACCAAAGGACAAGAAGAACCAATCTACACATAAGACTACGCATATGTAACAACGACAAACAATAAACTACACAAAGAATATACAATGAGAAAACACTAAAATAAATAAACGAACAACGAGAGAAATACAAAAGATACAGAAAACACCTACAAAGGCTTGAACGTCGCAAGAAACCACCATAATCTACATGAAACAAAATGGAAACACAAGCAATAGCATCACAAACCAGGAACAACACAAACAAACATGCAAAACCATCACAAACCAAGAACAATCCAAACAAAAGCAGGAAAAGAGTACGCAAAAGAACATGAATATAAAACCAAAAACAATGAGAAGAACACCAATCTCAGATAAACGCCTGTGATTCCCTATCATCAGGGATTTTCTACCCTTCTATCTCCCTTTCACCAGGGAAATCTATCTCTATCTATCCATCTCCTACTATTATATATATATATATATATATATATATATATATATATATATATATATATATATATATATATATGAGTGCAATTTCAATCTTATATGTGTGTATATATTTTCCTTTCACAACTTAATATATCCAATATCCAATGTGTAAAGATAGTCAGAAAAGTTATTATTATTCAAGAAGACAAAATATATTTCCTGTTCGCCACTTGTATACACGTCTACGCTCCCCCCTAATAAAGAAGTTAAATCCTGCTCTAAATTTCCTTTACCTTTAAAGGAAGCAACGATCACTTAACCCAGCCTAAAAACTGCAAGAGAGAATACCTTACCCCAGACCCTATACTCCTACATGCTAACTACTTCATTCGTTAACTCATCCCGAAATGTTTGTATCATATAAATGAAAGAGTTGGTAGGTATATCTAGTTTGTACTGCTATACTTTTACTTTCCTTTCAAGGCTCTTTTATATGCAAAGACACATCCATAAACAAAACTGTATACATCCAACCGGAATAAATATCAACAATCGATACCAAAAATACTCAAGGAACAAGTTTGATTTTGTTACTCTTAGAACATGAAATTCTATTTGGTTTTCTTTTAATACAATTGTACAAGATTATGGATAACTATATTAAAATAAGTATTAATGTGGTAGCATTTTAACTATAACGGAGAGTGGATTCGTCAGAACCAAAAACATAGTGAAAATACAGATTAAAAAACCAATATAGAAAAACACAACTTAATCAATAATTTTATAATGTCCGAAAAATAATATGATGCAAACGAAAATGGGTATAATGAATTGTATATCCCAGTGGCGGATACAGAAAAAGCGAATGGGGGGGATGCCAGGATTTTTATGAGTGGAGATTTGTTAAAGCTGCTGATTATGGTACATATTTTTACGAGTAATACATGTATGAACGTACAAATAATCAGTGCTGAATACATACAAATAAGTTATAGGCATAAATAATGAATATGCACATGTAGTGTAGACTATAATGATGTAGGCTACTAGCAAGTCATTTCGCCCACTTAAGTAACAAGGAACATAATAGAAAAATAATTTTTATTTTCCAAGAATAGGCTCTCCCAAAATCGTAGGTCCATGCCCAGTGCCCCCCTTTATACAGGCTTTGGCGTACTCATTCGCATTCTTGACAGTCCCGAAGACCGGAACGGAATTTGTCCACCGCTGTGCCTCCTCCTGCACGAGCACCAGTGACTCAACATCGCTCTCGTAAAGCTTAGCAGCATTAGGGACGGTAACTAAGTCTGCGTTTGAGCCCTTGAGAAGCTCCTTCAACCGGAGAGCAACTGGTACGGCATCGTCCTCAAATCTTCTCTTCAGCTCGGCGATCACTTGGTCAACGAATGGTAAATAGACCGAGCGTCAATAGTACTCCTCAGCAGTCCTGGCTAGGGTATTCGCTCGCTGTGTCTGTCGTGCACAGACTCGGGGAACAGGGACGTAATCGTGAGCTGAGTCCACTTTAATCAGGAAATCCTTGGCTTTTGCAAATAGTGTAGAAGTGACCCTCGGCATTCCTTTTGAACCCCGCGAAAATAGTCTCGATCTCACGAATCAGTGCGTACGCAGATACCAAGTCACCGACCTTCTTCTGCAGGGTCCTGCTCGGTTCGAGTCTGTGAACCAAATCTGACTCCGCCACAACTAGCCCAATAAGAATACAAGGGTCCCTAATCGCAGCGAGTAAGATGCCAGCATTGCTATCCAGCTTCATTTCCTCTTCCATGAAGACTGCGGTGGGAGGCATAAACTCGATGAACATGAGGACTGCATCATGCCGCTCAACCCATCTGGTTGAGGAAAGCTTCACGATCTTGGAGAACGGGAGCGTCTGCATGTTGCTGGAGTAAATTAGTTGTGAACTTAATTGAACGTCTGAAGGGCAAGTTTCACTTCTTTCACATCGCAGGCCTTGGTCAGCACCAGGTTCAGTCGGTGATTGAAGCAGTTGATCGGTTTTGCGAGGGGCTATTGCTCCATGGTGATGGCGGCACAACCTCTAAACTTCTCAATCATGACTTTGCTCAGTCGAAGAGGCCCAGGCAGTTTGACGTGTCCAAACCAAGGCTATTTACAGTGTGAATGAACAGTTAGGCCAGGCCTTCACTGGTAAGGTTCTTAGCGAAAGTGAGAAAGTCCTCCTTGAAAGTTATCCTTCGACATGTCAAAGGATAATGGTGGCTTGCTCCTTCCCTGAGACATCCGTAGTCTCATCCATTAGCATTGTGAATACCCTTGACACTCCAGCTAAGACCTGTAAAGCTAACTATGATTATGGTGACACTTGCTCATAATGACAAGATAGCATTAATTAAAATTTTTGAATGTGACCTATTTTGGGGACAGAAGTTGCAGTGTCACCCACCTGTGATATCGATCAGCTCGTCCTGAATCTTTTTTCTAATGAAGGTGGAGTTGGCTCGGCTGTCCAAGCTGCTGGGGGTGGGGGGCGGTTGACGTCGGCATCTATTTCCTGGGCTCGTTAACGCAGAAGCGCTCTGAAGACTCCTTCTACCGTTTTGCTCGGAGTAGAGAGGTACAATGGACCGCCAGCTCGATGCCCACGGAGAAGCAGCATATTTCGTCCGAAGAAGAGGATGCTCTCAATGATTGGACCAAAAAGCACCGAATGGTCTCGATTTGCTCCTTCCTCTTCACAACGAGTACTTCAGCCAGGGGTATGTAAAGCACCAGCTTGGTTGGAATCGCCTCTTATGACCACCTTCTTAAATGGATGGTAAGGATTCGACAGACGGGGCAGTCTGGTTGATTAAGGCAACTTTCTCGGAGTCTATGGCCGCCTTGTTCCCAATGAAGTTGGCAACGTTCACTGGAGCTGCGGGGAGTGTCAGTGTGCCATGCGAAAAAAGGGACGTGAGATCCTTGCCTCCCTGCTCCTCATAGTAAGATTCGGCTTCGCTATCGGATCTACAAACTGTCGATGTCGAAATGCTTGGCTGTTTCTCCAGCTCATTGACATCACGCTCGCAATCACCACTCGTCTTGGCCACTTTGGTGTTGAAGAACAAGGTGATCTTCATATCACCGACTCGCTTCATGGTACACGCCCCGTAAATTAAATGGAACTAATGCATCACATGGAAAAGACCAGCCTCTCGCATCACCCCATGTCTGTAAGAATATATAATAAAAAAAATAACTTACTTTGCACTATTGTGTTTCAGAGAGAGGATGACGCGGGGATGATGCTGATGTAGTTGCGTGGGGGGGGGAAGAGGGAAAGAGAAGATGCTGGAATTAGTTGCAAAAGTGCAAGATGCCAGCGAGTGCATGCCCAGCTCAGGCCAGCTGACAAAGAGAGAAAGGGCCAGGCGTGTGAGTCAGGATGCGCGATCCGGCTGGTCAGCGAGTTAAGCGCACGGGCCGTGTATCCATCGTGCCTCAAGACACGAGGTGCCGACTCGAAAAGCGATACAAGCCAGGCACAATGTGTGAAATTTTCCCCTGGTCATTACGGGGGGAGGGGGCATTGCGGGGATCCGCCTCTGGTATATGAAGTTTGAGATGGTGGCTGTCATTTGTGGGTTTGGGTGAAATAATGATTATGATTTTTAACAACTTGAATATAAAAATACAAATAACTTGAGAAAATGTTCAAATAAATAATATAATTTTTAGATCAAATAATTGAAATTTATGATTCTCAGTGCAGAGGTTCTTCCAGAATACGATATAATTAATTAATAATTATGCTCACCTACGGGTCCCTCGAATACAAATATAGACACAAGACAGGAAACCAAAGTGTCTTTCTCGAAGTACAGAGCGAAGACGAACGAAGGAAAACGAGTGGGGCCATTGGACGGAGAGGACACTCAGAAAGTTCGAGTCTAAAACTTGCATTGTCTTGTCATGGGAACAATGGGAACATGGGGAAAATGTTTCTTTGTCATTTTGGACTCTGACCTGTGTCTTCCAAAGGAGAGTTATTCTACTAAGACTGAGGCTTGGTGTGGCTTGTTTCAACTGTAGTGCCCAATTGCAAGGACTCTCACAAATGAGCACCCCGTTGGCCATATGAAATCTTAAAATTGGGCACGCGAATCAAACGCTGAAATAATATACAATCCTGTAATAATGAATTAATGTAAGGCAAAACAAATACTTGTAAATATTGTGAAATTACAATTTTATATGTATCAATGTATAGCAGAATATTTTTCAAGAAAAAGGCAAGTGAAATCGTTGTGCTCTTAAGCGAACAAACAGACACACATATATTAGAAAACAGATTCGAGCCCAAGGTCTGGCCACAGAGATAAATAAGACGGTGAAAACAGCTGTGTACACATAAAACGGAATATGATATGACCCGCCAGAGTTTTCATGAACCCGTGAAAGACGAAATCAATCTTGCTATAAATGTTGGTTGATAAAGCACAGCTAGGTTCCCAAAGTCAGATACTATCTTGATACACACACACCTTTTGACCAAACAAGCTCCCCCCAGCAGTCTTAGTAGAGAACACACCTACATACCTTTAATCCGATAAGCTCCTCCCCACGCTCAGATTAAGAGAAGAGAAGCCACGCCCCCTTAATTGGCGTTAGTATAAATAAGCGGGCAGAAACATTCTCATTATTCTTTTCATTCCGATTAGTATATTATTAGCATTATTATTATTACATGTAGTATCACCAGCCCGTACCTGGTCCTCAATCCCTCCGTCCACAGCCCAACAATCTGACTCAGAAGGAGACTTACAAGAAACACTGAGTATTAATAGTGATATTCATCCAAAGACGTGAGCACAAAAACGAACCACGGAAAACTCAACAATTTCACTTGCCTGAACTGAGGTAGCCCTAAGCCAGGATTATAGCCTACAAAACAGCCATTTTTCTTCTGAGTCTTTTCTTCTGCCAAGCAACAACAAGGTTCCCCTTTAAACCCAGCCTACTAGCAGATTACCCAAAAGAATACTTTGGAGTCAGACGAAGCTTGACTGTAAGGCTGCATTAGCCAGTCATCTACAAACTAGTGATGCCATCAACAACACACGCACTCCCATAAACTACCTCAGAATGGCCTTCTGCTGTTTTCGTCCCGGATTCATCGACGATGCGGAACACTTAATTTTTGTCTGCCAAGGTACCCTTATCTAAGAGTTGTTTTGAAGGCGTCTCTAACTAGAATTGGTGCATCGTAACTTTCAAGACGCTACTGGGCGTGGGCGGGTTCAGTCCCGGTATTTGGTCTAAGTCCAGAAATCCTTTATAAATTTATTCGTATCTCCGGTCGACTTACCTCTCTTTCATGTCTGATCCCACCTTAATGAGTGTGTATAAGGTTGCTTAATGGCATCAACATAATACCGTTCATACACTAGACTGACTGAGGTTGCTATATTAGCGGTACATAATTTGAGGTGTCATAATAATAATTTCGATTACCTTGTAGCGAGAAATGCATTATTTACAAGAATATTAAAAAAATACAGGGATAAAATAGTATTAAATTTAAAATGATGATATGCAACAGACATTTTCATCCGCGTGGGGCCTACGGAAGACGGACATTCCCTTGAACTAGGTAAAGAGCTTTTTCTAGGCGTATGTGGTGCATTGTAAATGCAACTACCCATTGCTATATCGCCTACATGCAAACAGTGCATAATGACTGGTGTTTTTATGTTACTGGTTTGCTGCTGATGAGCATCTATCATTTGCCTTTCTTAGGTTAAATGTAAAGTTAAACGCGAGAGCGATGACTGGACGCCTAACTTGGTTAACACTCCCTCATCACCACACACACATACATTGTTCGCCTAAGATGAAAACTTTATAGGAACAGATACTCCTAATTGCGAACAAAACTTACTTTTTGTACAATGTGCTCCACAGTGAAAACTAAAAAAAGTTCCAGCCTAAATAGGAGAAGTTTGGTTTCCTATAAACAGAAGCACATAAGTCATCTCCAACTCTTGAAATTATAAATTAGAATGTCGACAAAGGTAATGCTATTTTTGTCCTCAGCTTCCATAGTAAATTTGATGTTTTGATGCATGGTGTTAATGAAATTAAGGAAGTCTCGGGCTTGGAGAGGATCGTTAAAAACGGAAATCGAGTCATCGACAAAACGTCTGAAAATATAGGTTTGTTTTTCCACACATTGTTGGAAAATAAATTTTCTATAAAAAATCCTAAAATTTCTCCAGAGATTGTGGCAACGGGAGAGCCCATAGCTACTCCATTTATTTGTTAGGACATGCTGTTGTTAAATGTAAAGTATGATTCATTAAGCACTAGTTCTAAAAGTTGTTCAAAAAATACCTGAGAAAAGCCATTAAAGTTCTGTGTATCCGAAGATACCTTATTTAGAATAATTTCGGTCGTTTGTTTTACAGGAGGATTCTCAAAGAGGGACTTTACATTACTTTAAAGCTCACATTTTTTTTTTTACTTAGAGGTCTTTCTGAAATAGCGAATTGGTTTTATTTAATGGGAAACAAAAGATTAAAAACAAACTTGGCTAGTTTATAAGTTGATAGAATATTACATGACTACATAATTCATTTATACGATTATATGGACAAGCATTAATGCACAGGATTTTTTCAGGCACAAATCTTCCGACTAACCATAAAGATTTCACTATCTCCCTTCCCAAATCATAACAGACTCGGTCACACGACGCTGCCATTTAACCATTTCCTCCTATTTATTTATTAACGCCAACCCACTAGACATAAAATTATCATAAGAGCGTTTTCCGAAACTACCTCATACCTCTAATGTGTATTTTGATAATATATTTGATTATTTTATTAATACTCATATGCTTGAATTACTTAGTATTTGATAGAATGGCATTAAAATAATAAAATAGTATGTTTTATAGAATCAGAATTTAAACAATATTTCTTATGTCTCACCTTAAATTTATAAATATTACCAAGCAAAGGCTTCGCCACTGGGAGCTTGCACTTCGCCACTAAGATTAAAATTTAAAATCTAAAAAAAGCGGCCATGGTTAAATTTTTATAGATTTTCTGAACTTCGCCAATTTTAGTAATTTTAAAACGGAACTCTAAACTAAATTTTCTCCTTTTCAAAATATCATGTTTTACGATATATAAAAATCAATTTTCTGAACTTCACCATCTGTAATTCTTTGGGTTTTAAAAAATTCACAAAATTTCGATACTTATATTTATTTCTGAACTTCACCATTTTGTTTTTTGATATTATAAAAGAATTATTAGAAAAAAAAAATCACAAATGCTGGTGAACAAGTGAGATACAGAAGTTGCTTAACGTACAAACACACAAATCAGTGGCGCTAAGGTGGAATATGCGAGAATGTGTCGGCATTTTGAGAAACGGAAAGAAGTATGAATTTGTTGCTTCACTACTAAGATTAAAATTTAAAATCTAAAAAAAAGCAGCCATGGTTAAATTTTTATAAATTTTCTGAACTTCGCCAATTATAATAATTTTAAAAAGGAACTCTAAACTAAATTTCTTCCCTTTCAAAATGTCACGTTGCTAAAATATAGTTATAGAAGATATATAAAAATAAATTTTCTGAACTTTACCATTTTGTTTTTTGCTATTATAAAAGAATTATTAGAGATAACTTTGATAAAAAACATAAGTCATAACCAAACTAAGATTAAATTATTATTCAAATACTCAAAAAAATCATCTTCTTAAATTATAGTTAGTGATATATATATATATATATATATATATATATATATATATATATATATATATATATATATATATATATCCAGAAAGTACAGTAGCGTACATGTAACTATAGGGATAAAACCGCAGTAATTGGACTAATTTTATATGCGAAACCAGGTTTCGACGGAGACATCGGTCATTGTCAGTCGCTAGTGAACAAGTGGGATACAGAAGTTGCTTAATGTACAAACACACAAATTAGCGGCGCTTTGGTGGAATATGCGAGAATGTGTCGGCATTTTCGAGAAACGGAAGTATGAATTTCTTGCTTATTAAGGTATTAGTATTGAATTGGCCTGGGAAGTATTAAAGTTGGGAATTTTTTTATAAGTTCCGATTCAATTAAGCGTCGATGTGTATAATTGTGAGACTTATAAACTATTTTAGCATTATCAATACCAATTTGATGATTTTCATTGGACATATGTAGAAATAAACTCGAGGAGAGGGCACCGGTCGCATATCGCATTTGTGTTCATTCATTCTCTTGGAAAATCTGCTGCTTTCACCGATATATAATTCATTACATGATTTGCAGGGAATAAAATAAATTCCCTGCTCTTTATCGATCGATCTATTTTTGCATAGGCTATTTCTGATCGTATTCTCGTACTGAGGTGCAACATTGATGTTGTTGGTCCGAGCCAACCTTTTGAAATTGATTAACTGGGGAAAGTATGTAAAGGTAACATAATATTTGTCACATCTGTTTTCCTTATATTTAGTTGGGGAGTAATAGATGGTTTTGGCTTTATAGTGACACTTTTCTATGAACCAACGAGGATATTGCATTCAATGAATGTTTGGATGATTGTATTAATTTCGTCTTGCAAGAAACAAGTATCACAAATGCGATATGCTCCCAGGAACATGGAAGAAACTATAGACCTTTAACGGGTACATCGTGACACGAGAAATAATGAATATAGGCATTTTAGATATTTTTTCATCCAGAAAAGGCAATGAGTTGTTCAGTTCCCATTCTACTTTAAATGGAATAGTTGTGTGGATCTTATTCAATTTTTCAAAGAAAGAATCAAATCTGTTATCATTATAGGCCATGTGGCACATATATCGTCTACATAGCGGTACCACGTTATGGGATTGTGTAAAATGGGGGAAAGGAGGTGCTTTTCAAAATCCTTAATAAACAGATTGCATAATATCGGGGAAAGGGGATTACCCATACTCATGCCATATTTCTGCCTGTAAAAACAATCTTCAGCTCTGAACATATTGTCACTCACACACACAAACGAACTATTTTTACAATTTCATTACAGACTATTACTGTGGTTTTATCCATATATATATATATATATATATATATATATATATATATATATATATATATATATATATATATATATATATATATATATATATATGATAGTGAAAGCACTGTATAGGAGCCAAAGGTTTAATTTACGAGACTAGTTTCAATATGTAGTTTATCATACCCTCTTCCGTCGTATACTGAGAATGAATGCAATTGTTACAAAAGTCTATAGAGTACAGATCAGAAAAAACAAAAAGTAAAAACCACAAAGAAACACAAAATGGGGGAAAAGAATCAGGGGGTGCGAGTCTAAGATCGTTGACTAAGCTGTTTACGATGAAGTTACGGGAATGGGGGCTGCATTTCAATTGCCCATCTGACAAATTAAAATCGGGAATTTCTCCTATTAATATAGATTCTACTATTTTTCTTTTATGGAAATCTTTAAATTATATACGATTTGTGCCTTTGAATAGTCAATTTGGTGGTTGAAATTGCGAATATGATTAAAAATACTGGATGTGGTACTGCCTCGTCTGAAATCATCTTTATGTTCATAAATTCATTTTGTTGAGGTTCTTCCGGTCTCTCCTATGTAGAATGAGGGACAGTTTGTAGAGCCACACGGGATTAAATATACACCTGCTTCATTTGGCTGATCCACGGGCTTGGTAGGAGGAAAAGATTTAAGGATAGAAAAAGGGTATTTAAATGTGGTTATGCCTGGGGAAATAACTTTGTGTACTCCTTTGAGGAGGGAAGAAAAAGGGAGGGATAGAAACTTCGTATTACTAAATTTGTTTTTATCCTTGGGACGGTAATGAATAGATTTTGCTTTAGATAAACTTTGATTGATCACGTAGATAGTATAATTTAATTCAATGAAACTGCAGGTTATATATGTAATCTCGTCTTCTAGAGAGCAAGGGTCACATATCCTAAGTGCTCTCAAACTCAAAAACATACCTGATGCAACGGCTCGCTTAATGTTAATATCATGAAGAGAAAAAAAATGTATATAAGAGTTAGAATGGGTTGGTTTTCGGTACACAGTGAAGCTAATTTTGTCAATGATTCTAACAATTTTTACATCAATAAAGGATATAGAATTATCTTTTTCCCACTCTACTTTAAAATTGATAGTGGGATGGAGGTCGTTAAGATTTTTAAGGAAATTGTCAAATAAGTTTACACTATTTATAGGCCAAATCGATATGACATCATCTAAAAACCTATACCATACAAAATTATGATGGGGGATCACAGAAGGGAGTAATGATACTTCGAAATGCTCCATAAAAAGGTTACATAATATGGGCGATAAAGGATTACCCATGCTAAGACCATATTTTTGACGGAAAAAACCCATATCGCTGATAAATACTTTGTTTAACACCAAGTTTCAACAAGATTTCTAATTTTATTTTTGCCTAGAGGGAGGTTTAAGTTTTGATTATTTAATACCTTAGATAAAACATCAAGAGCTTCGTTAACTGGGACATTAATGAACAGGCTGTCTACATCAAAGCTTATTAAGCGGCTTCCTTTTATGTTAATTTTCCTAAAGTTTTCAATGAAATCAGAGGAATGTATTATGTGTGAAAGAGAGGTCAATCCAACAGCGTCAACATGAAGGGAGGCTAACCACTTCGAGAGTTTGTATGCATGAGAGTCGATACACACAAAAGAGGAACGCCCACTCTGACCTATTATATCATGTATCCTTTCGTCACGAGCCTATGTAACCTATTTTTATTTAATCCAAGTACACACAAACACAAAATAACCTCAAATTTACATGTTTACTGAGTGAAAAAAAGTGTATGCAAAGCACCACATATAGCTGAATAGGTCACTTCGGGTCAGATTCAAAAGTTAAACTTCACCAGAGCACACAAATCTTGCTTTGACTCATTCCTGGACATCAGTCGTCTACTTGTCTCCTGTGCCCTGATTCCTCCATCCCTCTTTTCATGTGAGAAATACTTAGAAGAAGCCTCAGTCACCATTCTTACAACCCTCTCAATGCTCTGTGTGTGACAAGGCCAGTCAGGTACTTTCATAGGAGAGTCAATGAAGTTTTTCAATTCAGAAGTACTTAAAGAGCAAGTGAGAGGTGGCTCAGAGACATCATCTGACCAATTGATCAGATCTCCAATCCTGGTAGCATCACAATTGATGTCTGGTGTCCTTCTAAGCTTTAGAAAGGAGTCTCCCAGTTGAGTATCTGGGTCCCCCTCTCCCCTGATGGTCTGGATAAAGTTGATAAAGAATGTGTCTAGGTCCCTCGGTCCAAGCGTGCTTAATCTTAATGTTAAACCAGCATGGATAATATACAACAATGATGAACTCAACAATCAGTCGTAGATTCTTAAAGGCTTTTTCTTTGAGCTAATGCTTTGACACCCGCAGCCGAAGAAGTCTGTTATCTGTGGTCAGCAAGCGACTGTGGTTTACTGGTCCTATTTCAAATAGAGAAAGTCCTGTAGGAAGCAATCCATATCTGATTGCCAATTCAATTCTATAGCCGTAGTGTTGATCAGTGGAAAGATCTTGCACCACTTCCTAAGGTATCTTGGTAAGAGGAGGACCTAAAGATATGTTATTGAAATTTGGGTTGATATCCAAGTCTGTAACAGAGTCAAGGAGATTTCCTATTGGTCCGGAATATCTGTTGTCAGATAGGTGGATAATTAGATGACGGAGAGGGATTTCCTCAGTATGCAAGTTACAGACCAACCAAACAAGCCTTCTGCCCAAATGGAACTCCATTTTTCGCCTTACTCCAGCATTTACAACTGTGTTTACATTCGTGGAGTCTCCGCCAATGGCCATTAAGCTTTATCCAAACCCCTTTCTCTCAGCCATCCAAACATAGCCTTAGCAATCTTCTCTGCATGTGATTCTTCTTTTGTAACCTTTTCTGGGACAAAGTGGAAAAGGTAATTGCTTCCAGGCTTACTGATGACAGTGTAATGCTCCTCTTTTGTTTTTGATGAAAACATTTTTTTACTTCCCTCTGTCTCTATCATAAAATTTGTCACATCAATTCATCTACCAAAGAGGACACAAGAAATTCCCCCATCCTTCCTTAAGTTTTCCTCAAACTCATGTTCAATAACTGTCATTAGCTTTTCTTGTGCTCTCTTAACTTTATTTTTATCAATTACTTAGCTTGTATCTTCCTCAGTACTGAATCCAGCATCTATTAAAGCTGCTGTTGCTATAGCTGCAGTTGGTTTTAATTCGACACCATACCTTATACTAGCAAGAGCAAAATTTGGAATTTTATCTTAATTCTTTCTATTGTTGGTGGAAGATTCCGGCTCTTGGACAGCTTCAAAAGTTACTTCATCACCCAAACTGTTGTCACCATCAGAATTTTCTGCCTCCAGATCTTCACCTTCTGCCAAAAAATGCTCGATTTCTTTTCTTGATCCTTTCCTGCTAAAACAGCACTTTCCTTCTTACTTTTTCTCTTTCTTTCTGCTATCCTTTCTTTTTCTCTCCTTTCTGGAGCTCTTAATTATCTATTATGTTCTGGAATATTAGGACCTTCAATTTGAAAGGTACCTTTACTTCCAACCTTCTCCTTTTGTCCTGTAATAAAGTCCGTTCCCTAGTAGGTATTTTTCTTCTCTTGACTATAACAGCAGTTAATTTGCGCTTCAGTCTCACAGCCATTACAACATACATCCTCACGACTGGAAATTTGACATTTGCATGTCAATATATCAAATAACTTATCTAATTTTACAATGAACCTGTCTTTTATTTCAATTTTTTCCTTTACCAAGGGAAACTTTTACTGCCTCCTTCCACACCTCCTTAAGCTTTGATATTATTGTGACCTTTAGATTTACAACAGGTGGTTTGAAGGAGTATTAGCTTTGGTCCACTGATTAATCAAGCCCTGATACATGTCTTTACCAGCTGGTCCACTTCATAATTTCTCCGGTCATCTTCACTTTGCTTCCTCAGGTAGATGCCGTACCTCAAAATATCTCTTATTGTTAGTAACTCAGACACCATCAGCTCTTGCCCAGTCCCAACAAAATTAGTCAGATGAGAAGTTAATTTGAACCTTGTCTTGATTTTCGCCATTGTCACACTAATCGCGGGTATATCTGTAAATGAAAAGATGGCACTTAGATTAATAAATAATCTCTACCAAATAATTATATGTTATTCTAAAATGATCGACAGCCTTTACTAGCATTCAAATAAAATCTAAATGCTCTATAAACAGTTACCAGTTACAATAGTTACCAGAACTGGCAACACTACTGGAATATTGCATCCACTGAGTAATAAGTACTGGCTACTTGCAATTTTGGAGTTAGACCAAACTAAATTAAGGATCATTTTTAACAGATTTCCTACTTCTCATGTCTCTCTAATACATTTTTATAGACAAATATCTTCCAGACTACATAAATGTATTGATGATAATAAAGGGTAAATTTGATCTTTTATGGGTAACTAAAATAATAGTAAAATATAGTAAATGACCCAGAACTAACAATATTTTAACTTCAAATTGATGTAGTTTAGATCAATCAGAATTTAACTTTTCTGCCAAAAGTATGTTCTTTTCACCAATATTTATCATTTAAACTCCCCTCATCACTAGTTTTATAAATTCTAGAGTATGACCCGCCCTAATACCTTTATCTCGTTTACATATTACTAAATCTGGACGTTTTAAGTTCTTTAAAATATTAATATCAGAAAAACTGAACACGGGATTAAAATTCTTAAACGTGTTAAACTTATGTAAGTATGAGTGTGCTATAGACTTTATGTTATTAATAACATAAGAAAAATCAGACTGCTAAAGTGGTAAATTCATTATGTGTAAAACTATAACTTCAAATTTATGAAGATAATTAAAATGGTTAATCTTAAAACAAGGCAATTTAAATCCAATCGTAGAGCCCAAATTTTCTTTTGGTCTTTCGTTAAAATGGAGTTGCTAAAATTGAAAACTACCTTATCTGGTTGGAACAATTGACATAGCAGAATAAAAACCTAGATTCTCAAGTTTCTTAGAATGCCTAGTTTGAGTTGAGAGCCTGTATGAATCTGTTTTACTTTTCAAAAAGGTGGCTAGATAGTTATAGTCTAAGCAAGATGTTAACTGTTTAAGGCGATTTTCTGTGAAGGAAATTGAATTAGAATAATTTGCGATCAACTTTTTCTTAAAATTAATCTCAGAAATAAGCAGTTTCGAAGTCCAGAAGAGATAGCGTTGAGAAGTTATAAGTTGTTTGCGATATAGTTTAAAGCGCATAAACTTAGGTACATAATTGTAAGATTGACATACGATAAGAAAATGAAGATCACATTCGGACTAAGCTTGTTTCTTAAGAAAGGTGTCCAGTTGTCGGAACACTTTAAGCGTGGCTTCATATAAGGTATTCCAGAAAGGTATATCATATAAGGTATTCCAGAAAGTAAATAATCAGGGTAAATAATGAATTTATTTTTAATGAAGGTAGGTTCCATGTGATTGAATGCATTTTTCCAAGGTATTACAATGCCTTTTATGCCTTTACGGTAGAAGTTTTCACGCTTCGAGTCAAGAAAGGCCTTAAAAGCTTCTTCTGCACCAGCTTGTATTGGAAACCGTTTTTTTCTAAGAAAGGCTCCCAGATGTTTAAAAAAATTGAAACTCAATAGGAACGAGGTCTAGGGAATAAAGTGGATGAGGCAAGACTTCAATTGCCAAGTCGTTTAATATTTGAAGCGTCATCTTTGCCACATGCGGATGAGCATTGTCGTGAAGGAGAATAGAACCTATGCGATTGACTAAAGCTGGCTGTTTTTCGCAAACCTTTAATGCATTACCTCTAATTTCTGATAGTATTTCCCTGCTGTGATTATTTTTGCTTGATTTAGGAAGTTATAGATGATAGTTTCAAATGTAGTCAACCATACTGTCACCATGCACTTTTTTTGATGGAACGCGGGATATGTTTCGGTTGCTCTTGTCGGTCAAGCTACTGTGCATACCTGTTTGTGTTATAAATAATCCATTTTCATCTACAAGTAACTACCCGTTCAAAAAATGGATTATGCCGATTTCTTAGCAATAAGGGTGAAGAAATCTGGTATCGACGATTTTGTAGGCCATCAGTCAGTTCATTCGGTACAAACTTATTCATTCTTTTTCCTTTACTGTTACTTTCAAAGAATCAATTTCTTCCCAGACGTCGAATATCTGTAAGATTCTCATCTTTTCGAAACCTCTAAAATCAACGTTGTACTATACGAACAGAAACCGATTTTTGGCCAGATGCTTCGTTGATGTTTTATTCAGTTTCAGAAGCTTTTTTCCAAGTTTGAACTCATAAAGACAAATTATGCGAAATTAATTTTTATTCATGTTACTTTAAGGCCCACTAAATTCTTATATTTAAATTATTGAAGGTTTATTAAAAAGGAACATTTCATAAATAAAAAATAAAATGCATTCCTTCGCTGAATCCAAAATTGCGCTCTGGTTCTGTTCCTGTAGGAGGTGATTTACAGCCCCTGGAGCTTTACTATTCGATCAAAATGGTAAAATGACACAAATATGGGTTAAATGAATGATTTCATGTAATTATAATCTATTCTGTAATTTTTTTGTAAAAATAAATGTTTGAATCTTATTCAATTCGAGAAATGGTTCTTTCCAAAGAAAAGCATGCAACAATTGTTGTTCTGCATCAAAGTGGCATTAAGTGCAAGAAGATAGTTACATCAAGGAACACCATCTTTAAGGATCATTAGTGACTTTAAAAAGACTAATCTCAGTTTTGTGAAGAAGTCTTATATAAGCCCAACAGCTCTAAATAAACGCCATGATCGCCTTTGGTAAGGTTCAGGTTCAAGGATTGGTTTGCCTCCAGTGACAGGCTTACTCACGATTGGAAAGAGGCTGATGTAAACTCTTCAGTGCGCACACTAAGAGGGAACTTTTCGACAAAAGCCTTAAGTCGAAAAGGCTGCGAAGAAGCCTCATCTCACCAGAAAAACGTACAGATAAGCTCCACTTTTCTAAGAAATATAAAGAATGGGCTGTTGAAACTTGGGAAAAGTGATATTCTGTGATGAAATTCCCTTCCGCTTGTTTGAAGCTTCAGGAAGATCTCTCGCTAGGAAGAGAATAGGAGAGCGCTTTCACGAGTCATGTGGCGTACCTACAGTGAATCATCCCGACATTCTCTATTTATGTGGCTGCTTCTCATCTATGGGAACTAGAGCAATAACAATTTGTCCCCAAACACTTCCATGAACTCAAAATGGTACCAGCATGCCAAAATGAATTGAAGCAGTCCTGAAGAATAAGGGACGTCATTGTAAGTATTGACTGCGCGCTTAAATTGCTTGTATTTATTAATCAAATATGCTTAAGCTCTAAATATTTATACATTTCACCTTCAAATTATGATACCAACATGCTAAAACAAAATGCAACTTTTAATCAGTTCTAAAAATTTTCTCATATGAAAAAATCTAGTAGTCTCAAAACTTTTTAACTGAAGCTCGTAACTAGTCACGGGGAGGCATGATTCTTTGGGATTCGCCTTGCCCCCTTCCTGGTATTTGCAGAAGAAAAATGGCAGCTACTAAGCTATTTCGTCCTGTCTCCACTTTTTTTTTACTGTCAAGGATGGGTGGAATTCCTCAATCGGCTTTCAGTCCGTGGGAACGGGCTTGAGCCAAAGAGGGAAGAGGTAAGGGACAACGACTCGCCAGGATACGTGCTGCACGCTCAGTATTGGTTAACCACTATGCGGGGATGTCCGTAGCACATCTACATAGAGTCCAACGACAGCGGCTACACGCCGACCGTGATGTTTAGAACCCACCAACTGTCTTCACAAACTGGCATCCCAGGGTTTATGGGAACTAGACTCCTGGAGCATTTCTCAGATTTCTAGCCCCTTGCACGATGGAAACTAGATGGGGTCAGGTGAACCACCTCAACTCTTTTAAAGAGAGAAGAGGCGGTATCGTCCCCTGGGTAATGCTAAGACACCTCGTAGATGCCCTAGTTTGTCACGGTTATAAGAGCTGGCATGCCCGCTCCTCTTATATTCCCAACGCAGGTCGGCATGCTGGCTCCAGTGACGTTCATGGTACACCGTAAGCCCTTTGAGACCCGGTTGGAATAACTGACACCTTATATGGGGTAGCCACTTAGAGGTGGCTACTGAGGTGGAGATGGTCCCGGAGGTGGTCCAGCCCCAGATGAGGGTCTTTCATTGAGGCAAACCTTGGACCGTGACAAACACCAAACATAAGTTCGCCCTTGCGCTAGCTTCTCATCAGACTGCATGGGCACTCCGAGGCTTCCACAAGGAGAGGAGAACCTTCTCATTCAACTGGTACCCCCTTGACAGCCAAGTTATTTCACATCTCCGAGAATGATCTTGCTGAGGCCAATCCGTCCGGCCTTGGGGAACCTTCCGGTGGTAGGGAGAAGTGGGTACATTCCCCACCTTCTTCTCCAAAGGAGAAAAGCAAGAAGAAGAAGAAGAAGAAATCTAAGAGTATGGGTTCTTTTCCCTCAGTAGGGGCTCTGGGGACGGACGAAGTCCGCTGCCACTTTGACAAGTAACCAGGTCAGCACCGGCACGTCTAGCGCAGAGGCACAATTCAGTGAGGAGGCCCAAGCAAAGACCAAAGTCGCAAGGGCGCTGAGCTGAGCCTCGATTATGTCGGTTCCCCTCAATGCGTGACTACAAGGCGCCTTTTTAGCCCACTATTTTCAAACGCTTTCTAGCTATTCGCTCCACAGATAGCAGCATGTTGACCAAAAGCCACATCCTCCCTTAGAGAAGAACATTAGTTTGTTTAGCTAGCAAACAGCCGAAGATGACCCGTTTCTCGGACCGAAGCCTTCTGGTAAATGAATCGAACCCTTCCGAGGTGGCCATGATTAGTGCTCTTCGGGCAGTTAGTAACTCGCCAATGAGTGTAAGGCCGCACTTTGCCATGCACTTTGTGAAAGAAGTGGAGTGGTTAATGTGAGAGAACTCGTGGAGTACTCCTTAGACAATATGAACGAAGAGCTGGCTGATCAGAAAGCTATCAAAGTCAAAAGTGTTATGAGAAAACAGGGACCCACTCCTACACTCTTAGTCACGTTCGATCTTAACAGGCTCCCTGAGTCGGTAAGTGCCGGTTTGTATCGCTACCGCATGAAGGCATTCGACCATTGCCGCAGAGGTGCTACTACTGGTACCGCTTCGGTCATACGAATCGCTCGTGTAGACGTGCAAATTTGAGGGAACCTGAAGTCTGTGTAAGTTCCTCCAAAGCCGTACACGATAAGTCCTATCCGGAGGTTCAAGGGGCGCGGCAAAAACGGCAAGATATTGAATGTGACCGTTGATTCACAACATAAAGGCATCTGTGAACCTTTGACGCAGGGGCCTACCTTACACGCTAAAGGCATACAGATCTGGAGTCGATGATAGGGCAAGGGA
Organism: Ceratothoa steindachneri; assembly: GCA_963969495.1. NCBI lineage: Eukaryota > Metazoa > Arthropoda > Malacostraca > Isopoda > Cymothoidae > Ceratothoa > Ceratothoa steindachneri. The sequence continues at coordinate 215,147,866 of OZ018317.1, forward strand.
AGTACACAACTCTCACAGTAAAGACTGTACAAGGGGAAGTTGCGGAAGGCTCCAATGGGAAGACGAACTCCAAGGTTGCGAATTGGGTTTATCATTTTAAGGGTTGAGGGTGAAGCCGAAGAGTAAATTTAACACCCATAGTCTAGTTTAGATTGGAGGTGGGCAGTATTGAGTGACCGCAGTGTCTGACGATCACTACCCTAAGACATGTGGGAGAGGACCTTTAAAATTCCATAGCAAGCTGAGAGCCCGTTCAAAGACGACATAGATGTGGTAACAAGGATAACTGCGAGTCAATAATTACACCCACGAACTGGAACTCAGAGACGTACTCTATCTCTAAACCTTGTAGGGAGATAGGTAGCGGAACAGAGCCCATAGACCTCAGTGAAAGTACATAGTCTTCGTCTTGCTCATGGAAAAACGGAATCTGCTAAGTTGTACATGTTTCAAAACCACATCGATGCCAACTGCAAATGACACGCCGCTAAAGGAAAGGGAGGCGAGGAACAGTATAGTGCCAAGTCATCGACGAACATGGTTGCCGATGTGCCCTCTGAGAGAGCACAGATGACCACAATTACAAAACATGAAACACTTATAACGCTGCCCTTGGGAATTCCCCCCTCTTGCGGTTAAAGGTCAGAGTAGTTGTCTCTAAAATGCACCATAAAGGATCAAGATACTAAGAAAAACTTTGAATAAAGGACAGTAAAAGACCCGTGACACCCTGATATCTTTGAAGAGCGTCCCAAAAAGTGGGGAGATACAGAGCAGATTTCGAAGAGGCTGTTGAAGCAGGGAAAGAAATTCTGGAACGAGTGGTGACAGAGGATATTTCCGAGAGCTCTGAGGCACCGACAGAAGCCCTGCCTGTAACTTGGGCGCACAGCCTAGAGGAAACAGTAGGTCTAGGAGAGACCTTTGGAAGGGTAGACCCGGAATCGAGGGTCGAGGACACTTTCGATGTTGGAAGGGTTGATCCAATAGCCGTGCCTGGCGATGTTTGAATATCTTTGGCTTCCATCGGATCGTGAGTAGGATATTGAGTAGGCAAAGTAGGCTAACTTGTAGTTTTTAATGGCTGTAGTGCACTCTGAGGTCCACCAGGGCACAATTGAGCAACCCAATACGGGTCGCCTCCGAGGAATGGTCTGTGTGGAAGTTTGTAGATAATCGATGTGAAATATGACACTACTGCGTCCACACCTTTGATTTTTTTTTAATTTCAAGAGATATATTACGACTGCCTACTATGGGAAAAGTCGCCGTAATTAACATGAAATAGAAAAAAATAACAAAGGCAAGACACAAGCTAAAAAACGACAATAAAACAAAAAAAAACAACCCTCCAAAGTAAAAGAGTAACAAGAATAAAAAGCGCTCCAGCGTAGGGGATAGGCCCGGCTTCCCCCGGCGCAGCAACATGAGCTCGAGAACAAAGAGTCGATTAGAGTGCAAAAAACCGTATAGTCCACAAGTCTGTGTGTATGAACAAGTTTCGAGTACAAGGGACAAGCGGTAGCGACACGGCTCGTCCAGGTACCCGGACATGTACCGTGTGCGAAGATCACCAAGACTAGGACATTCAAGAAGAATGTGCCGAACAGTCTGGGGGACAACTCAGTCTCACAAAACAGCGAGCGCAAGCGAGCGCTCCATCAAATGGTGGTTCGTCCTGCGAGTGTGTCTAATTCGGAGACGACAGAGAGCAACCTTAAGTTCTCCTCGACTGTCTTCTATATTCTTTCCCAAGCAGCCCAGAGAGTTTACACTATTCCTGCCATGTAATCAGTGTAAGGAAAAGCGAAACGCTGGTCTGGTCACCCAGCCCTCTATGAATCTTTGGCGCCATCATCGGCGCGCTCATTCTCCGCTATTTCTTGTGTGTACAGGAACACAACAGAAGATAATCTCGACATCCGCCCGGCTTTTCAAAACCGTGGCGTCACGGATATCGCGAACCAGGGAATACGGAGATTCCAATGCCCCGAGAGCACCGGGCACGTCGCGTAATCTCCCATAACGAGTGATGTATTTCCACCAGTTTGGCCGTGAAGACAGTCGCAGCGCCTGGTAGAGCCCCGCTGACTTCAAACAGAGGGAATACGGCGTGGAAGCCGACCCCCTCTTCGGAATTGGAACCATCCGTATACACTGGCACGGTTCCAGCGTGACACGAGGTGTGATGCAAAAAGGTTGAACGCAATACTCCCGGCGCTGTAGAAGCTTGGGGAGCAGAGGCGTGGGTGGCATCTTGGGTAGAATCAGGGGCGACACCGCGGCGTCTCTCGGCTGCATTGGCACCGTTGAGATCAGCTGAGGATGCAGTGAGAGCTGTTGGCAACCTGAGGGACGCGACGGGCTCGCGCATACAAGCATATAATGTACTGGGCACTGCGTGGAGCGAGCGGCATCTCCTCAGCATAGACAAGTAGGTTCTCAATTGGGGAAGTGCGGAATGCACCGGTCGCGTGGCGAAGACCGGTGTGGTGGATCGAGTTCACCTTCCGGAAAACACGCTCGGTTGCAGATGCATAAAACTCGCATCCGTAGTCGAGCTTCGAACGAACAAAGATCGATAAAAAAAGTAGGCAGTCGCCCTATTAGCGCCCAACGTACTGAACAACACAAAACGAAGCATGTTCATAGCAGGGGTACAAATGACCCTAAGACTACGAATATGAGCTCCCCAGTGAGGCGTCAGTCAAATACAAGACTAAGCAAACGGTACGAGTCCACCACTTCTAGGCGAACCCTATTTAGAAACAAGTCTGAATCAGGGTGGGTCCGTGAATGGCAGCAGAAGTGCACCACCTTTGTCCTGACCAAGGAAAACCGAAGCCTGTGCGATCTGGACTCGAAGCTCCAGAGTTGGCATCTGGGCCACGCCAAAAGAGATCGTAAAGTCGTCCACGTAAAACTTAGCAAAAACATCTTCCGGCAGTATCGAGGTGATGCAGTTGATTTTCTGGGCAAAGAGTGTGACACTGAGGACACTCTCTTTTTCTCCATTAGGCTGGAGAGGGCTATCACCCCACCGGTATGAGGAATCTCCGAAATAGAGATTGAGATGCGTTCCCTCGCCCTCAACTTGTGAAGAGTCTCCGTGATACCATATCGCCATGTGATATCATAGGCCTTCTCCAGATCGAAAAACACTGTGGGGTAGTGCTATTTACGAAAGAAGGTCTCGCAGACGGCACATTCCAGTCGGAGCAGAGCATCTGACGTGGAGTGGAACTTGCGGAAGCTGCACTGTACTATAGACAGGTGGCCTCTGCTGTCCAGAATAAAGGCTTATCTAACATTTACCATTTCTCTTACAACTTGCACACGCAGGAGGTTAGAGAGATTGGGCGGAAACCGGCCGGAGTAGAATGATCTCTCTCCGGTTTGCGAAAAGCGAGTACAGTGGCCATTCGCCAGGAATCTGGAAAGATACCTTCTACACAGATCCTATTGAACAAATCTAACTGAAAGTTCATGCCTCCCTCACCCAGGTGTCAAAGAATACCGTACGAGACATCGTCTGAACCAGGGGCAGTGTCCACGTACGGTGCGAGATGGGAAAGCAACTCACTCAAATTAAACCTGTCGTTGAAGGGTTCTCCGCCTCTGGAAGCAAAGTCCAGTCAGCAAACTTCCGCAACATCACGACGCCCATTGGATGCTGGCGGAGCAGCATCCCGGCAAGAGAATGTGGAGAAAGTGGTCGCGAAGGATTCCGCAAAAAAGGCGGAGTCCGAGATTGCGGTTCCATTCTCCTGGAAAACGTAATGGGGGTCCTGCGAGAACTTGCCCCGAATCCTTTTGACTCGTTTCCACACCTCTGCTTGAGGTGTCTTCCGTTAAGTGAAGACACATATGCCTGACAAGAAGAGCGGCGGGCGTGCTTCGAAATATACCGGAACCTAGCCCTAGCTCGATGATATTCACCTACAGTGAAGTTGTTCAAGCGGCGCTTATAGCTCATGTAGGCATAGCGATTCTGTTTGAGAGCCGTCTTACACTCGGCCGACCACCATGGGAGTGGTCGGTGTGAAAAACAGCCATACGTTCTTGGAATAGTAGTTAGGCTCAAGGCGATGAAGTTGCAGGAGTAAAATTCAACGGCCTCATGTACCGACCTAAACTCCTCGACTGAGACAAAGAAATCAGTCATTTCCTGAAATGCGGACCACCGCGCCCGCGCCAAGCACCACCAGAGCGGGCTCTCTGGTGGCAGCGGCCCATAAAATGATATTTAAATGGGAAAGTAATCGCTACCATGAATGTCATCGACCACCTCCCCCACCCCAAATCAGGCTGTGCATCCGGAGAGTAAAATGATAGATTGAGACTAGAAAATGAAGCGGTTTAGGACACCTATCTCCAGCTTATCGATCAGTTCGGCAAGGACTTGACCAGAGAGAGAGAGAGAGAGAATAACAAGAGAAATTGACGACAAGAGAAATTCCGCTGAACGACTGGATGGATGAAAGAGTACAATTCCAGCAAAATACTTATGGAGTCGTGGTTCGAATTCCACCTTAATGAGTAGGTCCAAGTAATCAAAGTGTTCTATTGTACTCTTGTACCCTCCCTTACTTAAGAAGAAGGTCGACTGGGATCAACTTCTTATGTTTTACTATTGTTTATCAATTTATCCTCTTTTCACTTTTGTAATTCCTCCTTATGTCAATGGAAGATATAATTTTCCCGTCTGCAAGCTTACTACATCTAGTGCATTGCTGCATAGCACCAGAGAAATCAAAGATAAAGTGCAATGTGCTGGATGACGAAAGAAAAATGTGTGAGGGAGGAAGTATTACAAAGTATAATAGCTTGTACTATGTGTGGTTGCGAATAGAATGCCGTTGGATTAGCCAAATGGTCACTTACTGGTTATATTATAAAAATACCTTTACCAGGACCCTATAGACAGCCACACCCACATGGGAAGAAGGCTTTTATAATTTATCGCAGGGCATATATATTGGGGTATGTGTATATGTTCCGCCACGTGATGATGTATAGGTGCCCATGAATAGCTGTATGCATTAATTAATGTGTAGGTACTGTATGCCACCGTACTTAAATGCATGCGTGTATGAGAAAACGCATTGAACTAATTTATTTATTTATTTGGTGAGAATGTACACATTAATAGCTGATGTGTAGTGTGAAGATGTGACAATGTATGTTATGTGTGTGTTGGATATATAAACCAGAATGCGATGCGAAAAGGCAAAAAAACACACACAACTTGTATATTTTTTTATTGCGGAATCAAAAAATAAATTGATAAATACAAAATTTTTCAGGGACAAACACACAGACAGACATCAATAATACCAGGGTCTTTCTCGTACTTGACTACGTCTCTAATTACACTGTACACACACGCATGTATGACCATACATAAATAACTGCCAATAGAAGCCATTAAAGAATTCGGTTGTATCGCATTGGGTGGGTGGGGGGGAGAGGGAATTGCCTTGTTGGAGAGATGAGGAGTAATGCAGGGCTGGTATGCAGTCCTGCATGATATGGAGGCATTAATCCTTTTCTCTTCCTCAGGACACTGCACTAATTAAGGGCATGAGTGAGGAAGAGAGAAAAAATATAAAAATCAAAGGGTAATATTGCCAAGGTGGAAATATTCCCTACGACCGCAAACCTGGCTATTTATCAGAGCGTGGCATTTCTAAAGCGCTATTTAAATCTAGGAAAACTGTACGAGACGACACTATAAATACTCGTATGGCATGGAAACGTCAGACAAGAGATCCATGGGGTGGGAGGGTATGCAGTTGCTATTAGTTCTCCCTGGGGTGTTGAAAGAATTAAAGGGTCGGGGGGGGAGGTATCTAGGCTGAACTCTATTGACCCTCATTTCCCATAAACCCCCATCCCCGGCTTTCCATGGTAATACATTACATGGAAACGACGTTTGTTACAGGCTGCGTCTCCATTTTTTAAGCCCAGCGTAAACATGCAGACGCCCATCTTCTATTTTACCCAAATAACCACCCTTGAATTGAACTACATATATACAAAGGCAATGCCCTCCCCATCACTCTTGAAGGTGAGTCATCTGCCCTTGGTGATGACGCGTCTGGTGTCTCCCATCGAAGTCGTCGTCAGAGGGCGCTAGTTGTATCGTTGCACGGGGCGGCTGTGCGACTCATCGGGGCGATACTGGCCGTCGTGGATGATACCCTGGGCGCGTTCACTCTCGGCTTTTGCGATCTGTTCCAGGGCATGTGGGGGCAGAGGTGGCCCGACGGGTAGAAGTGGGGAATCGACACGGTATCCGAGATCGTCAGCCACAAAAGAGAAGTCGGCCGGGGTTCCGTCTGGGAAGGTGAACCTGAGAACGAAAGGGCCCAGAATTGTGACTTCGAGACAAGATGTAAACACGTCTTGATCGATCAATGGTGGTAACATGGCAGCGGAGGATGAGGAAAGCATATGGAAACCCGAGGGGGGATAAAATAATGAGATGATGTAAAAAGGCGAGAGGCTCCCCAAAGGGGTTTCTATTCCCTCGGGCTTCCCTATTATGATTTCCTCCCCACATTCATTAATCGAGTAGATTTCTCAGTTAATTGGTGCCAATATTTCTCTTCATCTCGCAATATAAACAATATTAAGCTGTTATTCATCGGGAAGTGGTATAAGCTATCAAAATCTAGTGATTTTTCCAATTTTACAAATTTTATAGTGAATTTGCTTGCGATATTACACCATTTCTGATGAAATTGCAAGTTGTATTCATAATTTTCAGTGATATCATTTTTTAGGCGTTTCTTACCAATAGTCAAAAAGTTTTATGAAATTTCATAAAGACACGCTGAAACTCTATGAAGTTTATGGCGACTTTTTAAAATATCTAGTGACTTTCTGAAAATAAATAGTGAATTTTAAAGCTATCTAGTGAATTTTCTCAGCGGTTGATGAAATGAGAGTGAGCAACTTACGACCAAGATCCTTCCTGGACGACAGAACCATCTGGCCCGGTGGGGGCCCCCTGCTCTTGACGGGAAATACCGTTGCCAGTCTCGAAGTTGAAGGTGTAGTACCCCCCTTCAGGCCCCGTCCGGTCGTCTCTGAGGATGGGGATGATGGGGCCGATGGCGAACTTTCCCCCTCGATTGGGGTTCACTCCTTGGTTGGTGGTGTCGTAGCGCTGGGGGACCGGGGACCCCAGGGCAGTGAGGGAGAGGAGGGAAATGACAGTGGTGATCTGGGAAAGAAAGGAGGGGTGGCGGGGTCAGAAAAGGAAGTCCCTCACTAACACTGGTCAAGGTTCGGATTTACTGGAACCAGGTGCAAACCCCTCTTCTCGAACAAGCATTGATTCCCCCGCTGGTTACATCGGGGTGTATTCATTTCTTGGACTGGATGATCTACAAGGTCCATCTCATCCCCAGGTCAGGGCGGCATAAAAAGGGGGCTAAAGAATCCCCCTTTCAAAAACTCCCCACTTTGTCTCTCACCAAACCACAAATGAAAATATTCCCTCAGTTACTCCTTCATTGAAACTCTTTGCCTTATTAGGGGGCCTGATTGCCCCTGGTACCTTTACCCGGCAGGGAGTAGGGGCTCCCGACAGCGGCCTGAATCGTCCTCCATCCCTTCCAGATCTAGAGGCTTCCCTTGGGCATCCCATAGCCCTCCCAGGTGCCATCAAGGGACCGCTGATGCGAAAAACGCTAGAAGCGGACTCTTACCACGAACATGGCGACAAAGGTGAGGCGGAGGCGTCCTAAACGAATAATGGCCAGGACTCGAATGTGGCCAGTTCTCGCCGCTCGCTCCTTTTATACCCGCCCGCCCGTCTGAGACCCGACGTCATCCGTGACCTCTCCCCTCCCACCTCGCTTGACTCCCATTAGCAACAGGGGCGAGGGCAGCATCAATTGAACCGTGCTGTTGGGATGACATCCATGCCCCTGAAATCCGCACACAGGGAACGGCAGATGTATGGGGTATAAAGAGTTAATTTGGGACCTACCCATGGCGGAATCTCCCAGGTCTTCCTCGTAGTGGAAACAAACGATGGCATTGAACCATCGTCATATAGTGATCCTGAAATGATGTATATATATATATATATATACCTGGAATCGTTATTTCAGAATATTAACCGACTGTCAAGAGGAAAAAATGCCTCTTCGAAAGATATTATCTGAATAACTTAAAAATATAGACCAAATGATAATTAGGCAATTTTCTTTGTTTTCTGCGACTAATATAGTATATCCTTAGATATATCAATGACATTTTTTCTCATTCCCTTTCGTTGAAGGGGTTCGTCCGTACATATCTAACCTAAAGTCCTTTCCCATCATTTTCCTACCATTGACCTTTGTTACACACACACACACACACACACACACACATACAATCTTACATAAACAAAATTGTATACAACCAAACAGTTAAAAACAATCAATTCAGTGCAAAAAATACTCGATGAACAAGTTTGGTAATTACGAGTATGTAGATTAGGACCATAATCATTTGCACAATTGATCTTTCTTAACTATTTCTTTCGCGAATCAATCGCTACCGAAACAGATCTAACCTAACCTATCCTACCTAACCAACATAAACTTAGGGTAAGAAAGAAACTAACGAAAATATATAGAGATAACAAAACATACCTGGTGGGGGGAGTTAAATCACTCTCTTTTACATTTCCAACAAAAAAAACAACATACGATCTTAAAAATAAACAATGATATTTTCATCTTGTTCCAAGTAGCCAACTTCATTATTCTAACTAAAACGTTGCAAACAAACGAAGTCGATAGCATAAAACTAACCAATCAGCGACGAGCTGAGATTTTAGGAAAAGTATTGTTGTGTTTGAACATATATAAGCCGGCGAAGTTTTTCTGAAAGCGACATCTCACCACAGACTACGTCAAACAGGAGCTTTGTGTGCCGAAAAGTAGAGGCATGGTTAGGCACACACGCATTCTAGGAAATAAAGAAAGAACAAATAGAGCGGAAAAAATAACTCAAAATACAAGAGGTGATCAAACTCATAGATTACAATTATATGTTAAAGTAGTATGCGAAAACATGTAGATTCTCCCTTCCACGAACATTCGGAGAGGTCTTCGTCAACATTCAGATGTGCTTCGCTTTCTATGCAATTGGAACCACACCACACCTGCAAAAGGACTTATCATATGTTTCAAATGTGCCACCGAAGGGCACACATTCAGCAATTGCACAAACACAGCAAAAAGTGCATAAATTGCGAAGTGGAACCACTGTACGAAGACTATATTATGCCTTAAAATTAGGAAGTATTAAAAAGAGAGGAAAATGAACTGCAGGCGAGGAAAATGATTAGAGGAAACCCTCACTTACGAAGATGCACTCAGAAAAGATGCACCAAACCACGCCACACTACCGAACATGACATGAGGCATGTATGCCAAAAAATATACACATGCGTAATACATGCACACGTACAAACTCACTTCAGCTAGGAAGATATCCGAGCACACTAAACGCATGGCTTAAAGCTAGTGGTTAGGAACCATCAGCATTCCCCATCCAGTGGACTCTTCGACAATTTTAAATATGCAAATGTCAGAAAACAACAGTACAGAAGACAAAGAAGAAGAACCGCAAGGAACAGAATCCGAAGAAAAGATATACCGAAGAGATCTCGAATTCCTTGGGAGAGGAACAGAAGAGGGTTACCGAAAAGATGCAGAAAAGGGAGAAATATAAGTCAAGAAGGAGCCCCATTCCGAGGAAGAAATCTCCCTACTCTGTTGCCCCATCCACGAACAGAGAGCGACAAGAAACAAAAAAAACGTAAAGAAGATGCAGGGCAAAGGAAACACCACTAGAACTCATCGCTTAGAAGAAGATTTATATATATATATATATATATTTTTTAAATCGATCCACACTATCTGGCGACTGCCACCAAAGACATATGTAGCCATAAGTAACTTCCAGCCTATTATTAGAGGCTATAATAAAATATTTAATAATCAATAAAAAGAAAAAAAGAACCCCGGGTGCAGGAACATGGGTCCAACACAAAAGATAGTCAAATAAAATGAAGGAGGCCAGTCTCTTCCAAGAAATTAAATACTCCACAAGTCTGTATGCACAAATCTCTCCCTACTACAAGGGCAAAGCAGTAGCGACCTCGCTTGTCCAGGTCTCGGGACAGGTGTCGTGCGCGAAGATCGACCAGACTGGGACATTCAATAAGAATGTGGCGAACAGTATGGAGGACAACACAGTCGTCTCTGTAAGGTACAGCTGATCGCTCCATCAAATGTCATGCGTCCCGCGAGTCTGCCAAATTCGAATACCACAGAAAGCGAGCTAATGCCGTCGCGGCATTAGCTAGGCAGCCAGGAGAGCTGATTTGATTTGTGCCGTGTAGTCATTGCGAGCAAGAGTGAAACGCTGTTCTGTTCGATCACTTCCCACGAACTCTTTGTCGCCATCATCGGCGTGCTCATTCTCCACAATCACCGCATGTTCAGGAATCCAGCAGAAGATAAGCTCGACATCCATCCGGTTGGTGGCAACCGTAGCGTCGCAGATATCACGAATCAGAGTGTGTGGGGATTCCAATACCCAGAGAGCACTCGGGGCGATTTGGAATGTATTGCAAACAGCTAGGGCATTGAGACAGAAGCAGCGCTTGGCAGAGCCCCGCTGACATAAAATAGAGGTGATACGGCGATGAAGCTGACCCTGTCCAGGGACTTGGAGCCATTCATGTACACTGGCACTTATCCAGCGTAACACGAAATGTGCCCTCCAAAACTAGAATACAATTCTCTCTGCATGCAGGAGCTTTAAGAGCAGATGCGTGGCATATATTCAAAATTGTTACCTCCAGGGTGTCTTCATGGGCAGAGCCAGAGGTATCACCAGCTCGAGAGATACACCGAGCTCTCTAAGGAGTTTTCTAGCCCTAAAACCAGAACCAACTCTAGCTTGAAGAAATTGACCGACGGTGAATTCGTTCGTGCGGCGCTAATAGCGCATGTAGACTCATCACTTCTGTCTGAGGGCCATCTCACACTCGGCCGACCACAAAGAAATGGGACGGCGTGCAAAACAACCAGACGTTCTAAGATAAGTAGTTCAGTACGGCGATAAGTTTGCCGGAGAAGAACTCAATGGTCTTATATACCGACCTAACTCCTCGACTGGGACAAAAAAAATCAGTCATTTCCTGAAATGAAGATCGCCGTGCCGGTACTAAGCATCACCAGTCATGTTTCTCAGTCGGAAGAAGCAGAAAAATGATAATTGGATTTGAAAATGGTTGCGACCATGAAAAACATTGACCACCTTCCAACCCAAATTAGGCTATGCATCCGGAAAACACAGGGGCAGAAGAAAACAAGAAAATGAAGTGGTTATTGAGCAGTGATGCGTAAACTCATTGACAAAATAGGGCCTATTAGAAATGAAGGTGTTTTGAAAGAATCTGATGACGAAAGAGTAAGGGTTCTTAATGATCATTTTTCTTCAGTTTTTACAGAAGAGAATCAAGATAGATTAATTGATGATAATTCTAGGTCAAGGGAACTAGTGTCGAATATCATTAATGTGAACGGGGAAGTAATTAAAGGGCTTATATTGAAGTTAAATAATAGTAAGGCATCTGGCCCAGACAACATTCATTCTAGGTTACTCAAAGAAGGTGTAGATAGTATTGCAGTGGCTCTTGAGAAGATATATACTATATCACTAGAGTTTGGAGAAATACCTAATAATTGGAAATTAGCGAATGTAATGCCAATTTTTAAAAGGGGAAGTAAAGAGGACCGAATAACTTTAGACCGGTAAGCTTAACTTCTATAGTTTGTAAATTGTTGAGAAGATAGTTAAGAAGGGAATATCTGACCATCTAGAGTGGTAGGTTAATAAATGATGCTCAGCATGGGTTTAGAAGAGGTAGATCGTGTTTAAAAAATTTACTGGATTTTATGGATTATGTTACTAAACAAAGCTTTTGATAAGTTACACATAGGAGACTAGTTCACAAATTAAAAATGCATGAGATATGTGGTAAAGTTTTGAATTGGATAACTTAATGGCTGAAAGACAGGAAACAGAGTTGTACTGAATGGGGCGAGATCAGTTCTAGGCCCTTTATTATTCTTAGTTTATATGAATGATCTTGGGAAGGCTGTAAATAGCAGAGTGTCAATCTTTGCTGATGACACTAAATTGGCAGCTGAAGTCAAAGAAGTTGAGGGTAGCTTTAAAGTGCAAAGTGATTTAAATAAGCTATTAGCTTGGGCTAAAAAGTGGCAGATGACTTTTAACCTTAAAAATGCAAAGTTATTAGCATGGGAATAGATAATAGGGAATTTAGCTATGAAATGGATGGGCATTGGCTGAATTCAGTTGAGGATGAGAAGGACTTAGGCGTAGTTGTAGATAGGTCACTGAAGTTTTCGAAGCAGTGTATTGAGGCAAAAACAGAGCAAATAGGGTGCTAGGATACATTAAGAGGAATGTTAGCTACAAAAGTTGGAGGTTATCTTTAAACTCTACAACTCTTATGTCAGGCCACGTTTAGAGTAGTGTATACAAGCTTGGTTGCCACATTTTAGACATGATATCAACCTGCTAGAGTCAGTACTAAGGAGGGCAACAAAAATAATACCTTTCCTGAAGCACCTTGAATATGAAGATAGACTGAGGGTACTAAATATGTTCTCATTTGAAAGAAGGTGTGTGAGGGGAGATATGATTGAGCTTTTTAAAATCTGTTTTGGGATGGATAAGTTGGATTCTAGCAAGTTATTTGAGTTGGGATGTAGTAATAGGACTAGGGGGCAGAAAATATTTTTTCACCGATAGGGTGGTAGATTACGGTAATAGTTTTCCACTTGAGACAATAGACGATCCAAACTTGTTTTCAAACGCAGACTAGATGATTATGTAGGGAGGGAGGGTTAACTTTTTTTTTTGGGGGGGGGGATATTTTGGACTCATTCCTGTGGATGCATTAGTTTATTATTGTATATAATGGATGATTTGGATTTTGACGAGCCTTGATGATGATGCCTTTTTCTGACGCATTCCTGTAGATGGTTCAAATTGTATATAGTAGTTGCATGATCTGATACAATCCTATGGATGCACTTTGTGGGTGGGTTTTGACAGATGCGGATGACCTTTTAAAGGGCCCTTGTGGCTTTTGTCATCCGTGAAATTATGTTATGTTATGTCTCGAGCTCCCTCGACCACACCATCTTATCTCAGTACACGTTCGACTTTGACTGCTCCTTGGTTAGCCAGCTCTTCGGTGATGTCTTCTAAGGAGTAGTCCATAAATTCCCTCGCCTAAACCATCCTTCAAGAAATTCATGGTAGAATGCAGGGTCACCTTCACCGGTGAGCCATTTATTATTTATTGTCGGAATAGCACTAATCATGGCCAGCTCGGAAGTGTCAGTAGGATCCCGTCCGAGGAAACGGGTAACCTTTGTCTCTCTCTCTCTCTACCATTAAGCCTTGCTAATGCTATCATCTGATGGAACATCTGGCCTTTGGCCAACTTGCTGCCATTAGTGGCGCAAATATCTAAGATACAGCGTGGAAGTCGTTTCCATATTCAGACCTAGATTCATCAGTGTACACTAGCGCTGATCGAGCATGGCCCAAATTGTGCCCTAGAAGGGCCGAACACAATACTTCCTGCACTGTAGAAGCTTTAGTATTAAAGATGACGACAAATAAGGAATAACCAGAGGCGCCCCCGGCTCGATATCAACGTCAAGCTCTAAAAGGAGTTTATTAACCCTAAGATCTAAATAGCTTAGAGTATGAATGGTAATCTCGGTGGCATAGACACAGTCGAGATCCAACACGGATGCAATGAGAGTAGTTGGCGACAGAGAGGGAGACGTCGGGGCCGCGCGGATAAACTATAATGCATTGTATACAAAGCATAGCGTGTGTATCTACCCATCATCGATAAGCAGGCTCTAAATATGAGACGTGCTGAATTCACCGGTCACTAGACGGAGACAGATATAAAGAATCTAGTCCACCTTCCACAATTCCCACTAAGCTCCGGAAACCTAAATCTTTAATTTGTACTGAAGCTTTAAGCTAACAAAGGAACGATAAAACAATGTAGAACGTTACACAACGAAAAATTTCTGGTGGGCAGTACAAAAAAGCTTAAGGTTGCAGATAAGGGCCTCCAATGATTAGTGCCTGCAGAAAACAAGACTAAGGAAATGGTGCGAATCCACAACTCCAGGCGAATCCCGTTTAGGAACAAGTCCGGGTCGGGAGGGAGCCGTAGATGGCAGAAGAAATACACTACCTTAGTCTTATCGAAGGGAGTCTGCAAACTGTGCGTATACGCAAAGTGTACAGAGAACATCTTCTGGCAGCACCAAAGCGAAACTATTGCTGCTCAAAGCAAAATTGTGACACATATTGAACATATTGAAATTAAGGCATTACGTGACTCTCAACCTGTTTCAGAAAACAAAGATCGTGTCTAACTAATCCTTTGGAATTCTTTCTATCTATCTCACTCTCTCTCTCTCTCTCTCTCTCTCTCTCTCTATATATATATATATATATATATATATATATATCTCAAAGTAGCACGAGAGAATGATGAAAATGAATCCATTAAACCACATTGAAAGAGAAAACGGAATAATTTTTCCTTGCAGTAATATTTTTATTACCTTTTTTCGAAAAAATCCGGGCAGGGAAGCGATTCGAACTAGGCACACTGAGGCAGCGAGCACCGCTTTGATCACAGTTGAAAGTATGCCGTTAGTACACTACGCTACGCAGAGAACCTCTGCGTAGCGTAGTGTACTAACGGCATACTTTTAACAGTTCTATCGGCGTCTCAATACAAAATTATATCCAAATCTGCTTACAAATGCTAAGTTTAGGACTGTGCAGTTTGGGTCCACATATACTTGTGAGCAGTCGTTTTCGATCAAGAATGTCAATAAATCGAAGTATCAATCCAAAATAACAGATGAACATCTTGACGCGGTGTTGAAAATCGTAATATCTCCATTGGAAGCAAACGTGGGGAAATTGGTGAAACAACAACGGCTTCAAAAGATTGGATTTGCGGCAAAGGAAAATGCGTTTTAAAATGCAATTCAAAAATGAGTTTATAAATATAAAGTAATGTGAGAATCGCTCGTTTTTATTTTTTTATTTGGCCCGCCACCCATTTTGAGTTGTGCACTATAGGGTTTTAAATAAATATTACGTCAATATTGTAGATAGCTCTGATCACAATAAACATCAAAACCTATATTACGTTATTCAAGGGAATGAAGTTAAATACTAACGTGAAGTCTGAATTTTGCAGACGAATTTTCTTAGGCCTAAACCTGAACGACGTTGGGGGAATACGTGAATCAAAAAACAAAGAGTTAAGAAAAATATACATTGTTGAATACACAGTTAAATTATTTAAAGGTGAATTTATACAGTAGCAGTTTGACTGGATTGAATTTTATTACGCGTGTGAATTAAATTTGCATGAGTTAACGAGAATGGGTAAATAGTAATTTGTAAATAGTTTGATAAATAGATTGATAATTTATAAATAGTAATTGGTAATATGTTAAATGGTTTGACAAATATTAATTGGTAAATTTGATTTGGTAAATATTTTGATAAATATTAAATAGATTATAAATTGGTAAATGTTGCTAAATCGTTAAATGCGGAAATAGATTGTATAGTATGATAAATAGATATTAAATATTAATTGGCTAATAGATAAGTGATAGATAGTACTTGGTTGTTTGCAATTAAATTGGTTAAATAATGGTTAAATAAATTGTATTATAAGTAATCTGTAAGTAGTAATTGTTAAATATATTGTTAAATAGATTATAACGGAGTTAGGAGGGTCTGTAAATGAGAAAAGAATCACGTATTAATTCGGGATTCTTTTGGGACATATTTAGCTAAAAAATTACAATTCAAATATCACAGACCTGATTTACCGATGCGAGGACAACGAATGGACCTCATGTTAAATTTTGAGACGCTTGGGAGAGCGGGAGTAACAATCTCACGATTTACGTCAGGGTTACCAATCTTTCTTGAAATTTATTTATTTATATATATATATATATATATATATATATACAGTTATAAATAAATATTTACACTTGTAGGGGTATAGACCGCTACAATACTGCCCCACCGAGGGAAAAGATCGCACAACACAAGGCATTTACATAAATTTTTAGTCTATATAGCGGCGAGGCCTCCTTACAACGCGTCCAGAACGGGTTATGGTGCCAATTGGCTGAGTCGGATTGTGGGTCAGGTGGCGATTAGTAGTGCCTACTCGATTGAGGCGGGGGATTGTCGCGAGCGAGGACCGGAGCGTCGTTTGACGATTGTTCTGGGCCTCCCGAAAAGGCAACTGTCAAGAGTTGCGCGTTGGTCCCTTGTTGTTCTCCAGCTGCTGTCGAGTGGTCCTGCCACAAAAAGCGAGGCGGCAGCAGTTGGGAAGAAGAATTGCGAGGGAGGGGGGGGGGAGAGGTTGGCGGAGGGTTTGCGAGTAAAGAGGTGGGAGGAAAAATTGCAGTTTGATTTGAAAGAGCCGAAGAAGGGTTTGGAAGTGGAGTTAGTTGGTTGGGAAGTGTTGAAGGAATAGTTGGGTGCGGAAGGTAGGCTGGGATGACCACTAGACCTATATTAGTGAAAGAGGAAGGTAGTGGCTGTTCTAGACGAACGGCCTCTATGAAAGCGGGTTTAAGCCAATCGATGGAAACCATATCCCGCTTGGTGCCAAGCTGCAGTACAAAGAATTTCGGCTTCCTGGAGACGACCTAAAAGGGTCCGTCATAGACAGGTTGCAAGGATGTGCGAATGGAATCGCGACGGACAAACACATGAGAGCAAGTTGACATCTCCTTTGGCACGAAAGTTTTCTGATTAGAAGGCACTCTTGTGGGGGTTGGCTTTACCTCAGACATCGCCCGTACTAAATTGTGCACGTATGCAACAGGATGTATGTTGGAAGGAAGAGGACAGTCAGCAGAAGAAAAAAAATGACCTAGAAGACGAAGTTGCGTACCATAGATGAATTCTGCAACAGAACAATTCAAATCCTCTTTCAAGTGATGTTGGTGTCAGTGGAGCGTAAGCTTCCTTTGAGGGTCCTGTGTAAACGTTCTACCTTAGAGTTACTCTGGGGATGTTAGCTAGTGGTGTGAAGACGAAAGGAACCAAGCACGGACATGAGTACATCCTATTGGTGGGATTCAAATTGGCTACCTCGATCAGTCATGATCGTTGATGGGACACCAAAACGAGCAACCCGACTAAGACGAAGGCTTGGGTTACAGTTGAAGCTCTGATGTCGGGGATAGGAACTGCCTCTTGCCAAGAGGTAAAACGATCGATCATGGTAAGAAGGTAAGCGCAACCACGCGAAAAGGGAAGAGGACCAACCAGATTGATGTGAATGGCGTCAAACGTGCCGATGGAAATGGAAAAGCAGCCAGAGGGGACTTTGTGTGGCGTAGAACCTTTGCACTTGACAAGGCAGACATGCGCAGGTCCATTTGGCCACGTCGGCGTTCATACCTGTCCAGACATAACGTTGTGTGATGAGCTTGCGAGTTGCTCGAATGCCAGGATAAGAGAGACCATGAGTCTGTTAAAAAATGTGCCGACGGTAAGCCAGAGGAATGAGTGGACGAGGACAGTCAGGCAATGAATAGTCAACCAAGATATGCCTGGAGGGACTGTCCGGCAAGTAGATCTCGTGATCGACGAGTTGAGAAGAGTGACGCAGTGTTTGCGTGTCTTCATCTTGTTCTTGGGTAAGCGCTATTGTCGCGTGATCGATGGGCGCAGTTTGGGAGAGTTGCGTGCCCGAAATCGATGAAATGCGAGAGAGCGCATCTGGTACGACGTTTGAAGAACTAGGAACGTAGCGAATATCATTTGTCATCTGCAGGATGCAGTCAAGGTTACGAGTATCAACTGCAAAGTGCACAGAGGAGGTGCTACTAGAGGCGAGCGCACCAACCAATGGCGTGTGGTCGGTAAAGACAGTGAATTCACGCCCTTCCAAGTATTGTTGGAAGTGACGGAGGGCAAGGTATATGCTCAGTAATTCGCGGGAAAACGTACTGTACCTCTGTTAAGAAGGAATAAGAGCTTTAGAGAAGAAAGCGAGTGGTTGCCAAGAGTCACCGACCTTCTGTTGTAGCGTCACACCGACATGAGTAGCGGACGCGTCCGAATCAACGCTTATGGGAGCTCCTGAGCAAGGATGGGCCAGGGCGACAGCGGAAGCCATACCCTCTTTGGTGCGATATAAAGCCTCGCACGCTTTGGGGGACCAGGAAAGAGCAAGGTTCTTCTTGGACTTGGAAAGCAATTCGTAGAGAGGTTGCATAATGTTGGAGATGTTCGAAATTAACCTGTGGTAAAAGTTTACCATCCCACAGAATCTACGAAGTTGCTTTAGCGAAGAAGGTGGGGGAAAAGCCCGGATAACTTCAACTTTGTCCTCGAGAGGACAAATTCCCTCAGGGAAAATGCGGTGTCCCAAAAAAGAGAGCTGTGTGACACCAAAGATACACTTAGAAGTGTTGAGTACGATACCATACTCATCTAAACGTGCAAAAATCTGGCGAAGGTGAGGAAAATGCACCTCTAAAGATTAAGATGCTATCGGGAGGTCGTCTATATAACAAAATACGAAGGGAAGACCTCTCAGAACCTGATACATGAAGCGTTGGAAGGTTTGACCACTGTTACGAAGTTCGTAAGGCATTCGGTTTATGACGAAGGAACCGAATAGACTGGTGATAGCCTTCTTAGGGATATCATCAGGGTGAATCGAGAATTGGTTGAAAACGCGAAACAAATCGAGCCGAGAAAAAATAGAACAACCGAAGAGAGCGGAGTTAAAATCTGATAAGAAAGGCAGGGGGTACCTATCCGGAACTATACAGGCATTGAGTCACCTGTAGTCACCTACAGCTCTGAATTCCCCCCGAGTAGACTTAGGTACTACATGAAGCGGTGAAGCCCATGGGGAGGTAGATGGGGAAGCGATCCCGGCCTCCATCATGAACTTAAATTCCTGCTTCATTAGGGCAAGTCTATCCGGGGCCAGTCGACGGGGACGTAAGAAAAATGGTCCTCCTGTCGTCTCTATTCTGTGCACCACATTGTGCTTAATAAGTCTGTCCTTAGAAGGAGGAAGACAGAGGCTTTGGAACTCCCGCAAAAGTTGCTGGAAGTGGGGAGAAGTTGCAGGGAGACGAACAGAGAAGAGAGATCTGGTGGAAGGAAAGAAGGAACCAGGCACTGTTAGTGTTGTGGTTCTGTCGATAAGCTTGCAGCGACGAGAATTGACGAGAATGTCGTGCGCGGAAAGGAAATCGAGGCCCCAGAATTGGAATGTCAACGTCAGCTATGATGAATGTCCATGGGAAAACACGACGTAACCCGAAAGAGAGCTCGATAATACGCCCCCCCATAAGTCGTTATGTCCGATAAATTGGCAGCTTTAAGGGCAAGATCAGAAAAAGTGCAAGCTTTCTCGACTGAAGAGGCTGGAGTGACTGCATTGAGCGCCAGTGTCAACCAGGAAGGAGAAACCGGAGAGTGGGTCATGAATACTAAATGGAGGATCGACCTGATGAAGGGATGAGGTTGCAGAGGTGACAGACCCACGTATCATTTGCGAATTCAGTTTAAAGTTCACTGTGCTGAAGGTGAAAGATGGGTAAGAGAATCCGTAGAATTCTTTTAGGTTTGAAGGTCGTGAAGTTAGTCTAGGCGCAGTTTGAGATGAAGATTGAGCATTTTGATGATACGAGCATGGGTTTGAGCATTTGTCTGCTCTTGCACCAAATTTGAGGTGGTACCAGCAAAAGCCTGAACACTGAAAGATAGCAGTATGAGCAGCACGACCAGAATGAGGGTTAGAGTTGTGGACATGAAATGATGCCCGGTAAAATTGGCAAGACTGAACACAGCGGAGAGCGTTGCTTCCATAATTAGCATGGTACCAGCAGCTACCCTGAGAGATGTCAGTCTAGGGAGAATTAGGCCTAGGTTTGAAATGAAACTGCTGTGCCTCACCTCTTGTGCTGGAGTTCGCTCGTTGGTGTTGCCTTTTTCGGGAGGAGGAACGACGTCTGACTCCTCCGTCCTGCTCACGATGTTGCCCTCGGTGAAGACCCGTTCACACTTTTAGGGCACGAATATCCATTTCAATCCTCTCCAGAACGAATAAAAGACCAGAAGCCTGGGAGGATTCATCCTGAGGGAGTCCTGGCCGGTTGTAAGGAGTTTCGGCCGGGGACTTAACCTGAGAAATGGATACATGTGAGTGGTGTTTAACATTAGAGTTGTATGATGCGCTACGCCCCTTATTTTCATCGTTAAACGACCTCGTGACTGCAATTCCCCAGCTAACGAAAGGATTGTTATACAGGGCGTCAGCCGCCTCTGCCATCTTCTCCACGTTTGATGGGGAGGACATTAATATGAGGCGCTTAATTTGGTCCGGCATCCCACGCATGAATATCTCAGTTATTAGTGGCTCGAGCTGTGCTCCCTTGGCATGTGCCAGGGCCTTTATATATATATATATATATATATATATATATATATATATATATATATATATATATATATAGTACAAGAGAAAGAAGAATTGGACGCCAATGAGCAAATGAGACAAGAAACCGGAGTTTTTTTAAAGGCAAGAGAGAGGGACATTAGAAGAATCCAGAATCAAAGGGAGCAGAGGGCGG
This sequence comes from Ceratothoa steindachneri, assembly GCA_963969495.1. NCBI lineage: Eukaryota > Metazoa > Arthropoda > Malacostraca > Isopoda > Cymothoidae > Ceratothoa > Ceratothoa steindachneri. The sequence goes on from OZ018317.1 coordinate 215,168,670, forward strand.
CACAGTGAAGGCAATCCTTTACCGAGAAGACAGAAATAACGCCAGGGGAAAAAGGTTTTTGAAAATTCCTGGCCGGGACTCTAACCCGGATCTGCTGATTGCCGGTCAGATGCTTTACTACTAAGCTTACCAGGCACAGTAACTATATTTCGCCTAAAGCGTTACCCCATCAAACCCAATATCTTCCTAAGCTAGTCAGCTATACAAGGTTTCTGCATCTTTCTTTCTTTCTTCAAATGTATTTGAAAGGCAGGAAATAAAAATGGCGTAGCCCTGTGATGGTTGTATTATCACCCGAAGAACCTGTATTTTTTGCTTTGTATGTGACATGGACAATGAGCCTTTAAATTTTGAGCGGGTAAGAGAATGTGGTATAAAAATTCCTTGGAGGTTCCTAGCTTAGGGAGCTACTGGGTTTGATGGAGGTAACGCTTTTGGCGAAATATAGTTACTGTGTCTGGTAGCTTAGCGGTAAAGCATCTGACCGGCAATCAGCAGACCCGGGTTCGAGTCCAGGCCAGGAATTTTCAAAAACCTTTTTCCCCTGGCGTTATTTCAGTCTTCTCGGTAAAGGATTGCCTTCACTGTGCCGCCCTCTGCTCTCTTTGATTCTGGGTTCTTCTAATGTCCTTTTCTCTTGCCTTTAAAAAAACTCCGGTTTCTTGTCTCATTTCCTCATTGGCGTCCAATTCTTCTTTCTCTTGTAATATATATATATATATTTATATATATACAGTTAGAAATAAATATTTACACTTGTAGGGGTATAGACCGCTACAGAACCACTGCTCTAGGATATCCCATCCACTAGTCCCAATCTTCTGGTGGATGGGATATCCTAGAGTGTTAACTCCCAGTTCGAGGACGAAGGATGTCACATTGGACCTGAAGTAGATCAGTTGTCTAATAAGGCCACTACATTAACCGTACCATATATATATATATATATTTTTCTCTCTCTCTTTTTTCTGTCCTATTGGGTCACAAAAAACAACACCCACCCCACCTGTATGCAAAATACACAATCTCTCACGAACTACGATATAGGAATTTGGGAGGTGTCCTCTTGCCCACATCATGTGACTGGTCTCTATGATACCGTATCTGCATGCGATAGTAAAGGCCTTCTCCGGATGTAAAACACTGTGGAGTATTGCTGTCTACGAAGGAAGGCCTCGCACATAGCATTTTGCAGCCGGAGTAGAGCAGCCAACGTGAAGGGGCATTTCCTGAAGCATCACTGTTCATAAGACAATGGCCTGCTCTCTCGTCAATAAACCCAATATAGCACTTGACAATTTCTCCATCAACTTTCACGCACAGTAAGTTAGAGAAATTGGCCATTCGCTAGGAGTATGGGAGGATAGCCTCTGTCCAGATCTTGTTGAACAAATCTAATAAAAAGGCCATGACTCGGTCACCTAGGTTTCGAAACATGGCATACTGTGAAATAGTTCGGGCGGTGTTTATAGCACATGTAGGTATATCGCCTCTGTCTGAGTGCCGTCTCACACTCGGCCGACCACAAAGGAAGCGGACGGCGTGCAAAACGGTCAGACGTCCTAACATGGCAGTTAGGCCCACAGTAATGAGGTTTCCGGAGAAGAATTTGATGGCCTCATCAACCAACCTAATTTACTCGATTGGGAAAATGGTCACCACCATCAAGGTGATTGTCCACCTCGCACCCAAAATAAGGCTAAGCATCTGGAGAACAGAGAGAAAGACCAAGTTAAGAAAATGACATGATCATGAACAGTGCGTAAACTCATTCACATTCAGGACACCTATCTCCAACTATTCAATCAGGTGGCTAAGGACATAGATACTTGGAGTTTTCGTATAGTGGCCAAAGTGTGTTTTCCTACCGTTTAAATCCCCGAGGAGAAGAAAGGGCCTAGGTAACTGTGCTACGATGTTTTGGAAGTCCCTCGCGCCGAAGTCGGCTAACGCTGGAATATAAGCAGAAATAAAAGTATACCTCATATCCAGGTGTAGCTTCACTGCCACTGCCTGAAAGGGGCTATTTAAAGTGTAGTGATATGTTCAAAACCATTATACCATGTGTAGGAGAATCGTCACTCCCGCTCCCCTCGTTCACTCGTGGTGGAGTCACGAGGCGGTTACCGCAAAGACATCCGGCCCCAGGCATCGTCGGGTCAAGCGCGTAACCGCAGCGCTGCACCACTCGGTGCTATGAAATACCTAAAGGTTAAAATGCAAGATCTTCCCCAGGAGAGTGAGATTCAATTTCACGTCAAATAAGAAATTGGAGACGTGTTTCTCCTAAGCTTGAAGGCTAACGAGGAACCGATGTAAGACTCGGTGTGAAAAACTGTTGGGCATAAGAACCTTCCTGGGCCCACCATCAAGCCTCCCCCCCTCTTAGCACTCCCCCAGTGGGGTGACAACTTATAAATAACGAACACTGAGGAAAATCGAGGTAGAATACGTCAGTCTCCAGGTGACGAAGTCCTCGGATTAAAACCGAGCTACCGAGACTGGAGAGGTAGATTACTTGGCTCGCCAGACCAAGAAGTACCCTGCAAGAGAGGCAGGGTTACCTACCTTAAAGAGCTAAGAAGCAGCTTATCCTCGAGCTAGTCCCTGGTTATCACACCAAACGTTAAGTTAACTTTGTTAAGTTCAACTTACTCTCGCCAGAGAGACTCCTCATATCCTGGTGCATCTTAAACACCAGGGGTATTCCTCGTCCTTGAGGAATTAAGAAAAGCAGAAGGAAAAGGCTTCCCCTCAAGCCCGTTGCTTGGTGGTCATACTGAACTCATAAATTAACTTGGTTGAGGAACCAAGTTCAACTTGTTCTCGTCAGAGAAACCCCCCTCCGTTATACTCGCCCTTGAAGAAGACTGGAACTAAGAAGAAGCTCATCCTCAAGCTAGTAGTTGGTTACCAAACCGAACTTTAAGTAACTCATTCTCGTCAGAGAACCCCTCCCCCCTCTTCGATCCTCGCCCTTGAAGAAGACCCTCCCCGAGTTCAGTCCTCGTCCATGAGGAATTAAGTAACGAAGGAGAAAAGTCCCCCTCGAGCTCGTTACTCGGTGGTCACACCGCACTCCAAGTTAACTTGATTTAAGAACCAAGTTCGACTTCCTCTCGCCAGAGAGACCACGACTATCTTGGTGCCGCATAAAGCACCGTAATTGTTCTCGTCCTTGAAGAACCCCCCCCCCCCCCGGAATACCGTGTGGACCCCCAGCTGCTACCCTCGCCAAAAGAACATCGTGATCCTGCCCACCTACATCTGGCCAGGCGGCACGCGTCGTGAGACAATAACATTCCTGAGGGATTTAAACTCCATTAGAGTCCGTAATCCTAAATCTAATATATGATTGAGGTGTGTAGCGAAATTATCCAATTTTAGAGGGTCAAACTAATTGAATTAATTTTTGTTTATGCTAATATTCAGAGTATTGCTGTAGTTAATGTTTAAATGTTGTGTATTCAATTGTTAAAGTTAAAATATAAGTTTATTTTGGGGATTATTGTGCGTTTCTCTATATCCTTACATGTTTCAAACGGCTCTATTTTTTAAGATATCAATATATTTGTACTCTTAGCACTCTTAGAACAAAAAAGGGGGGCATTCTACGACACCATGGAATGGTCTCCAGTAGACAGAAAACTAACAGAGAACAAGAAAAGATAAACCTCCGCAACTCCTCCTAGTTGGTTCAGAGTCCATGGCAATTCGATTGAATGAATTTGCCCTTCAGGCCTTGCTCGGAGGATATGCTCGAGGTGAAAACCCTCAATTGTGAACACTATTTAAAGACCTTTACACTCGAAGGGCAATGAACTCCCTTAATCTTTATGCGGACCTTTATAGGTGAATGGGTTTATGTCGTAGAATAGGCTCTCGACGATATACTATATATAACTATTCGTTGAGGAAATTATTCTAATATTTCGAGTGCGTGGTAATCTGATTGACCGAGGTTATTTATCTTCAATATGCTTAAGAAGTGGAACTGAGCTCAAGGATAATTATATGGCTATCATTAATAAAATAGAGTTTTATTAATTAAACTATCAACAACACACAAAAAGAAAATGTTTACATAAACGGAGAATGGAAAGGGTCGTGGGAAAATCTGACTAATCCGAGGATTAAGATTTTGGAGAAATTTAAAAAGGTAAACAAATAAAAATTAAAGGGGGGGGATGGTTCGCTAAACCATTTAAAGCACAGGGTAGCGTTGAAAAAAGGTTAGATAATTAAAGGTAATGCTCAGCTTACGTAATTACAAAGTTGTTGTGCAGAGGAAGACGATGCGAAGGAATCTTCGGTCTCCTGGCGATTTCCAGCAGAAGGGTTCTTCGGGGGGTTGTCCTTAGCGAAGGGGAAGGACTGTCTTCGAAGAGTGAGAGCGAAGTGGGGCTCGGAGGTACGAGCGATCTTTGTGACAGCAAATCGGGGATGTTCTAGATGAACAATGGAGGTTATTGTTGAAACCAAGCGTTCTCTTGAAGAACGTTAAAAAGGATAGGAATTAAATTATCCTGACGTGATGTCTTGGGAATGAGAACCGTTTCTTGACGAACGGGCTTGAAGAAAAATGGCTGTTCTAACGTTGTGCTCTTTCTGAACAACAGCGGGGCCTTGTTGACTTGGCGTCTGGAAGGCACGAACCTTGTCACTCAAGGGATATTGTCCTCTTCTGGACAAAAAGGTGGATCTCGAGGTAGAGAGCTCCTATGGTGCACAAGGGAGACCGGATCGGCGTGATGCCTCGCGAAGATAATCTGGATCTGATCTGCTTCAATCGGGAAAGCTATGATATAAATAGTCGAAGCCATCCCCTTGGCGTAGGGGACAATTGAGTGGGAGGCTTTGGGGGAATGCCCCAGTCGCGACTGGGAAAATACCTTATCTGCTCATAAGCCTAACTCAATCTGGCGAGATCGACGTATGGAGGCGAAACGGGGAAATGAACCTCCTTGATTAAATATTGGGTAAGGTGGCGATAACGCGCTCTGCTTCCTCTCGCAGATGCACGTGGGTAGCAATGTGTTTCTAAACATGTGATAGTGGCTGAATTTAAGCGGCCTCAGACCGTTCTATCACTGTTTAGAATACAAATATGTCAAGTAATTAACAATTGGAAAATATTTGTCCCACAAGCTTAATGTGCCTTCTTAACTTGGGAGGCGTAGAAAGTTTCAACTTTCAATTGGACAAACAGGACCAATTTCATGGCCTCTCTGAAAGAGAGTTGGTTTGAATCCTAAACGGCCAGTACCTCTTTCTCTAAGAGATGCGAGTTACATTCCTTCGAGGAAGCAGGATATAGCTCGCCATAACTCACACATCTGGCCTTAAACAATAAAGATTTATCATGTAAGGCCTTTAAGCAGTTTGCGCAGAATTCGGGTTAACGCAACTTGGCACATTTGAAGATTCGATCCGTATAGCCAAAGCGCTGGCAATGGTAACACATCCGCATCAATGGCACGAATGTTTTGATACGCTCTAGATATCACCCAGCTCACAACGACTCAGGGACACGGTCACGATAGAACGCGACGAAGAGTGTAAGAGTGGGTCTCGAGAACCTCTCCTGTTTTCTCATCACACGTTTGACTCTAACCACCAGCTCTTCTGCGATATCTTCTAATGAGTCGTCAGCCAGGTCTCTCGCATACAATACTCTTTATCAAAAAATAGACCTTGCGACATACAGACTATAATATAAATTCAAGTCATTTAGTAATAAGCCTTATTATAAATTAGTGGTATATTTTTCCACTTTGTTAATTGTAGATCGTAATTCTCTATCTTCCTTTCATTTGTACGTTTGGCCAATCGAATTTTTTTCGCTGTGTAGATTATGTGCGGGAAAATTCTCCTTAGCTTTCTTATCGTTTGCTTTGAATTCAACCCATGTGGTTCGATGTAAATATCGTTCTCGCTGTAAAAACTTTGTGCTTTCTCTCGAAAAGTTACTCCTGCATATTCTTTTGACATTGATAATGATTGCAAGTGTTGAAGGTGTAATTGTACAAAATATTTATAAGGTTTAAGTATTTGTACATATATTAATTTGATATTAGTGATTACACTCTTTCATTTCCAACCCCTTAAAGCTGCTATATATAGCTTTAGGACAGATATCTATTTACTTAAAGAGTACAATAAGGTGCACAGGCGAGCCATCGTGTGTCCGAAGATCACTCACCATGACCACTTGGGCAGGGTGCGCAATATTCACCAGAATGGTTCAGTACGAGAAACGGGCGAGATTTGGTTCTCTACCTAGAACCCTCTCTAATGGCTGGCGGTGATGTAGCATGTGTCCTTTGGACAACCTGAATGTGACGGCAGAACTAACTATCAAGAAATGGTTAAAGCCAGGGGTCTAGAAGATACCAGGTATACTCACGATGAGAGGCCATGACCTCATCGAGGCTTCATTCACCCTACTTGAATCTTCAGTTTACTCAAGGTCAAGGTCGGGATCTCCGAGCTGAAAGCGCTTAGGGGCAGGCTGAGCCAGTCGTGGCCTGGTCACCAGCTGAAACAGCAGGGGACCCGTCCATCGCCACCCCGCACCTCTCCGCGCAAGGAGAGGAACACCCTTTTTGTCTTCTTTTTAGAGTTCCTCTTCTTCTTAGGATATGGTGTATCGAGCGAGCAATCTTTAATCTACATAAAAAACGGTCCCCGAGGCCGGATTATACTTGGGGGGCCCCACCCCACCCGAGTTATTTTTCGCACACTTAGATGAACTTTCCATCTAGGATAGGAGCACCCCATGGACCATTTATACCTCGGGAGGGGCCTAAAAAGATGTCGACGATCCTTACTAGGACTCTCAAGGGACTATCTCTTTAATCAACGCCATTGGCGCCTGCGAACCGATAACCCGAGGAAAGAAAGGGGGCAGGTACGCCGGCTGCCTAAAAGAGTCAATAACAATGGCGCTTACGACCCGACGGGGCCCATTAACCCAATTCCATCTATGGGGATTTGCCCTAGTGAGTCACTGAGGTGAGGTGGTAGCCATCTAAACCGTGGACAGAGGACAGGGGAAAACTAATTCCCGGCTAAGAGATTCTTGGAGGGCCTCCTGAGAAATCACAGGGGGTTCACCTCCATTACACAGGTAGATATTATTTATTTTGTTAATTTTAGGAGCCTATTTGGTGACTGCCTACTTGGGTATAAGTCGCCATACTCGACCCAGCCTACTCAGAGGCTATATTAAAAAACAAATAACAATATGTAATTAACAAATAACAAAGATAAAATCTGACAGAGGCTAAAAATATAACAAAAAAACAAAGCAAAAAGGCAAGGAGGAAGTGCACTCCGGCTTCGGGTGTAAGCCGTCTCCTCCCGGCGCAGAAACATGCAACTCACAACAAAAGGTAAAGAAGGTGGAGGAGGCCAGCCCCCTCCAAAAAGTCGTATAGTCCACAAATCAGTGTGTACGAACTCCTTCCCGAGTACTAGGGACAAATGGTAGATACCTCGCTCGTCCAGGTACCGGGACAGGTAACGTGCGCGAAGATCACCCATACTGATACATTCAACAAGGATGTGCCGAACAGTCTGGGGTACAACACAGTCATCGCAAAAAAGGCGTAGGCGAGCGCTCCATCAAATGGCGGTGCGTCCCGCGAGTGTGTCTAATTCGCAGACTTCAGAAAGTATCCTGAAGCCGTCGCGGCATTGGGGGTAGGTCCTTGGGAACAGTCATGGCGCAATGGCACCTAATTTTAAGTTCCCCTCGACCGTCTTCCATCTTCATTGACAAGCAGACCGGAGGGTTGCCCATATTCCAGTCATATATTCGGTGTGAGGAAGAGCGAAACGCTGGTCTGGTCGCCCAGTCTTCGCGAACTATTTGGTGACCTCACCAGTGCGCTCATTCCCTGCAATTCCTACATATCCAGGAACCTAGCAGAAGATAATCTCGACATCCGACCGGCTTGTCAAAACCGTGACATCACGGATATCCCGAACTAGGTGATAGGGAGATTCCAATACCCCGAGAGCACCCAGGGCGCTTTGTGAGTCGCTATAAATCACAATCTGGTCTCCGAACGGGGCACGTCGCGTAATCTCCCGTACCGAGTGGTGTATTGCCACCAGGTCGGCCGTGAAGACAGACGCAGCGCCTGGCAGAGCCCCGCTGACTTCAAACAGAGGGGATACGGCGTGGAAGCCGACCCCCTCTTGGGACTTGGAGCCATCCGTATACACTGGCACGGTTTTAGCGTGACACGAAGTGTGGTGCAAAAAGGCAGAACGCAATACTCACGCAATACACCAACTTCCCAAAGCTCCGTCAAAGAGTTCAAGTCAACCCAATGAGCGGGGCCTTCCATCTTTGCACTCGGGCCGGGACGGCGTGCTGCTCCTCCACTTAACAACTATAACACCCCGCTCCCCTGCGAGGTAAAGCCTGGAGGTCAGGCACGCCTCCCTCGGACAAAAATAATAGGTGATCATCCACCCTACTCCTTATTGAACCCGCCTCTCTATTCTTCTTTATTACATACCCTTATATACACCTCTTAACATTTCATCTTTCTATCCAGAGTTGTTCTGGTGGCTCCGTGTGCTCTTATGGTCCCTTACAAGAACCTGGCCAAATGCAAAGATGTACTGCGAAGTTTCTACTTGCTGAGAGGGCCGAACCCCAGATGCCTGGGGGAGTTACGACGAGGATAGTGTAACAAGATGCCGACTCATTTCGCCCTTTCCATTGCACATATGAGGTGGCTATGCCGGCACCATGGTGGTTTGGGTTGTCAAGGCCGATTACATCCTGCATGGGGACATTTATCTATAATTTCCAAGGCATTTTAACTATAAAATGGCTACAACAAATGGAATTTGCGCATTGCGATCACAATAGAAGGACAGCCACCTCCAAGCAACGCCTCATCACAAAGAGATGCAGGATAGGGAGAGGTAGTTCGAGGCACCCTTTGGCTGATGCATAAGCTCTCATCATACCTGCATCCTCTGTATGAGGTGTTTCCTTTTTACCAGCTTAGGAGCCTCCCGCGGGCAGCTAGACCTCTATAGAGGAAATGCCATGGGCCCCTCTAAACACCTAGCGGAGAGGGGGATTCCCCCCTCTACTATATCTTTCGAGTAAAGGAGTTTTCTCTTTAGTAGTCCCGTCTTCAGAGCCCCCCCCCCCCAACTCTCTAGCTGACTCCCTCCTTTCTCCATTGCAGGGGACAAGCCAAAGGGAGAGAAGAGTCCGCAGATCCAACACACGCAGGGTAGCCCTTTGGCCGATGTGAGTATTTATACAGGGTGAATCCTCTCAAGGAGGGAGGGGGGAGGGGGTAGATGAAGGACCATCCCGAGGTGAGCGAGGAACCGAAGGCGCCCCTCTCCGAGAATGAAGGAACAACCCTGGATTAGTGGGGGGCACTGAATCGGTGGAAAACACACCGGGGGATAATTCCGCTCCTGGGATAGATACACTCAGTCAGAGGAACAGGAGCCTCAAAGGAAGAAATGGGCCATATCTTCCTCCGAGGGGGATTCTCAGACGACAGGTCCACTTTCATTTCAGAGAGTGACCCGGCTCAGGATGACCTTCCGGCCTGAAGCGCGTTAAGAGGCGAGAGGAGATAAGAGGGCGCACTCCCCCGCCCTGCGCTCCAAAGAAAAATGACACGGACGCACAAACAAATTTTGCCCTAAATCGCGGAGGCCGATTATGTCAGCAGTAGTGGCCGGAGGCTGGGGTGGGGCCCACCAGGTGTGGTCAGGTCGGCGGAATTCAGACCAAGGCGACCCTGACTGACTCGCCCCTATTTTACTCGCCACCCCTCCCTATCCTTAAAAAAAATTAATAATAAGAGAACTAACTACAGAAGGAGCCCAGCAAACACCATCTGATCCACTCTCAAGGCAACCCCTAGAAAGGGTATAGAGACCACCTCTAGCAACCAAACTAGATCAGAAGACAAACCATATTAATATTGTTTGTGCACATTAAAGGTGCCTGGATTACATGCTCTTACATATAATGGTAGGTTGCGCCATGTTGACACACACTTATCTACATGTGTACCGAGAGTACAATCCTGCTTCTTTGTAATCATTTCCTCTTTTTTGTACTCTTAAATTACGGGGGTACACTTATCTTTTACCTGTGCACCCACGACTCATTTAGCGATCTAAGAGGCTCAAAGCCAATTTGTACCACCTCCAAAACACCTTTTTAGAAGACAGAAAAGATCATCACCTCGCAGTTAAAGATGTACAGAGGAGACGAATAAGGAAAACGAATTCGTACAAATATTCTTTTTATTTACTCTCACTCGCAAAATTTATTTCCATTTTCCTTGCTATCTTTTTACTTCTTCAGTTTACATTCAGAACTGTTCTACCTACTTTATAATATTTTACTTTTGAAAAATACGTGGCAATCCATTTACCGGGTATTGCAAAAGTCCTGTTACACTAATTACGACGCTCTCAACAAAGGATAGTTTTGATGCAGTTAGACATTTTTTTTTATTGTTTTAGCATATAAATGTGTGTTTAAATTGTAATATTAATTAATGTGGCAGTCCTCGGCGACGAGCACGAGCTCCAGACGAGACCTGAAGGCCACGCCCACATTGCGAACAAAATCCTTCCTCATGCAGGGTCACGCTCGGATAACGTAGGACTACAGTTCGTCGACGTCACTGAGCCCGACTTTGTAGGTCTTGCCATCGACATGCGTCCACACGCTGTAGTCGATGGGATTGAAGTCGAGCGACTGCGTTGGCCAAAATTTCTTGGACAAGAAGTTTCTGCTCGATCCCAACCACTCATTCACAGTGTTGGCCGTGTGGGCCGTGGCACCGTACTTCTGAAAGACTTATTCGCCTTCTTCGTGATCTTTCTCACCTAGAGAAGGACTCTTGTGGCCATCATGTCCCTGTATTCGGCCGCGGTGATCCCCTAACCAGACGCGAACTACACCAGCAGTATCTTCTCGCCATTCGAAGCCACGACGCTTCGTGGACACGAAGCGGACCTCAGAGACATTCAGGCCGAAGCTTACCAAGCGGTCTTTCTGCTCGTTGATGACCGGGTCAACCGTGAAGGGCTTTTCATCAGAAAAAATGAGAATTCGATCGGCATGACTCTTCAAGTCGTTGAGAAGGTGAGGACAGCGCTCCCGACGTTATTCTCGCATACGGTGGTGAACAGAGTCCTTTCTACGCACCTGAAGCTCCTGCCACTCTCCTCCTTGACGGCTCTGGACACTGTGGACACCGAGATGCTCTCCTTCTTCGCGAAGGCCTTTCTCAAGGCCAAACGGTGCACAAATTGAGGCCCGCCTGAACGAGCTCGATCTTTGAGCTCTTCCCCGTTCTTGAGTTTCTCCACGACTCTTTGGACGGTCATTCGACTGACGTTGAGTCACTTGGCGATGTCGGACTTGTGTGGTCACGCGCGCAGGAGAGCAGAGATCTCGATTCCTTTTACTTCCATCTCCACACAATGGAAAAGACATTTTAATGACACATGCTGAAAAAGTCAAACTTTAAGTTTGTATGGCGAAATTTTTTTTATCACACGCCGCGTAAACCTCTCGAAAGATAAAAAAAAACCCCACGAGTGTAACAGAACCTTTTCAAAACCCAGTATATAGAGGGTGTGGGGGGTAATTTGTCGCCTAACTTCAATATGAAAGAAAATAACACAGATACTTCATTTATACGGATCTATTTACCAAAGTTACATGTTAAAGACTTGAAAAATTGTTGTACTATTCATTTAAATCGCCTTTATGACGCCCGGTACATTTTGGGGGATAACAGCAAGCTAGTGTTTTTTTTGCAAGTTCACCATCTGGTTTTGGCAGAAATATTCTCGTCTGGTTCCTTCACAGGCAATGCTTTCTTCGCAAACGATGCATAATTGAGTCTACTATGATATGAAGAAGAGAGAACCGAACAGCACGTATGCCCGGAATTCACTGTTGCTAACGGTGACGAATTACTCACTGACCCCTGTATATACTAAGGTACGTTCTCAATTGACCCACCTTAGGAGGTAAGATCTAAAATGATACAAAATGCTCGTCAATTCTATTTTTAAACATCAACAAACATGCTTTCAATTACTCAGCTCCCTAAGAGTATTGCGCGTTTGTGTGATTTTATAACTGAAGTAATTTTGACATAAAGCCATGTTGAAGCGCTTATTTACCATTTAACTTCATTTTGGCGAGTATTGTTCAATCAACCATCCCGAACAGTAGTCTATAATCAATATAATTAAATTAATTTAGTATTTTAAAACATCAATACGTTGTCCACGTAATCGACGTCTTGCCACTGAAAAGAGGTCTGAGGATCGAAGAATTTCTTCGTCCGGTTTATTCCTAAGCTCTGGAATAAGTTGCGTTACTCTACACTGCAATAACGATTACCCCCAAAAAGTATTTATAAGTCGTCTAAGTTCTTTTAACTAATTTAGGACAATTTTGCACCGCTAAATCACAAAATGACATCGTTTCTCCAATCAGGTCAGCTTTTTGTGTCTAGTCGATTTAAAAAATCCGATCATATAACTAAATCGATTACATTTTTTTATATTTTGGGTTGATTTTTATTAATATTTCTCATCCGAAATATGTTTTTAAGATAAACAACATCGTTGTTTTAATACAATTTATTAATTGAATGTTACAAAAATTGATTAATGTACATTGAATAGTAGACATTGATGAAGGTAACTACATGCAAATTGGATATTTGGTCATCATTGTCAGAATTTAGTGCATGGACTTCCATTTCTCCGAATAATCACGCATCATGCCCGCATCCCAGCGTCCCTGATACTTGGGCTTCATCTCTTCCATGTCCTAATGGAATCTCTTCCCCTGCTCATCGCTTAGTGATCCTAGATTCTCAGGGAACCCACCCCTCTCTGAGAATACGTAATGCATTTTGATGCTCATGTTGCATCCGAGGTTTCCGAAAGCAGTCAGCATAATGGCGACAAGTTCTATGTTGTTCCTGACCTTCTTGTTGCCAGGAAAGTCGTTCACGACCAGAACAAAAGACTTCCACGCATTCAGTTCCACTTCATTCTTTAAGTTTTTAAATCTGAATTGATGATTTGCTGACGGAGTTAAGGACAGTCAAAGACGCCTGCTTTCAACTTCTCCATTGCCAATCCTGGAAAAGCGTGGCACAAATAAGTGAAGCGGACACCATCCTCGTCCATAGCTTTGATGAACTGTTTGATCAAGCCGAGCTCGATGTACAGGGCTCGGAAGAATGTCCTGTTTCTGTTCCCTAGCAGGTTGTATATAAAGTTCCTTAATCTGCAAGGTACCAATTCCTCTCGCACATGCCAGTCCTTCATCGTGCAATGATGAGCTCGTTCCCTATTATCTCATCATATGAACAGAAAGCACGAGTACTGAGTGAACACGGACTGTTGTTCCCTGAAAAGTTCACCATCTTCAAGTCAATACAAATCATCATCAATCACTAATGCTGATCATAACGAATTTTTCCCCGTACGTTCTTCATCGTTTCATATTTCTCCTTCAGTGTAGTCGAATTAATGAAGGGTACAGGCGAAAAATGGTTGCCGTTGTGCAGCAGAACACATTTCAGCGATCACTTGTTGTTGTCAATGAGCAGTCTCCAATCTTCGGGTTGGTACTGTGGCACTCCAAGCTTATGCAAAACCTGCACAATATCTGTACAGTAGACCAAGTACTTAATAAAGAAAAATGGAGATACTCTTGATGTTCATTTCAGTGGATTCCTTCACCTGGAATCAAACACTTCGGCAGAGGACTTTAACGAACTGAGATCGCAAACTAGATTATTTGGCTGGTTTGGGAGAAAAAAGAACATGGAGCATCATCGTCAAAAACACTTCTTTATTTTCTTCAACACTGGAGGAAACTTTATCATTAATGTCAGGAAGTTCATCAAAGAGGGGTAGTGGGATTTCATCACAATGAGCTACAAGACAACGTGTTGATTCAAGATAAGGATACTTGAGGCTGCTCCGGTTCTTTCTGTTGACCCCAGTTAAATCAATAGTGCAGAAATAGCAGTCAGTGCCATGGTCAGCGCCTCCCTACAAACCATAGGAATTCTAAACTTCAGACAACTCTTCTTGCGCTTGGTTCAACGACGCAGATACTCGGTGCATGTTTGCATACCATGTGTGGCGCCCAAGCTTTATCCGAGTCGCCAAGTTTCATACCAAAATAAGCATTGTAAGCATGCTTTAGGAAACTTGTGACTGAATTCCTATTAGGAACAACGGTGTATTTACCATAGATGTAGCAAATAACATCGGGCCTATTTTTCCAAGTTCTTCTGGCCAAATCCATTTCATTCACTTGAAAAAGAAAAATACCAATTAGTCAAAGATTGCCGCATGTAAACTCTTCAGAATTCGTTTATTTAAATGAATAAGAAATATTTTTGAATCATATAAATAGAAAATATCAGTACATGTAAAAAAAAAAACATGTGGCTTTAAATAAAAAAAAATTGATCTGATCGAGCAAAACATTTTTTGGATTCAGCACATCAGAATTTTCCTAAATCACCCCCCGAAACTTAGACAATAATGTTGGTGTCGATCGGTGTTATCTTGCAATTATTTTACAAGAGATAAGAGTAGCAGCTATTTGGATATAGTAATAATACTTATTATTAGCAGCAGCCTCTTCTTTTTGAAGGCAGACGAGAGATTTATATACAATATGATTATCCTTCACCTTAAATATGAAGTTATTTACCATTTATTTGGCTAGTCGACAATTTTATGCAGGTCACGATGTAAATGCGCCACATCACACGAGATCACTTCTGGTATATATGCAATCAACCGCAGTGGGCCTATTACAGACACATGAGGTACTCGGCTATAATGACTAGAGCCAGTACAAACGTGCCCAATTTTCCAACACCCCACTCTAACGATTTTGAACTAATTTCTCTTTACTTAAGAATTTTTCCCTTTATTCCGTGCGCTTTGAGTTTTTGTAAGAGCCTCTTATGTTGGAAGGCATCCAAGGCTTTTTAAAATAGTACCTAAATATATCCATAACATGTGGTTACTTTGGATTTAAATAATTTTATGAATACTTCCAGTAGATTAGTTAAACACGAGGTCCACGCTGAAATATTTGTTATGTGTCCATGATGTTTTTTGTTTTTTACTTTATGTCGAGGTACTCGAGGGGTGGATGGAGTTTTCCCCGACTCTTATATATATATATATATATATATATATATATATCCATATGGAGCTCGGCCGTGAAGCCTGCATTTAATATTGAGGATAAATCCCAGAGCCACGAGAAAGGGATGTAGCATCTTTTAATTTTTCACTACGTTTCGAAAACTAAAAGTTTTCATCTTCAGGCTAGAATAAGTTTACAAAGTTAATATGCATTAAGAAAACTTGAAAAGGCCAACAAGACATTATTTTACAGGTAGAAAGTACTACAAGTTAAATTAAATATGACTTGGCAACAGTTAAATTTGCTTTAAGACCGACTCAAAAATTAGTTCATAAATTTAAAGATTATTGCAGAAATTAATTACAAACTAAGAGAAATTGACTTGGCATTATTTAAAGATGATAAATTTAAACTTTTTTTTTTTTATTATTATTAAATTTTGTAAAGACTAACAGTTAAAAACATTTAATATAAAAACGGAAAATTTGGGTACTTACTAAGGCGGATCCATCCTAGAGAGTGAATGGTAGGTTTAACAAAGGGGCTAGTATATATATAGGTTACATTGACGGTTGGTTTATTAAAAGGCAAACCAACTAACAAACTGTAGTTAAAATTAGTTAATTAATAATGATATTGCACTTAAATCTTCATTGAGTGTAGGTTTGTAGTGTTTTATATATAGAGATTCGAGATGCTACATCCCTTTCTCGTGGCTCTGGGATTTATCCTCAATATTATATATATATATATATATATCCTATTATCCCGAATGGGGAGGAGTCGTCGTACTACTCCTTATACTTCGTTCGGCCCGTGTCCTGAATGGGTTTATTGACTCAGAGTGCTTAGAGGTTGGCTATGGAGGGATTGGGATGAACTTTGCCAGCAAGCGACCCAAAGGAAGTTAGATACACAACAATAAGAACATAAAGTTTAATGAACACTAAACAAGAAAATATATATACACACATATATATATATATATATATATATATATATATATATATATATATATATATATATATATATATATATATTTTTATATATATATATATATATATATATATATACAAATAATGTGCTTTGAGAGATAAATTAATAAGTGAATCTCGGATATCTCACTTGGCTTGAAAATTACTATTCACCATACAAATCCCTATACACTTGTAATGCTGGTAAGCTTCGCGGTGAAGTCGTGGAATGTGAAAGGGAAGGGTTACCTTGGAACCTGATGTTCGGGTGGCGCTGGTGAGTGAAGGTGGTGAGGTAAGGGGTGGAGACGATGAGGTAGGTTCTCCAGGGACCGACCTGATCCCACAATTCCGTCACGATTCTTGCTGGAAGAAGGCGGTGACGGGAGCTTCTTGTTACAGAGAGCCCCACGCTCGTGAACTCCGAGGAATCTTGGGAGTTCTGTGAGGCGAGGGAGTGGGGCGGGTGCGAAGTGACCTATCGACGCGTAGGGCCACGGAGAAAAGCCGAGATATAGTTTTCTCGCTTAGGGAACCAGAGTGAGGCTGTTTGTAGCTTCGTCTCTTACACATGAGTACGAGCTTGGGTCCGCACTGCCTTGCAGACCAACGGGGTAAGGAGCCTCCCTAACTAAAACCGATCTCCTCTCTAAAGATGTGATGCTTCGATGAATTACCACTACACCAATAGATGGCAATTCCTGCCCCGCCAGACGCTGTGCAAGCTTTACTACTGAGGGTTAAAAGAATACGTCTTTTATACTCTAAACTCGGGAGAGGTTCTCAGGGCGCTAGAAGTAGATTAGATATCAAGCTACTCCATTTCGTCCTTTATAAACTTCCGGCAACTATTGGGAGCGAAGATGGGCTCCCATTTATTGATAAACAGTCCGGGAAGGAACTCGGTGGTTAGCTGAAATGGCCGGCGGTTTCTTCCGGCTGAAGACCACCAGATATTGGGCGGGAAGGGAAAGGGTTGATAAGCGGCCTGCCCGGAAGGGAAGTGGGCAAAGCTTCAGAGCATTATGTTATTCTCCTACACTCTATTTGATCCATTATACCAAAGGTGGCCAAATTGTGGCTCTCGAGCCCCATGCAGCTCTCGAGGCAGTATTAATTTAGGGACTTTATTGAAATTTCAACTAATATTTTATAGTAATAACTTTATAAAATGGTTTGAATATTATACACGTAATATAGTTTGTTGATTTTATAGACGCATAAATAAACTTTTTACGATTAAAATAAATTTCAACATACACTTGACTTGCAGCGCAAGTCAACTGTATTAGGACTCACGCCAAGTTTCTCTAATGGACCTGCCCGTTTTATTATGAATGACCACGCACCCTCACTACCTCTAACTTGCATCTCGCGCTAAATTCTTCCATCAGAGAACTCAAATTTTAAGAGGCAATAAGAACAAATCTCCATCACCGACCACACTACAGAAATACAAAGATGTGAAATAAGTTCTACAATCGCTTGTTCATTACAAAATGATCTGAAAAGCTGCGCGGCTTTTAGTTTAGCAGTGTATGAATCTACTGACATTCAAGATATATTTAGCAGTATATATTTGTTCAGTATGTTACAAATATTAAAAATATAAAGGAAAGAATTCTTGGATCAGATTAGCTTAAAGAAAACCACAAAAGATATTGAAAAACAGCAGTTGAGAAAGCTTTGTAAGATGCTCAATTACCACTGTATAAACTTGTCAGCATTGCAACAGATGGTGCACCAACTATGATAAGTCAAACGACTGGCCTAGTTGGGCAAGTAGCACAATATCCCAAGTATCCTGAATGTCTCTTTATTCCATGTAGCATCCATCTTAAGTTCAACAATGTTATAAATTGTTTTAAAAACTTGAATTTTTTCGTACAAGTGCTAAAACACACTGTGATTCATACAATTTATTGAGCAACTGAAGCTTAAGGGAAATCCAAATGAAATTCCATTCTACTTCATTGTAAGATAGCTGTCAACTACCAATCTTTTGAATAAGTTTGTTGCCCTTTTGAGCCAATTATTTCTTCGTGAAATAAAAAAGAAAGAATCACGAATAGGTACAAGATCTGATTTTGTTTACATATGTAATATTTAAATTTTACATTTAATGAATGAACAAATTTATTACGAACCAGGCCAATCACTTTAAAGCTTTTACTATAAAATAAAGCTTTTTCATAGTAATCCGGCTACAACAACAAAAAAAATTACTATTTTCCCTACTTTATATCAAGGTTACCATTTTGTCCGAACATTTAAATTCAAGAGACTATTTTAACTCAATAAAAGGAAAACTTAAAAACTATTTCACATGATTTTGATAACAGGTTTGATAAACTAAAGCGGCTGAAACCATGCTTTGAATTACTTTTTAATCCGTTATCAATCGATGTAATCAATGATGGCTGTCTTGTTGCTCCACGTTTTATCTTGGATGTTACTTTAATAGAAAAAGAGCTTATTTAGAATAGCACTCAAAAGCTCATCTCTAACTGACTTTTGGAAACAAACCCTGGAAGCAAATTATCCTAATCTTCAGAACTTTGGCTTCCGGCTTTTTCAGTTTTCTGAACTACTTACAGATGTTAATTTTTCTTTTCTATTATGAAGTTTGTCAATTCTAAATAAAATGAAATCTCAACCAAAACCTTCAACGAACAAAGATTAAATATTTTTACATTAGTAAGTAGAACTTCAATAAATTTCAATTTTGCATCATTCAACTTAAAATAATACTTTATAACAGCAATTTTGTTCTTAAATATTCAAAGATGTATAATACAGCAAAGATTAGACAATTTTGGCAATGATGAGTAGGATTTTTATGAGGTACTTTTTAACACTTAAATGCACTTTTTAAAAAAAATCATTTCTGCAGCTCTTGAACTTTCAAATCTGTATGAAAAATAGCCTATGTTTTTCTTATTATCGAAGAATTTGGCTACACCTGCAGTATACTATAGCTAATTACCAATTCTAAGAAGAGTTTACCAATTAATGACATAAAACTAATAGGACGAAAGTTATGAGGATCGGTTTACTCTTCTTATTCGAAGATTTGACGTGACTGTAGCATTTTTTAACTCTAAGATCGTACACAAGCTTTGATAACTAGTTCTTTAATCCTTTTGATTGAATTAGGTACACGCGATCGGTATCGTGTGTTTTTGATCGTTTCATTTTGTTTATATATTGTAGATATATGGGGTCTAGTTGAAGGGGCGATAAAAAAAATAATGAGTAAAAATAGCGTAAAGCGAGTAGCTAACGGCTTCCTACGTCGCCGGATAACTGTTGGTGGGCGGCAAATCAACTGAGCCATCTTGAGTCGTAAAAAAAGAAATGACTCATGTTCGCGAAGCCTGTAAATCGCTGGCTTACACTTATCGGCAAGCTACAATATGTAATAATTTCTCCCTGACGTACTTGCATGGCGGAGAGAATCTTTTTCTCAAAATCGATTCTTTCACTTTGTATGGATAGCCAGGACAATTCTTCAACAGAAAAAAAAGTTACGAAATACTCATTCTAGAATTGTAGTGAGAAAAACTTTTCTACTCCTAATCATTCTTATAGCCTCTCTATGGTCTTTCTATAGTGGAAGATTTTCGTTCCAATTCTTTTTCGTCTACCTTAAATTACCCTTGACCAGCATACGATATATATATTTAATATGTTTCTGAATTTACTTCCGAATCGTTGTTCTATAAAGTTTGGTTACCTCTGTTTTGCTCTCGAATTGATTTTTTGATTTTGCTAATAATTTACATAAGTGCCTCCTGCCTAAGTGTTTCAATAACTAGGAATGTACAATGAGATATAACTCGTTGTAACTCTGAATGCATATTTTGAACGTCATTATTATGAAAACAGCTAACCAAGTAATTTGCTCTTATACACTCGAGTAAATCATCTAAAATAATGCTCTCAAAATGCGATCTTGATTGTTGGGTCTCATTTGCAGTTAGCTTGCCTTTGTTTGTACTCTAAGATCTGGTCACGTGTTTACAGTGGCCCAGCAACTTGAACGTTTCCCACTAAGTTTCTGAGGCAAGAATTCAGTCTAATCGAAGGCGAGCCTCTTCCATTTGATTTAAGCGAATGCCGTGGTTAAAAAAAAATGCCTGATTTGATAAGCCCATAGCATTTGAAATACTTCTATTACCATTGCGGTCTTGTTGCACTAATCCCGAAGACAAGCTTTCTATTTATGTATCGGGGAATCATTTTGTCTTAATATATGGTATATCGTTCATTGTCGCTGGTGCCGGGATCCATTATTTGCGGATGCATTTGCGAAACTTCAATAGAAGTTATTGCTTATCCTCTCATGTTGAATATCTTCGACAAAAGAACTAGAGGGTACGATTGAAGAATATTCCTACTAGGTAAGAGGCCATCTATATAACCTTTCGTTCGTCACGATCATTTTTAAAATAGCAAGAAATAAACCAAACCGCATGATTTTAATAACACTTGGAGTAGCATTTGCCTTTTTATGTATGTGACAGGAAGTGATTTTTTCTTACACGAAATATACCAATTAGCTCGTTACTGATTGGTTTATTTCATGCTAAAGGATTCAAGGGGAATAAGAAGGGGTGGGTGACTAGCTGCTCTGCCACTTTCTGAGATATGTTGAAAAGGACGGAGTTGGTGTTCAGATATTTGACGTAGCGAGGAAGGATAATTCCATTTCCTTACTCCTTATTCTAACAGTTGTAGATCGGGTACTCTTCTTTTACCCTTTGGATTTGATTTGATTTGATGTAACAAGTGGTGAAATGTGTAGTAGATGTAGATAATTATGAAGAAAATTTGTATATGCCCTGGAGCAGAGGGCATCCCAGACATCTTACTTTTTTCTATTTCCTTTTTAATCCTCCACTTTGATTGGTGCCAGTGTTTAGCTGACACTTTTGTAATTGTTTACTACTCTTGCCTTTTTTGTTTGATTATTTATTTGTTGATATCTTTTTCTTTAATTATATATATATATATATATATATATATATATATATATATATGAAAAGAAACTCAAAACTTGCACGTGAGTCAAAATTATGATAAATAACACCCGGAAGGAAAATGGAAAAACGATTCCGAGCGCTTTCATCTTTATTCTAAGACCTCTTCAGGGAATAACGTAGGTCAGGACAGTCAATGTCTTAAATAGTAAGGAGTGGGGGGTTAAAACGGCTACCTGCATCAAAACCCTAACTAGGGGGTACAAATTCTTTAAACACTTTAATTTTTGATTTTTCTCTTCCATGTTTCTCCGTGTCCTGAGAAATGTTTCACCCGAATATTTGGAAAAAGACGTTGATATGATATATAATATAGGTTTAAATTTGTGTTACCCTTTCTAGGTACTTGAAAAATGTTATAATTCTGCTTAACGTTCAAGGAGGGATATTGGCCTGTAGTCCACCAATTGATCGGGGGGCTTGTTCCCTTTAGGGATAAAATTTTTTAAACCATCTGGAAAGTAGCCCGTATTCAGGAAAGCGTTAAAGATGTTAGTGATTCCCTGAATGATCTGCCGGGGGGCACGCACCAGATTGTTTTTAGTGATGCCCGTCCAGCCTGGCGCCTTTTGTTTAAAGGTTTTTATGACTTTCATGACCTCCTCCGTTGTTATTGGTCGGCCATGGTCCGCCATCTCCCTCCCTTCGTCGACGTAGGCTCGTGGGTGTGTTTGATGTGTGATCTGGTTAAGTTCTTCAATCATATGATCTTCGAATTCCTGGTCGAATTCCGCATCGTCCTCTGGTGTTATTGAGAAGACTTCCTTCCAGAACGTGCGGAATCTTTCCTCCAGGACCACCGGATCCTCCAAGTAGTCCTCGCCCTCCTTAATGCGGGTTTTTCCTCTACTTGGTAGGCCTTTTAGTTTCTTTACTAGGCGCCAGAATTTATCGGGGGCCACCTCGCTGTCTATCCTGGCTATTAAGCTGTTCCAGATCAAAGCCTGCAGTTGGTTAATAGCCAGCTTTAGCTCATCGCGCAGACGTGGAAGAGTCTTGTACCCTTTCATGGGTACACACATGCGGTCAGCCTCGGTGATGAGGGTTGTTATCCTCTCCAGCTCCCCGTCAATCTACTTTTGAGTTGCCTCGCTTATGTCCACTGGTTCGAATACGCCTAAGATTTCTCCGTAGCGTTCCCAGTCAGCCCGAGGCGTAGTTTTTGCGGAGAGGGACTGGAATCCGGATCGGAGCGAGTGAAATGGTGGTTAATATCGCTATATGGTCGCTGGTATTGCTGGTCCTGGCTCGCTATAGTAGTTGAATGGGAAGCCGTCACCTGTCATGATTATGTCGGGCTTTGTTGCTGCCCAAGAGGTGATATAGGTCGGGAATTCCGGTCATATCCTCTGGATGTTTTTACGTCGCATAATCATTTCCAAGTTATGGTCTCTGTTATTCGTGTTACCATAGCCATCCGTTCGGCATCTGGCGTTGAGGTCGACCCTAAGGAATACCATTCTGCCGTGACCGAAAAGGGTGTAGAAGCTATTGAGGGGCAGATACGCTCTTCGAGGGGGTTGATATGCTGCCGCGATCACGAGGTTGCCCACAAATGTAGGCATCTCTATCGCCACAAATGACTCGTCCAGTTCCGGAAGGTGCATGAACGAGAGATTCCTTTTAATTGCAACAACAGCGCCGTTAAACCTTTATTGAGAATGGTTCTTTGTAACAAATCTGTAGCCGGGTATCTTTATTTGTTGAGATGTTGTGTGGATACCGTGCTCCTAAATTAATATGATGTCGGGGTCGAGTACACGGAATATGTTCCCATACACCGTTGCTTTTCCCTCCCATCCATTAACGTTGAGTGTTACAAATTTCAACCTGTTGTTCGGGTTTTCCATTCTCTTTTACTGGCTCCTGTTGTTTTCTGGTGATGAGACGCTTTTTCCCGTTCCTTTTCTTCTTGAAGTCTGTCGTGGTTAGCTCTTCCAGTGTCTTCTTGTAGAGGGTGACATAGTTGTTGAAGAGGGCCTCCTCGACTACTTCTTTGCACTGGGCATCATAATCCCACTTGTAGTACTTTTTCCTGATGCCTACTAGTATCTTATTGGTGTCTTTGTCTTTTGGAAAGGGGAACTATTCCGATGCGTAGATTGTGAGGTTTAACTCATCCGCATCGAGAGGTCTTTTGGTCACCCGTTTTTTCTTTTCTCGTTGCCCAGCTTTTGACACGACCTCAGCGTCCGAGGAATCCGTGGTTTTCGAGTCCTACGTGTGTTCATTGCTAGGTTTGGTATTTTTGGTAGATTTGGTAGCAGCCTCCCTTTCTTTCCTTGCTTCGATTCTAGGGTCTGGCCTTTTTCTCTTTTCTTTGGGCTTCTCTTCTTGTATGTTTCCTTATTGAGTCGGCTTAGGTACCATTTTCAGTTGTAGGCCTACCCTGATGGGGGGTCGTCCGGGAACCACATCTGGTTCAAGCCATTTTTGGCAAGCATCTGGTTCAATTCCTTAGCAAAGCACCCAGGCTGTGTTAGGTTTCTGACATGGGCATACAGGATGCATGTCAGAATTTTGGTCGACTCTTCGTTCTGTATTTTAAGGTATGTCTTTTTGTTCTCACCTTCAGAATAAGCGGCTTTTGCGACTTGAGCGTACGTAGTATTTGCTTTTCTGGTCGCCTCTTCTTTACTCTGCTGCTGTTTCCTCTTAATGAGTTCTTTTTTTATTGGACAGGCCATAGCCATTGATCGATGTCCCTGTCCGCAGTTTACACATTTCTTGCGAGGGCTCTGGCAGTTTTTCCAGTTGTGACCGGGTTCGCTGCACTTGGAGCATAGTTCTTCGGGCGCCTAGCATTCGCGGGTAGTGTGGGCCTCCATTTTCTAACAGCGGAAGCAGTACTAGATTGGGTGGAATTCCTCCATCTCGATCTGCTCCCCGCTGATCCTGGCGTTGAAAAGCAAGAGCCCAGATTCCTTCGCTTTTCTGGCCATGGAAGATTCTCCAAAAATTATTTTGAAGACATGGGCGTAGTCAGTGTTGTCTCTTTTATTTCTGAATTTGACAATCTCAGTGACTTTAGCCCATGAGTGGTTTTTCATTATTTCCTCCCTTATATCTTTTCTGGAGTGTTCTCCTATCCAGGGATATAGTCTCCCACATATTACGTTCCTATGTGATTGGATCTGCGGAGGGATTGCTGGTCGCAGGCCGAGCTCACGAAGGACATCGACCGCTGCTTCTTTCGTCATTGCCTCTACGTCCTTTTTTGTCTCGCAAACAGCGACGTATCCTGCGGGGATCTTTAGAAGCCTTATCATTGCTATTTTGAGTCGTCCATATACGGCTTCAAACACCTTCTCTTTGGTTGGCCTGGTGTGACCGCTTATGGGGTGTAGCGGGACCAGGGGGGCCCCAGCCTGAGCCATCTTGCCCGATGAGGGCCCCGAGGGGTCGCTCCTTCTTCGTGGTTATTCGATGGCTTGCGAAATCCTTTTCTTTTTCTGCGTGTCCAAAAGATAGAAAGTTTCTTTTTGTAACTAGAGCACTTGAGAGGGGCAACCCCCCCTTCCCACTGCAAGCAAGCTTCCATGAACGTGAACTGCCGGATGGAGAAATGAAATGATGGTGAGTGAACCCGGGGAGGCCCTTCATCCGGGTAATATGTGGTGGACTTAATGATGGGTGGTGATTGAATCAACTACCACCATCCGGGGGTGCCGTCCCGTCTTGGGTTTGGTTATCAATGCTGCTTCCAACTTACACAGGGACGTTTGCGTGTCCCCCTGTGGTGCTGGCAGGAAACTACCCTCAGGGACTAGGGCGAACTCTTCCCCAAATCCTTCAGCATCGCCTCTTAACCGGGTTGCCTCTGACGCTGAGTTCTACAGTGGGCTAGTCCTCAAACCTGCTTTCCTCGGCGCCCCCAATTATGCCTATCACACAAACGGCATAGTTGGAACGTGGGTAGATGAATGGTTAGTTCAGTTCATTTTTACTCCCCCTAAGTAAACGCCATGCAAGGATCTCACTAATCTGAACATTATTAGCAACACATAATTAACCAACCAGCGACCAGCTAAGATTTTACAGTTTTTATTCGTTCTAAGGGGCATTTAAACCGAGCTCTGGACGAGAAAAACGCCAAATGAATAACTTTAGACCAGGTCAGGGTATTCTTCTATCCTCCCCATATCTAATAGCTATATGCAAGTAAGGTTTTACATTGAAAAATGAGGAAGCTAACTTTTTCTGTTTCAGTGATGCAGACCAATGACGTATTATTTCGTTTTTATCTGAATGTGGTTGGATTGGCATATTACGCTACTTTCTTTGATAACGCTTCAACGCTAAAGTGATTCGACACTTCCTAATAGGATGGATTGACATATTGCGCTACTTTCTTTGATAACGTTTCAACGCGAAAGTGATTCGACACTTCTTAATGGGAGTTTCCAAATAATGGAAGCTATTTTACATGGTATTGCGTTACTAGCTTAGTGGTCTGATCTGGTGTTGTGAGGATTTTATGCATTGTTTTGATGTGTGCAATTTTACGCTGTTGAACTTATTCCAAATATATTCCTCTTCTAGTCAAAGAGAGGTATAATTTTCCCGTCTGCTAGCTTACTACATCTAGTGCATTGCCGCATAGCGCCAGAGAAATCAACGATAAAGCACAAAGTGCTGGATGACGAGATATTAGCGTGTACTATGTGTGATTGCGAATAGGATGCCGTTAGGTTAGCCAACTGGTCACTTACTGGTTATATTATAAAAATACCTTTACCAGGACCCTATAGACAGCTACACCCACATGGGAAGAAGGCTTTTATAATTTATCGCAGGGCATATATATTGGGGTATGTGTATATGTTCCGCCACATGATGATGTATGGGTGCCCATGAATAGCTGTATGTATTAATTAAAGTGTAGGTGCTGTATGCCACCGTATTTAAATGCATGCGTGTATGAGAAAACGCATTGAATTAATTGATTTATTTATTTGGTGAGCATGTACACATTAATAGCCGATGTGTAGTGTGAGATGTAACAATGTATGTTATGTGGAATGTTGGATATATAAACCAGTATGCGATGCGAAAGGGTAAAACAACACAACTTGTATATTTTTCTTTAATTGAGGAATCCAAAAATAAATTGATAAATAAAACATTTTCCAGAGACAAACACACAGACAGACATCAATAATACCAGGGTCTTTCTCGTACTTGACTACGTCTCTAATTGCACTGTACACACACGCATGTATGATCATACACACATAACTCCCAATAGAAGCCATTAAAGAATTCGGTTGTATCACATTGGGTGGGGGGGAGAGGGAATTGCCTTGTTGGAGAGATAAGGAGTAAGGCAGGGCTGGTATGCAGTCCTGCATGATATGGAGGCATTAATCCTTCTCTCTTCCTCAGGACACTGCACTAATTAAGGGAATGAGTGAGGAAGAGAGAAAAAATATAAAAATCAAAGGGTAATATTGCCAAAGTGGAAATATTCCCTACGACCGCAAACCTGGCTATTTATCAGAGCGTGGCATTTCTAAAGCGCTATTTAAATCTAGGAAAACTGTACGAGATGACACTATAAATACTCGTATGGCATGGAAACGTCAGACAAGAGATCCATGGGGTGGGAGGGTATGCAGTTGCTATTAGTTCTCTCTGGGGTGTTGAAAGAATTAAAGGGTTGGGGGGGGGGTATCTGGGCTGAACCCTATTGACCCTCATGTCCCATAAAACCCCCATCTCCGGCTTTCCATGGTGATACATTACATGAAAACGACGTTTGTTACAGGCTGCGTCTCCATTTTTTAAGCCCAGCGTAAACATGCAGACGCCCATCTTCTAGTTTACCCAAATTACCACCCTTGAATTGAACTACATATATACAAAGGCAATGCCCTCCCCATCACCCTTGAAGGTGAGTCATCTGCCCTTGGTGATGACGCGTCTGGTGTCTCCCATCGAAGTCGTCGTCAGAGGGCACTAGTTGTATCGTTGCACGGGGCGGCCGTGCGACTCATCGGGGCGATACTGGCCGTCGTGGATGATACCCTGGGCGCGTTCACTCTCGGCTTTTGCGATCTGTTCTAGGGCATGTGGGGGCAGAGGTGGCCCAACGGGCAGAAATGGGGAATCGACACGGTATCCGAGATCGTCAGCCACAAAAGAGAAGTCGGCCGGGGTTCCGTCTGGGAAGGTGAACCTGAGAACGAAAGGGCCCAGAATTGTGACTTCGAGACAAGATGTAAACACGTCTTGATCGATCAATGGTGGTAACATGGCAGCGGAGGATGAGGAAAGCATATGGAAACCCGAGGGGTAATAAAATAATGAGATGACGTTAAAAGGCGAGAGGCTCTCCAAAGGGGTTTCTATTCCCTCGGGCTTCCCTATTATGATCTCCTCCCCACATTCATTAATCGAGTAGATTTCTCAGTTAATTGGTGCCAGGATTTCTCTTCATCCCACAATATAAACAATATTAAGCTGTTATTCATCGGGAAGTTGGATAAGCTATCAAAATCTAGTGATTTTTTCAATTTTCCAAATTTTATAGTGAGTTTGTTTGCGATATTAAAACATTTCTGATGAACTTGCAAGCAGTATTCAAAATTTTCAGTGATATAATTTTTTAGGCGTTTCTTATTAATAGTCAAGAAATTTTATGAAATTTCATAAATATACCCTGAAACTCTATGAAGTTTATGGCGACTTTTTAAAAAATCTAGTGACTTTCTGAAATTAAATAATGAATTTGAAAGCTATCTAGTGAATTTTCTCAGCGTTTGATGAAATGAGAGTGCGCAACTTACGACCAAGATCCTTCTTGGACGACAGAACCATCTGGCCCGGTGGGGGCCCCCTGCTCCTGACGGGAAATGCCGTTACCAGTCTCGAAGTTGAAGGTGTAGTACCCGCCTTCAGGCCCCGTCCGGTCGTCTCTGACGATGGGGATGATGGGGCCGATGGCGAACTTTCCCCCTCGATTAGGGTTCACTCCTTGGTTGGTGACATCGTAGCTCTGGGGGACCGGTGACCCCAGGGCAGTGAGGGAGAGGAGGGAAATGACAGCGGTGATCTGAGGAAGAAGAAAAAAGTGGCGGAGTCAGGAAAGGAAGTCCCTCACTAACACTGGTCAAGGTTCGGATTTAGTGGGACCAGGCGCAAACCCCTCTTCTCGAACGAGCATTAATGCCCCCGCTGGTTACATCGGGGTGTATTAATTTCTCGGACTAGATGATCTACAAGGTCCATCTCATCCCCAGGTCAGGGCGGCATGAAAAAGGGGCTACAGAATCCCCCTTTCAAAAACTCCCCACTTTGTCTCTCTCCAAACCACAAATGAAAATATTCCCTCAGTTACTCCTTCATTGAAACTCTTTGCCTTATTAGGGGGCCTGATTGCTCCTGGTACCTATACCCGGCAGGGAGTAGAGGCTCCCGACAGCGGCCTAAATCGTCCTCCATCCCTCCCAGACCTAGAGGCTTCCCTTGGGCATCCCATAGCCCTCCCAGGTGCCATCAAGGGACCGCTGATGCGAAGGTCGCTAGAAGCGGACTCTTACCACGAACATGGCGACGAAGGTGAGGCGGAGGCGTGCTAAACGAATAATGGCCAGGACTCGAATGTGGCCAGCTCTCGCCGCTCGCTCCTTTTATACCCGCCCGCCCGTCTGAGACCCGACGTCACCCGTGACCTCTCCCCTCCCACCTTGCTTGACCCCCATTAGCAACAGGGGCGAGGGCAGCATCAATTGAACCGTGCCGTTGGGCTGGCATCCATGCCCCGGAAACCCGCACACAGGTAAAGGGGGTGTATGGGGCATGACAAAAAAGTGAAGAGGGGTGCGTGGGGAGAAGTCTCATGATTTGCAGAACATCCCAAGTAATCTTCAAGGTCTCTTTCGGAACGGCAATCAACGAGGGCATCAAACCATATTCAAAGAGTGACCTCGAATAGAAAATTAATGGTGTCTGTACTTGGAAATCACAAGCTGCAGAAAATAAGGAAAATGTTACTTCGATCGGTATTCTCTAAGTGAGAAATTGTTCAATCTATATAAAAAAACAGCAATATATATATATATATATATATATATATATATATATATATATATATATATATATATATATATATATATATATATATATATATATATATATGGGCCGATTCCTTAGGAAGCGCATCCGCAATACGAAGAGTAAAGCAACACGACGAATTTGAACATTTAATAAAGATATCTGAATGTTCCGTACACAGGCCCGTAGCCACGGGGGCTATGGGAGGGGGGCGGGCTTGGACCCCAAATATCTGGTTAGCCCCCCAAATGTTTTAGCCTAAAATAATAATATGATCTCAGTTACACACAAGGAAGAAGTTCTCCCTTGTGTGAAACATTACACAGCAAGCAAGTACATTTATATCTTTTGGAAGAGGTTATTTTATCTGTGGCTGCAACTTCATATTACCACTTTGGTTTTGTGAACTCCCTGGTTGGCTTACTAGTTCGAAGAACTGACTGCCGAGTAAAGCTCTGTAATTGTATTTTGCCCCTAGCTATTCCATAAGTTAAAATACATTCAAACTTTCTAAGAATTCATCGCTAATTCTGGAAGTCCATTCCAATAATTTTGTAGCAAACACCATCTTCACAATCCTCAAATCACGGCAACCCATTTGCAATTCTATTTTCCAAACTGATTTTATTAAATATCATTTTACAAATCAATTTCATGATAAAAATACAAGTGTTTGTATGTATTACTATAACAAAATCCTATAATCTCAACTCAAATACTACAACAATAATGCTACTTATGGACTCTGAACTTTTCAAGTTTGTTGGCATGGTAGTCGCGGTAGCTAATAACAAACTGGCTGGTAAGTGGCTTTTTCTTATCTCTCCATTCCCAACGTTAGATACATGTAATTAAGGCGAACCATAAACTTAAATATCAAGATGGTATTTGTAAATAATTAGCCCCCCTCCAAAAAAAACAAAAAAAAAAAAACACGGCCTTGCTACGGGCTTGTTCGAACATCGAGTATCAATTTTACAAAAATTAGAATAAATATTAAAAACCAGCCTTAAAATATAAGTAGTTAATTGGACAAAAAGAAGATAAAATAGTACAGAATCAAAGGCGAACACACAATAAAACAAATTAAATAAGTAAATTAATAAAGAATTGGTAAATTGGCTTACCAGGCAAAGGTCCCTGCATAGGATGGTGTTCCTAAGCAGACCTTGGTGCAGGTGGGGGAAATTAGACTTAAATAACTATTGGTGGCTTTTTTGGTTGTATAAGAAGGGAGTAGTTGGTTGGATCTCAAATAATTAATAAGGGAGTTGAAGACTGTTGATAGTTGAGTTTAAGGGTGAGTTTGGAAACGTATAAAGACTCCAAAATATCCAGATCATGACTATTTGGAGAGAATTCAATGTCTGAAAGTTGTGTGTTGCAAGACATGGAATGGTTTTGGATAGAAGAAAATTCAGGGGTAGTTAATGGTCTGTTAGTATAGTAGAGAATCCTAGATGCTTACAAATCTTCAATTGGAGTTTTGAAGCGTCGTCTTACCCACGTAGAAGGCATGGCAGCCTTCACACAAGAATTGGTAAGCCAATAAGGACCGAAGCATTTTGGAGTTTTTCTTTATGGTTGAGAAAAGTTTTAATAGTTAGATTGTTGATGGGAATAAAATGAAACTGACATTGAGGGTTTCCTTTAGCTAACACCGACTGTAATTCATTTTCAATTTGGATGTAATAGTCCCAATGTAAGGTATTTTTAAATAAAGAGACATTTTCTCAGGCTTAATGTTGCTATTTGAGCTATTATATATTTTATCTAAAAAACGTTTGGTAAGTTTGTGAATAACTAGGTAGGGAAACAAATTAAATTGACAAAACTTTATAAGGTAAATGAGTTCTTAGTGGAATAACAAAGCCAGTTGAAGCATATTTTGTAGACACGGAAAAGTGTCTACAAAAGGAAAACGGAAGAAATTAGTGCCAAGTAGTGTGGTGAAGGTTTGCGGTATACAGACGTGGATAAATGATTATTAATACAGGTAATGTGTATATCCAAAAATCGAAATTCATCATTGGACTCATGTTTAACAGTGAAATTTATGTTTGGATGTTGACTGCTTAAATAATTATGCAACTGAACGCCATGCTCTTTTTCGCTGAAGAGGGCAAAGCAATCGTCGACATACCGTTTATAAATGACGGGTTTAAATCATTCTGGGCAATTTTCCATCCAGCATTTTTCATGATAACGTAAAAAAGCTTTGGCAAAAGTAGGGCCTAGAAGGGACCACATATCCATGCTGTCTGTTTGTCTATACAAGGTGTTATTAAAAAGGAAAATGGTATCTCCTACCGCAAGTTTGACTAAACCTAGGAACTGCTTTCTGTCTAACCCTTCAAAGTTGTTGTGATTAGAAAATAAACCATTAATAATAAGTTCGCATGTTTCAATAACTGGTACATTTGTAAATAATGATTCAATGTCAAAACTAGTGATATAATATTGAGATAAGTGAGAAGAGCCATCATTAATAAAGTCAGCAAATTCAAAAGAATCACGTAAGATATAATTATTCATCTAAGATGTTCAAGAAGAGGGACAAGGAAATTACACAAGTTATATGTGGGTGTGTGAATAGCTGATAAGATTGGTCTAATTGGTAATGCAAGTTTGTGCATTTTAGAGAGACCATAGAGGATACCTGGGGCTGAAACTGAGGTATGAAGAGTATTTTATGCAAACTCTAATAAGTGAAGATGTTTAAGTTTTCGCAAGAATCTATTAACTTTATCTTCCAATGTAATGGTTAATGTAAAAGGGTCATCCCTAAATTTAAGATATTTTGTTGAATCTTCCAGTATGGTCAGAATTTTGGGTAAACATTACGATCGGCGGCGCGAACGATGGGACGTAAACTATTTCGTCTGTGTTCCAATATGTTGCGCCTTTTTGGAATAAATTCAAGGGGACTTCTCGTGGGGGGGGAGGTTTAAACCCTACGGGGAAATCCCACTATGATGATCCTGAGTTTCAATCAATTGAGGGGGGGTCTGTGGGGCACAGCCCTAGTATATAATCAAAATTGTTTCTAGAATAATGTTCTAACGTTTTTTTTAAACATTTTAATTTAACCAAACGCGCATGAATATGCATGCACGAGTGAACGAAAGATACATGCAAAAAAAATAACTTTTTCGGGCGCGCCGCCGATCTTCATGTGTACCGAATTTTGCTTACATATCAGTCTTTATCTAATAATTATTAGATATCTAATAATTATTAGATAAAGACTCTTTTAATATAATATTTTTTGAGAAAAATAAATTCATTATGAATTGAATGGTAGGTGGACGTTAGAGAGAAACTTATATGTAGTAAGGTTTTTATTGTGTATATTTTGTATTTAAAATCAAAGATACTAAAGTAATTTAAGCCTAGTCCTGTGAAAGCCTTTTTTCGGTAAAGGATTGTTTGAAATTTTCTCTGCTCATTATAACGAGGTACTAGAAGATCAAGAAAGATCATCTTATCATTAGACTGTACTTCCATGGTGAATTTAATGTTGGGGCGTAAAGAGTTAAAAAAAATTAAGAAAAGTTGTCTATGTGGAGGGTTTTTGAAAATTGCAAGAGTCATCATCAAAAAATATTTTATAAAGAATTTATTTCCTTCTGACTTGTATGATAGAGTTTTAAAAACGTTGCTTGATAAACTCATTGACACCCCTCAACTCTCCATAAATGTTCCCAAAATGCCCATATATTTGGCAATTTCAGAGATAGGCAATTTATATGATAGTTTTAAAAGAAAAATCTTATTTATTTTTAAAATGATTCTACACTCACATAGTTTTTATAAACAAATTATCAATAGGGAGTTTCTTCAGCACTAAAGATCCTATCTCTTTGGAGTTCCGCAGTGATGCTGTTTATTTATTTAAATGTCCCAGCTGTACTAGCGCCTTTTACATTGGCAGCACTTTTAGGTCCCCGGAGCTAGGTTCTCTATAATCCTAAAAATTAAAAGTAATTAAAATTCAATGTTTTCTTGAAACAATAGATTTCTATAGAGATTAAGATTTAAATTCCAATCTAAGAAATGTTTCCGTTCTACAATATTCTTAAAGGAACGAAAAATTATCCAGCAACTCGGGCTAATACGAACGAGCCTGGTAGGCATAAAAGACTAACTGGCATCTGTACAGGTGACAGTAGATCTGTCTCTGGTTAATGTTTGTTGTGCACGCCGCTGTCAGCATTTGATTGCTGTTATTCTGTACGTCTGTTTGTAAAGATCACCTTTGTTTTGCAGGGTTGCTTTATTTGTACCCTTAACTTAGAAATGGAGAAAGGCATAGTGTTAGATATAAAAAAACAAGCCATTTGGGGCTAAAAATATTGCAGGAAAAACGTGAAATTCTTCGAGCAGACAGGCCGACTCCTTCATTGAAAAGTAAAGTTGGAACTCAAACATTCCAGATAAGATGGTATGAACAGATTGATTGGCTTTGTGCAAGTAGCATCATAAGTCTACTGCTGGCTATGTTTGTTGTTTCAAACAAAAGTTAATCAGTCGTGGACAGATGGAGGCTATAATAATTATTATAAAAAAAAACATCCTGAGTGACTGTAAGCATCACATTAAATTAGTGATCATTTAAGTAGTAAGCAAAGCTCGAAAACTTTCGGACTGTACGATATTGTGACAACTATTATTGACTTTGCTAAACTGGAAACAGAACGGCATAACAAAGCAGCTGAAGAAAATAGACAATATTTAAAGCAGTTAATAAATGCAGTGGTATACCTATGTAAACAAGAGTTGCCTTTACGAGGACATGATGAAGGAAGTAACAGCTTTCAAACAAAGACGACTGGACTTCTTGTATAAATGAAATGAGTAATTTTTATATTAAAACTATACTTCTCTCATATTGTTCAATTATCAGTGCACATATAAGTGTACGTCGTGCATAACGTCTCTTACCTTCTTTTTACATGTGTCTTATGCGAAATCCATGATGAGCCCGAGTGACGCTGATGACCTGGAGTCGCCACTGATTATATATATATATATATATATATATATATATATATATATATATATAAGTAAAAGAACTCAATGGAGAGGTATGGTATATGATAGGAAAACCACTATATAGGAGCCAAACTTTTGACTCCTATACAGTGGTTTCACCATCATATATATATATATATATATATATATATATATATATATATATATATATGGAGGGTTTTTTATATGTCCTATTTTTTAAGTTTAATGAAATGAAGAATCATTTTGTGATTTGGGTCTAGTTGCCTACACTATGGCTTGGCCTATTGAAGCCACTTTATGACCATCCTTTTAATGTCTTCCTTAATAAGTTTGGCAGCGTTATGTACAAATTTGATTTTCTCTTTAGTCGTGTCTCTTTCTTACTGCTGCTTGTATAATATTCCTGAAGCACTTCCCTGGCTGTTGTTCCCCTTTGACTCTTCTATCCTGGTATCCTTGGCTTTCTGATGTGGGTTGCAGTAGGTAGGCCGGGAGTCTTTGTGTACCCTTTTCCCAAGTACTGTATGAATGATGTCCTTCTTTGCGGTGCTGGCCTGGTTGATGGTTGAACATCCCGGAGAGTTGATAATGGGCCTCCTCCACCCTGCTTGTAGATGGCACACTGTTGAGATACCTCCATGCCTGAAAAGAGACATACAGAATTACATTAGTATACTTGTTTTGAAATAAAAAATAAATATACCAATGGTACTTAAAACCAGAAGTTGTCATGATCCTATAGACAGGCATTTATCCATTGTTCGAACTGAATACACACAAAGTACACATTTCTCAAATTGATGGGTTTAGGATAGGCAAATCGAAATAACTTCATTAAAAAGGAATATTGTATGTTCATTCTTCCACCGGAGGATTGTAATGATGCCTCTGTATATGGAAATATATAAAATGTATGCCTTGGGATAAATATATGTTCTTATATGAACAAAGTTTCTCAAATTAACATATTTTTTCGGAGAAAAATATTGAAATCTTTGGACAAAAAATGTATAATTTTTATTTTGCCATCATACATTTCACTTTTTTTGCAATTAATCTTGTTTATTAATATACTTACAATAACTAGATACAATAAGAATGCTGAAAATATGAATTTACAAGCTGAAATATTAATATTTACAATATTCCTATTTTCGATTCAAGCCGGGTGACGGCCATATTTGATTTCTATGATATTGAGACTTTCAAAATCTTTTGAGTTTGCTTATATTGCAATTTGTTTGAGGTCATCTGACATTTTGACTGTACTACTTTGGATGAGAGACATGTCGCCGAACGTAACATTATGTGAATGCTATGAGTTGAGAGGCATGTTAATGAGTTGAGAGGCATGCTAATGAGTTGCGAGGCATATTGCCGTTGTTATCCCTATGTGAGTGCGAGTGAATTGCGTGGCGTGTTGCCATATCACTATAGGGGTGTTTGAATGAATTGATGGCATGCTGACATAACACTATGCAAGTGCGAGTGAATAAAGTAGGATGAATTGAGAGATGAAGCGCGAAGATAATTTACTCATCTAGAAAATCGGCTAGAAAGGGGTTTGCGACCATATCCGTGGTTGTAGTTTGAAATTGTTGAATTTGTGTCACTTACTGAAGAGTTATGTGATTGACAGTGGGAGAGTTGCGCGTCGCGGACGTTGAGCTTCCCGTTGAGTTGAATTTTCACTCATAAAGGAAACCTGCTAAGGATAATATTATCATTATGACTGGTGTGATAAGGTTGGCAATTTATACTTGTATTTTACGTCTTAAGTAATTAATATTGAGTATGTGGGTGAGCGTTTATGTCATGTTATGAATAAGTAATTTAGAACAGTGTATGGTGCAGATATATATTATACTCATTTTAGGTATGAATTCCAGAAAGAATGATGGCTCAGCGTAAACAACAATTGGCGTATAAACCTGATTTTCTAAATCACTGCTTCACACATCTGAGAGGTAAATCAGGAAATGTCAGGCCTCAGTGTGTTCAGTGTCTGCAAGTCCTTGCCAATGAATCACTGAAGGAAAACAAACTGAAACGTCACTTGTATTCAGTTCATCCAAACTTTATTGAATAGGCATTAAGTTACTTGAAGGATATGGAAGATCAGGTAAAAGGAAGTCGGATTGATTCTCCTTCAGGCTCAACCTTTTCTTTGGAGAAAGCTTCCTTGTCATCCTTCGAACTTTCATGGTATATTATACGATCTTAAAAGTTTCACAATATTGGATAGTAGCTGGTGAAGCCAGCATCAGTCGCTATGGTCAAAACTACTTGAAGGCAGATGTACCTAAGAAAATTGAGTCTGTACCACTTTCTAACAACAGAATCAAATGCCTAAATGATCACAAGTTATTAGATATTTTGGATCAATTGGTTGTGGCACTGGAAAAAGCAGGTAAATTTTTATTACTGGCGAACCTCAACTCATGGTTTTTGTGAGGTACAGAAGAGATGAAAAAATTCTGCAAGAATTTCTGTTATATAATACTCTGTCAACAACCACCACAGGAAAAGATATCTTTGTTATGGTGGACACTGTTTTCAAGAAACATAACCTAGATTGGTTAAACTGTTTGTCTCTGTGTACTGATGGATCGCCATCGATGATTGGAAGTCGAGCAGGTATTGTCACTCGGGTAAAGGAGAAAATCCTGATGTCATAATAATTCACTGTTTCTTACATCGGAAAACCTTGGCCTCTCAACGTCTCCAGCCAGAACTCCATTTTATGCTGAATGATGTTATCTAAATTGTGAATTTTATATAGGTCAGATCTTTGAACTCGCACATTTTCCGTAAAAATGTGTGAAGAGATGGGATCACATCACCAGGACTTACTTTTCCATTCTGATGTCCGTGGGTGCTGTCTCAAAGCCTCATCCTTGGATGGGTTATTGAACCTTAAAAGATGCTGCTTGGGTGGCAAAGCTAACATATTTTGGCGACATCTTCAGGCACTTGAATAAATTGAACTCAGACATGCAAGAGCGAAATTAAACTATGGTAGGCAGCAGTGAAAAAAATTCATCATTCAAGAAGAAACTTGCAGTTCTGAGAGGAAAAATTAGCCCCCGAATAAACAGCTGCTTTTCCAGCACTGAACGTACTGCTGAAAAAATCATCAGAAGTAGAGCTTGCTGACATTAAATTGTTTTTTTTAACATCATTTTCAGAAGCTTCAGGAGGAAATGGACAAGTTTTGCCCCTAAAAGTTGATATATGTCAACGCAGCTGGGTCAGGAATGTGTTTGGTGTGAACGTCAGTGATGTTGGAGAAGATATCCCAGATTCCAAGAAGAAATTTTAGATCTCTAGGGAAATAAAGCGCAGAAGCAACGTTTTGAAATTCTCTCATACTATGAATTCTGGGCTCAACTGTAGGATAAGCCTATTCTGATTCCTGAGACTGAAAACGTTTTTATTCCATTTCCCACCACATACCTCTCTGAGGAAAGATTTTCAGCTCCTATAACGATGAAGACTAAAGCAAAGAACCGTTTGGATCCTGAACATGATCTGTGCTGTTCTCTACCCATCAACATCAAGCCAAATCTGGAGAAACTTGTCTATAATATGAAAGAATATAATGATAGTCACTAAAATACGTTATTCAATTTTTCAATGAAATCTACTTGAAGAGCCAGGATAAGTTGCCAGCCAAATGTTTATTCTCTTTGTTTGCTTTTAGTTGCAGTATAGATTAATATGAAAATGTGCCTTTAATATCTTTCAATCAACATAAAAATATATAAATATATTGTTTATTAAATAAGATGAATGACCGCAAAATATATTGGGTAAAACTAAATGTAGAAACACTCAAGAAATTATTATATTTATCATCAGTCAATAGTAGTTGAATAGTTGGAAGGGCTCATTCATGAAACAGTATTATAGTTGGCAATCAAAAGTTTCTTTATTTTTGCTTGATTGTGAAGGTTCGCCTCCAAATCAATATTATATTATATTTATTAATTAGTAACTTACAGTAAAATTCAGTCAACTATATTCATTTGGATAAAACTAAATACTGAAATAATACTTCATTCCTTAGGGTCGACAGGCAAAAATCAATTTTTGTTTAGGGTCACGACAAAAAAAGTTTCAGAAACACTGCTATAAACCCTACAATTGTGATAGGAATCGAGCAAGAGCTGAAGGGGTCCTTTTATATATTCAAGTGTGGTGGACATTAATAAAGTGGATATAGAAACGAAGATTTTAGTAGTTGAATTCAAGAGAAGCAGCGCTAGGATAAAAAATCCTTAACGTTTACCAACCGCTAACCCTAATCGAAGGAGAGAATAAGATGTGAGAGACCCGTGTGGGCGGGTGAGGGTACTTTAGGTATGAACGCTACGAAGGACGCTTAGGCGGAGCCTAAGGGGACCCGCAGAACGTCACCCAGGGTTCCTTATCCCATCCCAGGGAGAAGATCCGGGAGACTTAGTCAGCCTTGTTATGTTCGGAGCAAACATACTCGTACCTAATGTTAACGGAGGAGGCCGCGAACACATGAGAGCAACCCACCAGGGTTTCACTTGAAAGACGGTTTTGTATTTTCCCGGGCATTTTACCCCTCCTGGTGTTATTGATGCTAGGAAGGTTATCGGCGAATAGTTGGCCCTTGGGAAATAATAACAAAGTTAGCCACAATCCTATTGATTCTAGAATTAATATATTTTTTGAGAAGAAATAATTGGGTATGGCCCATCCGCACCTGCCCACCTCAGCCCGATACCCTCGAGTGAGGCATCGCAGTATACGAATATACCACGATCTCGGGCTCGCGCCCAGGGTACCGGCCTGCGATGAAGCAGCTGCGTAAGGGAGCATACTCTCAAATCACCACTGAAATCGAAGAAATTACTATAGGCTAGCTGCACCCCGGAAAAAGGGAAGTTTAAGTATTGGAATAATGAACTTTAAGTGGCCCGCCAGCATTAGCCAAAATAGTCGTTTAATTTGGTAAAATTCCAGGTTTTTAACAGTTATTAAAGCTAACTTTAATTTCTTATAAAGATCTGAGGTTAGCCATACAAAGTATTTTTTTATGTTAATGGTTATTCCTAAAAAGGTTACTTGAGTAAAAGGTGTAATAACAGATTTTTCATACTTAATAAGTAAAGAAGATTCCGTAATTCTTTTTAATGCATTAAGAATATTGTTTAATTTCCCTATAAACAAAATCATCTTGGTATAAGTAGGCTTTAAGGTTATGTGATGCTGCTAATTTATTGCATTTTGTAGCCATGATTGACTGCATCAAGAAAGGGAATCCACAAAATCCCATGGGGAGTTTTTTTTAATCTAAAAGTAGCCCTGTTTTTTAATCTGATAGCAAAGTTTACCCTAGCACTTAGGTGTAAATTTAAATGATAAAATCCATTTCCCAGGTCAATTTTAATTGCTACGTCGTTTGTATCTAATTTTTTGAAAACTTTACTAACGTTTGGAAGAGAGAATCTAGGCGGTTTAAAGACTTTAGTTAGCTCGCTCATGTCAAAGATTGGTCTAATGACTGGAAGCCTTTTTATTAACTACAAAAAGCCTATGACAGAATCTTACATTATTAGATACATATAATATATCCGTGTTAACCATTTCTTGAATAATATTGGTCATTCGATTGTTTGTAATGGCGAAAGAGGAATACCCTTTTGGTAAGAATATTTTTAAGCCATGTTTATTACATGCTTTAATTAAATTAGAAGAACTGGGGACATTTGCGAGATTTCCGGTTCCTAGATCACCGGTTGTTAGCTTGGGAATGAGAAATTTAGCAATCTTTTGTTGTTTTGATTCAAAAGCGTCTTTCCTCTATTATCAGAAGAAACACAACAATCATATGAAGTAATTCAAATTTTCAAACGTTGACTTTATAGCAAACACATTGGACAGGGGAGGGAAAAGACTAATGGACTTTAACCAGTTAACTTTCTTTTCAAATGGTCGAGGAAGAAACAAAGGGTCATCATATACTCATATTCATGCAAAACGTTCAAGTTAGGGAGTGACTGACAAATAGCGATCATAGCACAATAAGATTCGATATGAAGGTAAGCGTAATCGCAATTGTAAGCTACCAACTTGTTCCGTTGTTCTGAAAATGCAACTTGGATTTATTTCGTGACCGTATACTGATGTACGATTGGGATAGCACCTTTCTAAATAGTGACGTACAAGATACATATGTATTCATATTTACAGTGAGTAGTGCTAACGTTAAATTCTCAATTAGTAAAACGAATACAAAGAAACCGCAGCAAATCAAATAGAGCGCCTTCAATTACCGGCTAAATTTTAAACTCAATACGGGAGAAAAATTGACGATTATAATCATAAAAAAGTTACGCAGCCAAATCAATTATATTATATATAGAATGCTGGAAAAAAAGAACCATTAGAAAAGAAAAAAAGACTATCAAAGAGATATATCAGATAATTCTATAAATGAGCCCAAGTATTATTATGCCTAGGTTAATAGTAGAAAGCCTACCATTGGAGAAGGACGCAGAAGAATGACACCAACGATCCTTTTGAGAGAGAAGGGCATAGAAGAAGGGCCCCAGCAGTACTTTGCGAGAAGGAAGCCTGTATTGACTATTGGAGGCCTTATTCTGGTCTGCTCAGTCCCGGGGATCTTTGGGGACCTCCCGCATGGATCATGATAGCACAGTTGTGAGGCAAGGTGGGCACATCACCTCATTCCTTCCACGCCTTAACTATTCCCTCTCTAGATCCCCTTATTTCTCCTTTTATTAGATCCCCTTATTTCGCCAATATTTCTAATCCGAACTTATTTCTATTTCCTCACTTCATCATCATTTCATATCTTTATCTATTCGATCGTTTTTTCTCTTATTTTACCCCCTTTTCCACCTTTTTATCCTTATTTCACTCTCCTTCACATTCTTTCATCTCATTTCATCCTTATTACAGCCATATTTCGCAAACAACCGTCTCTCTCTCTCTCTCTCTCTCTTTCCTAATTGTCTCACTTCGTTTGATGCATTCCAGTGTGTTCGGATGTGTGTGTTAAATGCATTCACGCAGGGGAGGGGGGGTCGGGCCCTCCTAATGTAGGTCAAAGTTTGAACCTTGAGTCTCAAAATTGATTGTGAACGTTTGTGTACGTATCTGTGTATGTGGGTGTAGGGGAGAGTTGATTGGCGTGGAAACTCGCGTTGTGTTCAGACAAAATAATTGAGACAAAGGACAGGTTTTTTCGGGCATTTCTTGTATTTCGTGCGTGATTATATATATATATATATATATATATATATATATATATATATATATATATATATATATATATATATTGAAAATGAGCCTTGTTATGAAACTTATCTTTAATGTACATGCCAATATTAGAAGAAGAGCCAGTAGGAAGAAGTGCATGGGTTTGAAAGTTTTATCAGACGTTTCGCTTCGTGACGTTATCATCATCGAGCTACAAAAAGAAAAACAATATTGAGAGGAAACAAAAATTATACCTCTTTATTTTCTTACTTTTCCCTTTTTGTATTTCTTTCTTTTAAATTTCTTGTTTGTTTGCTTGTTTTTAATGCAATGACAAAAATGTTGTCTTAAGAAAGGGCCGCGGGGCAGGGTGTGGGGTATAGGGAGGGTACCGATAGGAGTAGAGAATTGAATCTTATGCTCCGATAGGCCGAGAGGCGGACCGGTCTCGCCGCCCCGTTCCGAGCTGGTCGAGCGCTGTGAAGGATACGCCCTTCATACTTTCACTTAGCCCCGTTCTTACACACACTCTGCTCCGATCCCTTACCCTGTTTACTCCCCTGAGGCAAAGGAGAGGTTGACGGTGAATGTTAGGGGGGGGGGGTGAAAGGGACACCACCTCAAACTCCCTTTCTCTCACACAGGGTGGCGCACATTATATGCTTTTCTCTTGAGATTCGCTCGTTGGTTTTCCCTTTAAAACCCCCCACTGTGCGAGCGAACAGCGCCCACACATTCACAGCTCAGACGGCAACCAACATGAATGCAATCGCTCAACTCTCCTTACACGATGGCGGTTCCACTCTGCCGGAACGAAATTCATCCATCTTCATGAAATCATAATTTATCCATCTGGACAGAGTGGAATTCATCCATCGCGGGGGAAACGATTTCACTAAACCTCTAGGAGCAGAACTCATCCGTCATTTGGGAGTGAAATTCCTTCATCTCATGGAGTGGAATTTATCTACACTGAGGGACCCGAATTCCTCCATCTTGACAGAAAGGAGTTCATCCATACTGATGGAGCTGATTTCATGCACTTCGAGGACAAGAATTTCATCTATCCTCTGTGAGCAGAATTCATCCAGATTTCATCCATCTTTAAAGGGGCTAATTCATCTGTAGTGTACAATAACTGCACACATACACAAATAAATAAAGAGAGAGAGAAATAGATAGATAGATAGATAGATAGATAGATAGATAGAGAGAGAGAGAGAGAGAGAAAGAAAGAGAGAGAGAGAGAGAGAGAGAGAGAGAGAGAGAGAGAGAGAGAGAGAGAGAGAGAGAGAGAGAGAGAGAGAGAGAAGGACAAAGACACATTTTGCCAAGTCGAAGTATCAAAGATGGAATAGTAGGGGCAATAAAATAAAGTCGTTTGGAGATAGTTTGTGGTAAATCAACGGAATCTGATTAGAACGTCTAGTTTGAAACCCGACCACAATGTAAGGCTATCGCACCGGCGACCAAAGGAAGGCGGAGCTACGCGTTGCCTCCAAAATGATGCCCATTATAAATAAGAGAACATTTT
The DNA here is from genome assembly GCA_963969495.1 of Ceratothoa steindachneri. Lineage (NCBI taxonomy): Eukaryota > Metazoa > Arthropoda > Malacostraca > Isopoda > Cymothoidae > Ceratothoa > Ceratothoa steindachneri. The sequence goes on from OZ018317.1 coordinate 215,211,771, forward strand.
AATTCAAAGATCATTATCATAAATTTTATTATAGATTATTATTGACCCATTGATTGATTGATTATAATTAGACTCTTAATTCACCGCTCTGCAAATATCCATTATTCTTGCTCTTGCCATTATAACCCGATTTCAAATATTCCGTTTTGCAAATTAAATCTTTACCGTAAGTGTAAACATTTCAAAATGGTATGAAAATACAAGTGTTTAATTCTTTGCACAAAGGAGCATTTTACTTACAAACTTTGATCGGTTAATGCCCCTCAGGCCGTACGTTAAGAAACCTGTAATGAAAAGTAGAAACATGTGCCCCGGACATATACTACTTATTCCAGGCGTTAAAGCTACCAACTCAGTCAGAGAAATAAGGAAATTTTTGTTGGTCTGCTGTTAATTGACAGTTTGAAAGACGTGGAAAAAGGATTAAAGTGGCAGCCACGACAGATGGCAGTATAATCGGGCTGCGGTCAAAGTACCAGATGAGAATCGTCACTTTGCCCGGGAGCGAAGATGTCTGTGGTCAGTGGATTCCTGGACAGAGCTCAGCTGAGGGGAGATTCTTGTAGTGTGACAACTGGAGGTCGTCAAAAAATTGCGTAGTGAAATCCAGCTGACGAGTCACCATAGGAAGGAAAGAAAAATTTGAAGAGAGGAATGCCAAGGCCTTGTGGTCAGTGAAGAAGGTTATATTGGATGGACCCTGGTATCGTGGGATTATTTTTTTTTTACTGCGGAGAAGGCTGAAAATTTTTTTTTTCCATTGCAAACATAGACATTTTTATCTGGACTGGGTCAAATGCTTCGAAAAAAGCTAACGGCTAAGATGGAGGCCGTATTGAATAAATCAATTGAATAGATCAATAATTCCCTTTGAGATTTGTACCTGGCTGGTGCAACACAGTAGTTCGAGCACTGCATCGTCCGAAAGATGCATAGCTGTGAGACGGGTAGCTGCTGAAGAGTTTGAGACATCAGCAGGATGTTTAGGCAGCGACGAGTGTGTGTGTGTGGGGGGGAGAGGTGATAGATAGGGTCCTCGTTGGAGGAAGCAGGAGAAGATAGACATTGACTTCCTTCCACATGGTAGCCAAAGGGTGATAGACAGCGATGGGCCTCCCCTATGAACTTCTGCTGATACCAGCATCAGCTAGCTGACTAACTCCCAGGATCTTCCGTCGAAGAAGAGCTAGACCAATCACTGAACCGAGACCGTGAGCGGAAACCAGGACTCTTAACTCAGAAGCAGCACTTACACCGTAGCTTTTTGGCCAGGTTCTGGACCGCTTCGAACAGTTTGTCCATCTTGTCTTCTAGCAATGGATGGTCTTGTGTGGCGGTAGAGCTAAGCTAACTTCGGTAGGCCAGACCATTGTAGACGGCAGCGGCGATTAACTCCTGGCCACCCAATCCATCCTGAGCTAAAATGCAATCAGGAAGCTTTGCCAAGTTGTAGAGGGGTTGAACTTTCCCCAGCGGCTCCATGATGTTTGGGATATGAATGGAGAGACGACTGAGGAAGGCCTGTCTCAACTATACCGCCGAGAAGTCAGCACACGTGGCGTCTCGGAGTTGCTGGAGGAGAGTTATAGGCTTCTGCCCCACCAGGGTAATATCCCTGGGGAGACTATGCCATCCTTCCTGGTCAGAATGCTCTTTATGCTCTAAAGCCTATTACTACAAGGTTTTAAAAGCATTACTGAAGGTAAATATCCTGCTAACAGTAATCATGCCGACAAACCCTGAATGATCTAAGGCATTCAACAAATCGGTGATCCAGGCCAACTCACAGAGGAAATCTGGATTCGAAGCTATAGTGGAAGCGCCCTCTTCAGAAGAATCCGAGGAGGAAGAAGATGAAGATAATACCTCTTCGGACAGTGACGAAAGCCCGTGCACTCGTACCAGGTAGATGAAGAGTAAATTAAAAACTCCTAGTCCTCCTCCGAAGAGCGAAAAGACTGGACACTCAAAAGTTGTCCCGCAGGCTAAGAAGAAAAAGAAAGAGAAGACGAAAGACGGGTAAATAACATTACATCATGCAATGAAGCGCAATGAGGATTTTGAAAAGTAACATAAATGGCTGGACGACGAAAAAGACTACGGAAACGTATTATGGGAGATTGTTGGTCACGAAATATTCGCAAGAGCTATTCGACAGAGCCGCTATTGCGATGAAAAAAGGGATCAAATACAAGCAAGTCAGTAATCTAACGATAGAGGTCGAACTCGACATAGGTAAGATGGTCATTGCCACCCAATACCAACTGGCCTATTTAGCAGAAGAACCTCCAAAATACTAATGGGGGACCTGAATGCCAGGTGTCAGGAGTCCGGCTATAGATTTTTCAATGAGATCGGTATGGATACTTTGCTGGACAGAAATATCGTCCACCGAATTGGCCTAGACTTCCCCGCCTTTGTCAGAGGAAAGAGTGCCACGAAACCAGACATATGTCTGGCCAATTGTAAGCTGCCGTCCAACTACTACGTGGAGCCAGTCTAGGTAACATGTATTGATCATATAAGGATCTTACTCAATATCAATAGGAACCCTATACATGTCACAGCCGTAGTTAAAAAAATACAAAAGAGCCGAGTGGGCACGGTACACACACCTCCTTGAGAACTATCATCCTTTGACTTTGAATGAGGCAATTCTCCAAGAGATTGACGAGGCACTCAATGACTTAACGACCACCTAATCATCAAAAATAGAGCTTGTATCCCGAAATCCGAAGATAGGTCCATCTCAACATATAGATGAACCGAATACATGAAGGATTTATACTATGAACTGAAATTACTATGTGATATTAACATAAAAAATACATCAATTGGCTCAAGACAACGAAGTAAAGAGATAAAAGAAAAGCTCAGTTAGTTCAATTGATCCTCGAACCACGGTGGAGACGTTGGGACGATGCGATCGAAAGCCTCGATCGTGAAGCATCTCCCAAACATTTTTGGCAAAAAATCAGGCGTCTCTAAGGATCAACTGGTAGATGAAAGGAATAGAAATAATAAACGAAGATGGAAATATCGAGATAAAAGAATAAAAATAGAGAAGCAATATTTCGAAGCTATTGCGAAAAGATATTCAGTATAACTGAAGAGGAGAACGAAGATTATAATATAGAGTTTGAAAGCGAAATTATAGACGGGCTAAACACCCAAATCCATAAGACGCACCCGCACCATCCGTTGGATAGTCAGCGCGACGGAGGCACGCCGAGATAACCGAGAGAATTGTTGTTCTCCTGCTTAGACGAGTGGTATAAAGGTTTGCTTTAATGAGATCAAAACAATTGCTCATCAGTGTGCTTGTTTCGATCGTCACTCTTGCACGGATGCTTAAGCAATTAGGAAATAAACAAATCCCTCCCTTCCCCTACACACAAATATTCCGTTTATCGTCTCTTGAGAAAGGTTATAAATAAGGGCTCCAATATTCATAATTTATTTATTATTGCCCCGAGGTACCTTTCGATCTTTTCGGTCATCTTCAGGTGCTATACTGATAAATATAGAAATTAAATATTATTAATAGTAAATATGTGTAGATATTTTATATGTTTAAGAGGAGATACATTTAATGTATTGCTTAATAAAAAAAATCGAAATTAAAATGAAAAATTTTGGGTTTAAAATGAAAATTATTATGGTAAATTTGTGGAATGAGAATTTTATTACTATTAACTATTTAATCCGTTAAGAGTTTTTAGGTCCTATGTGTACCCATATGTTGGCCATTAAGCCTCGGTCTCTCTTCTTGGATTAAGATAGCTTCCATAATGTGAAGGCGAGTGCCATCAGTTTTCCGTTTGATTTTGGTGTTTTCCACTAAAATTCATCTTAGGAGATAGTGTGACAATATGAGGCCAAAGGGCGATCACGCGCCTTTCTGTACCCACGTGGTCCTGAGATCACCGCATGGAGCTGTGAAAGCATGGCTGAACCCGGGTAAGGATGCAGCCTACGCCGTTATCACACGCCCCAGCTGTATTTGCCTAGGGACCGAGTTCATCGTCTCCAACGGCCATCTTTCAGCAAACATTTTTGCCTTCCGTCCGAATGATCGAAGTCCGTTGGACATTCCAAGCCAACGTTATCACAATTCCCCATTCCCCCGAAGGAGTCGCCGACTTTTTCCCCAAATCACCCGCGCGTCTGGGGGGCCGTTACAGCCACCTCACCAGGCGTCTATATAATCCTTCGACTCAGTTTAGTAAGCAGCACTTATAGATTTCCCACCTACTCCGGCGAACTAGCTGAAGGACGCTCTCATCCCCCCCCCCCCCGCGGCGATTTCGATTCGAATCGAAGGCTAAATCGATCCGTGAACTCTGCCATAATCAATCAGCAAGTATAGACATCCATGAACCCTGCCATAGTCAATTGGCAAGTATCTGACAAGGATTCCCAACTCCGAAGGCTCTACCAGTGCTTCCTCATCTGAAGCAAGAGGTAACCCGACTTCTTCGGTCACTTTTCTCGTACCCCTAACGGACCTCTTTTCTGTAACGAGCACGTAAGAAATTGTGACCGTTGCCGCCTGCAGATTGATCTAGAATCTGCCTTACCCCATTGATCCATTATTTGTGTGAAAGCCCCGGTTTTAAATCACCAACCTGAATCTGACCTACTTAATCCCCTAATTAACCCACCTGTATCTCCTGTGGATATTTAACCCCGTATGTACGACCATTCCCTTTAAACCCAATATTTGTGTAAATATAAATATAATTTTGTTGTTAGTAAAGATATATTTTCTTCATTGTCTTTCTTTTGCAACCCCAGCGCGTACCAGCTACCTATTAATCTTTGGCCAACTTGGACTCTGAAATATTGGTTTTAAAATGGACCCCGCAAAGTTAATAATATACCAACCTTACCGGACTCATAACAATTCCGCCATTCACTTACCGTCTTTAACCAACTTCGGCCCAAAACCCCAAAGTACCTAGATATATATATATATATATATATATATATATATATATATATATATATATATATATAGAGAGAGAGAGAGAGAGAGAGAGAGAGTTTGTCCATTCCACGGTATATACTTATATATGCATTGCTCTATTATAAAATCTGGTGATCATTTGTGTCAGGGTTTTTAAAGGTGTTTGGAGAGATTTTTTTAAAGGCAACCCTCTAACTTTATTGTAATTTACAAAGCTAAGTACCGTTTGAGTTGCAAAGACAAAACAAAACAGGAAACAACCCTGCCATATTTATTTATCGCTTAGTGTTTGTATGTGTGTTTGGACCGACAACCTTTAATAGGAAAATTTTGTTAGGCAACAGAATTTAGCCCACGGTCACTTTAATTCTCTACGGATTAGTAGAGTCTGAGCCCTTCTCATCTTACGAAGACTCCATTATTTTTTTTATTTATTTGTTTAATCGTGTATTATATTAGTGTGAGTATTTGGATAGCCTAGCTTCCGCGTTTAAACCGGGATATTCCTCCGTGTGTCAGTAATTTGGGAGCCAAGCTTCCTCCGTCCCGTCGTTTGAGAGATTTAAACTCCAAGAGGAATCTCTCGGTTTAAGTGTCAAAGACCTTGTCACTTATATACAGGTATGAATTAGAATTAAATTGTGATCAGCTCGAAACCCTTTCAGTAAATTCCCGTGTAGGAGCCCCTCAATCTGCCTTCGTTAAACTCCCCACGTTTAAAACGGAGATGACTTCGGATCTTTTCTCACTCACTTCGAGAAGTTTTGAAGTTAATCATTGTGACATCGAGATGGACGGTGTCGCCAAGCTTCTTCCTCTTCTTAGCTCGCAGCTCCGACACCTATGCGTATCGCTTCCCTCGGAAGTTACGGTAGATTACTCCACCCTCAATTCCGAACTTCTCGTTGCTTACAATATGACGCCTGACTTCTACAGCACCAATTTTCGCCAAGCCCGCATCCAACCAAATATGACCTTCTGTTATTTTGGATATACTCTTTCCCGTACTTTAGAATTTTGATTAGACGCATCGAAATTCCCCCACGATTATGAGTCTCTGGAGACTTTGTTCTACAAGATCAGTTGCTGGCGTTGCTAACACCAGAGATCCGCTCCTTTGTGAAGGATTGCCGGTGCAACTCCTTCAAAGAGTGCATACAAGAAGCAGATAACTATGTGGCGAGTCACAGCTTATACCCGAAGGAAAATAAAAAGAATAAATTTAATAATTCGCGGTTCCCTCCTAAGAACTTCCCAGAATTCGCCAAGGTTATGGGCCCCTTTAAGCCCAGAAGTTTTCCTCTATCGGAACCCCGAGATGTCAAGCTCCTCATATCTAATATTCCGGCGTCAACTTTACCCCATAAGCCAATCATATGTTTTGCGTGCGGTGTCGAAGGCCACACGCTCCCAAATTGCCCCAAAATTTCCAACTCCGTGGTAATACCATTCACCAAGTCCACCAGGTGAATGCTGCTCCCGCTCCCCCTCCATCGTGACTAGAAACCCCAGATCCAATCTCCTCTCCTAGTGCCCTAGGGCACTATGTAAATTTCCTCTTCGACAATAGTTCTCCAGGAAGTCTTAAATTTGAAAACGGAAGAGTTAATGGTGCTGAGTCTCCACCCTCGTCTGCGATAACGGGTGTACTTGTATCATGGTATCGAATGAACTTCTTCCCCCGGTGGCTCCTGACCACAAAAAGTTTGAGGTAGTCCGTAACTACTTGGGACGCGGAAACCGCTTCCCCTGTTATCTGGAGTGTCAGTACTTTTCCGGATGGGCTGAAGTCGTGTCAGCCCTTATCCAATTCTGTTCCGTTCTGGTAAGACAGTTTCCCTCAAGTCTCGTCTAACCCTGTGGCTCAGCCCGTTATCACGAGAGCGCAGGCAGAGAAGGAATTCCAGACGCCCGCTGCCCTTGAAACTCCATTAGATTCAGATTTCAGCGGCTTCATGAGCGAAGAATTCGCTCAATGACAGGAGTGCCCAAATCTCTTTCCCTTGTGGGAAAAATCTTGGAACCTCGAGCAGGATTCCATCCGCGGTAAGAAGACAGCTTTTTATATCGTGAAAGGAGGCTTGCTATATCGCGCTTGCTCGGATGGCGCCAACCCCGAGATTCACGCCCTCTGTGTTCCCCGTTCGCATGTTCCCCTAGTTCTAAAAATTGTCCACGATAATGTGTTTTCTGGCCACTTCAGCAACGATAAAATTGGTCAGAAGATTTTACGGTATTTCTACTGGCCTGGTGCTGCAGTTAACATTTCGGAATACTGCCAATTCTGTGACATCTAACGGAAAACCACGGCAAAAAGGCCTGTTTAACCGCCCCCCTCACCTTCAGAAGGGATCAATCTTATCAGAACCCGTTCGTTCAAGACCTTACCACCTTCCAATTCATCTAACGAAATGCCTTTAACGCCGAGGTTAACAATCTGCTCAACCTCCATATCCTTAAACCCTCTACGTCCAATTATTGTTCCCAATAGTTCTGGTACGGAAATCAGATAACTCTTACTGCATGTGTGTAGATTTTCGCAAATTAAATTTCGTGACCGTTTTCGATGCTGAACCGATTCTTTTAATTGACCAGAACATTCACTCGTTCGGAAAAGCAAAATTTATTTGCGAGCTCTACACTAGCTAAATTTTAATTGTAATAATTTCTCCATATCCATTTTTCCATCTTATAATTATTATAACCGCCAGCTAAAGATTAGCTTATATTCAATTATTTCTGTTTATGTTCTTATTTTTCTCGATGTGTACGTCTATAACGCACATAGCCCTTGTATATATGAAATTAGTATTTAGAAGCTTGGTCCAGCACCCCTATATGTGCATATGTACCACCGTAACCCTTCTGCCATTTATGCAAAATGTATCATTGAATATCCATTTCATTCTTTTTTTTGCTTTGTATAGCTTAGTGTATAAATATTATTTTGATTTTTTTTTATTATGTCCCTGTCGTGGTATACGGCCGAGTATGTATGTACGTTTGTTCGGTACATGAATAACTCCGTTCCTTTTTTCTCTAAGAGTGTTATACTTCTTTTTTTTACTTTTGATTCTTTAACCAGGGAGCATTCGTAATATTATATATCTATTGCCATATGCAGCGTTTCGAAGATTTAATTAAATAACTAGGGCAAAAATATACTTAGTGTATAAATATTATTTTGATTTTTTTTTATTATGTCCCTGTCGTGGTATACGGCCGAGTATGTATGTACGTTTGTTCGGTACATGAATAACTCCGTTCCTTTTTTCTCTAAGAGTGTTATACTTCTTTTTTTTACTTTTGATTCTTTAACCAGGGAGCATTCGTAATATTATATATCTATTGCCATATGCAGCGTTTCGAAGATTTAATTAAATAACTAGGGCAAAAATATACTTTTAATTACATAAACAATGAAATATTAAAACTTTACATATACTAAGGCTATAATAAGAGGCTCTAAGTAAAAATTAATACTACCGATGAGTACGACGGGATGGTTGACACAAAAAATCACTTTAGTACGGAATGGTAACTAACGAACATAAATAAGTTGGAATCCATTTACCTTTAACTAAGAGGGAGTCTGGCATGGGATGACCTTGAACGAGAACCTCGTTGATACGATGATTCGAGGCGTGAGGCTGAATAGGACACACAGCTGTTCGTCTCGCTGCGCGAAGGATACCGTTGGTGAAGGTTATTCGGGATTAACAGCTGATCCCGAAGTAAGTGTGAAGCGCGTGGCGATGCTTATTGACTTGACGATATAAACGTACGATTATTCCAATCCTTGGGTTACACTTGTGTTCTTCTCGACGATGAGACTTGACGATATAAGCGAGGGGATTGTGGATGTAAAATTATTCCAATCTTTTGGTTACATTTGCGGGCTTCTCGATGATGAGACTTGACCAAGAGGTGAATATTTCCTCGAGTATTCCTTGGTATTCCTCAATGGTGAGGATATCTGTTTTTATTCCGAAAACTGAGATATGCGGTTTCTCTGAACGAGATTGGTATGAGAGTGATTCTTTATACCGATGGTCTACTCTTCGATGTGACCATAGAAACCGTAAAGTCGACGAATTAAATTCGAGTCTAAATTCTACCATTCATGATATGCGTGGGAGGGAAAATATAAATCGCGACAACCGGCCTACTCGTATGAATCATCAGGCAATTGTTGACCAGCAACAAAGGATTTTGAACTCGTTTGGACCCCAGGATTCACAATATAGACCCCAAGATTCACAATTTAGGCCCGTTAGAAATGGGGCTAGACCATCGAGGGAACAACATTTCACATTACCATGTTCGAACCCCTTCGCACTGCTAACTCCTATCGAAGGGGAAGAAGAAACTGTACTAATTGGGGATTCTTTAATTATAAATCAAGAGCCGGAATTCACAGCGCGAAACCCGTCAAAACGAAAACGATTTTGCTTTCCTGGTGGCCGAATAGATAAAGTAGTTAGTGAAATTGAAAAATTGGACCAAACACGTGACGGGCGTACGATCCTCACGCTCGTAGGGGGGAATGATGTGCACAGATACGACAGCACCCCACAGGGAATAGTAAACAGCGCTAAGACTCTGATTCATACTGCGAAAGTTAAAGTGAATAACGTAGGAATAATTGGTATTTTACCCCGTGCTATATATACAAATGAGTGCCTTAAGCGCTTGTGTCGCGATACTGGAGTTAGCTTCTTTAACGTTTGGGATACATTTCAAGACCAACCTTCACTTTATCAAACGGACGGAATCCATTTAAGCGATGTGGGCAACAGTCGGCTGGGTAGGATTTTAGACCAGTCAGTACGTAGCATCTTAAGTAGGAGAGTTGCGGGGCCACGTGATGCCCATGCGCCGGACCAATCTTCGCTTGAAGGGGCAATGAGTATTGGGGAGCAGGGAAACGGAACCGATCTGCGTGTGATAGAGGAGTCCACCTAAAGCGCAAATTGAAATGTATATATTCAAATGTTCGTAGCTTAAAAAATAAACTTGCCGAAATAAAAGCCGTAATTCTAGAGGGAGACTACGATCTCGTATTCTTAAGTGAGACTTGGATAGATACACATTCCGGGATCAGTGTTTGCGAATTTGATATACCAGGTTATAAAATTCATTATACAAATAGACAAACTGGTAGAGGAGGGGGCGTATTAGTGTATATAAAAGATGACTTAAACGCTATAACGATCGACTCGTCTACGGCAGATATGAGAAGTGAGGCCTTATTAATCCAATTATGTTGTAATGCAAAAAATAAAATTAATTTAGCCGTCATATATCGTCCTCCATCGCAAATAGAAAGAGAAGATGCTACACTCTTTGATATGCTTTCATCTTGGGTTAGAAAAGGGACCACATTAGTCTGCGGCGATTTTAACTATCCAAACGTTAATTATGGTAACCTAACGTCAGATAAAGCTGGGGAGAGACTACTAAACTTTATTCTGGAGAATTTTCTCGTTCAAAAAGTGGAGGAACCAACTCGTGATAATAATATCTTCGATTTAATCATGGCGACTGACGAGTCATTGGTAGAAAATGTTTGTGTAGGAGAGCATTTAGCCTCGAGTGACCATAATGCGATTAGATTCGTAGTAAACACGTGTGTAGATGTAAAAATTAGTACACAGCTCATGCCACGTTTTGGTAGCTGTAATTTTGATACTTTTCGCGAAAGGATTAAGGATGTAGACTGGGGAAGGCGCGTCGAGAATAAGTCAGTAGGAGAAATGTACACTGAGCTTCGGCGTACACTCCTTAGTGTAAATTTCGACTTAGTAAAGTATGTGCGCCGTAAGAGCGGGAAGTCGATGAGAGCGCCGTGGGTTAGCCCACTAATATTAAGCTTAATTAAGGACCGAAATAGAAAATTTCAAATACATAAGAACAATGAGTCATTTATAAGTCGGCAAAATTACATAGATTCTCGAAGAGAAGTTAAACTGGCGGTTAGAGATGCGAAGAGAAAATATGAAATAAAACTGGCGAAGGATTCAAAGAAGGAACCGAAACGGTTTTACGGCTATGTAAACAGTAGGAAACCCTTAAAAGGTTCAATAGGGCCGATTAAAGACAAAGATGGTCGTTTGACGGAATTTCCGGCGGAAATGTCTGAAATTTTAAATGAACATTTCACAAGCGTCTTTACTGTTGAAGATTCGTCCGAATTAGGATCGTTAGTTGAAGAAGTAGATAATAGTGATATTTGCATATCCGATATAACGGTTAATGAAGTGGAAATTCTTAAATATATTAACCTGATGAAAAAGTCGAAATCACCCGGGCCCGATGGCGTTTACCCCACTCATTTAAAGGAACTTAAGAATGAGCTTGCGAAGCCGTTGCGTGCAATTTTCAATCGCTCATTAGAAGATGGTGTAGTCCCTTTAGATTTCAAGCGTGCAAACGTTACACCAATATTTAAGAATGGGAATAGATACGAAGCAACGAATTTTCGTCCTATTAGTCTAACTTCGGTAGTTGGAAAGCTTTTAGAATCGGTAATTAGAGATAGAATAGTGAGCCACCTAGAGCTAAATAATCTAATTAAAGATTCCCAACATGGGTTTAGGCGGGCGAGATCGTGCTTGACAAATTTGCTGGAGTTCTTCCATAAAATGATTTGCGTTTACGACGAAAGCGAAGCTGTAGATGTAATTTATTTAGACTTTAAAAAGGCGTTTGACACCGTTCCGCACGAGAGATTATTAATGAAAGTTAAAGCAATCGGTGTGAAGGGTAAGATATTAAATTGGATTAGAAATTGGCTGAAGGATCGTTCGCAGCGAGTAGTTATAAATGGTGAATGTTCTGATTGGGTCAACGTCAGTAGTGGAGTGCCACAAGGCTCCGTTCTTGGCCCATTATTGTTTCTAATATATATAAACGATTTGGATAATGGCGTATTTAGTACGATTTCTAAATTTGCTGACGACACGAAGCTGGGCAACCGTGCCTATGTAAGATCGGATGTAGAAAAATTACAAAAGGACCTAAACTTGATTGTCAGATGGGCGGATAAGTGGCAAATGCAGTTTAATTTAAGTAAATGTAAGGTGATGCATTTGGGTTGCCATAATTTGAGGGTAGAGTATACCATGAAAGGCCAAGTCCTCGACGTAGTTAAATTGGAAAAAGACCTGGGAGTTTTAGTCTCGGATGACTTCAAAGTCAAGAAACAATGCGCGGATGCATGTAAAAAAGCAAATCGTGTGCTGGGTTATATCTCGCGTAATTTCACGTTCAAATCCAAAGAGATAATTTTACGATTGTATAAATCACTGGTGCGTCCACTGCTCGAATATGCGGTTCAATTTTGGGCTCCATACTTAAACAAAGATATCGCGCAATTAGAAAGAGTGCAGCGTAGGGCTACAAAATTGATTCCCGAGCTGAGAAACAGGCCGTACGAGGAAAGACTCAGGGCATTAGATTTGCCATCTCTCGAAGGCAGAAGATTACGTGGCCAGCTAATAGAAGTATTTAAAATATTGAAAGGATTTTCAAACGTTGATTATAGGAATTTGTTCGAATTGGATCATAGGGGAAACACTCGGCAACACGGATTAAAATTAGTGAACAAGCGATTTAACACTAGTATAGCCCCAAACTATTTTACGTTTAAAATTACTCAAATTTGGAATAGGCTACCCACCCACGTAGTGGATAGTAGGTCGGTAAATATGTTTAAAAACCGTCTCCACGCGCACTTAAATAGTATAAATATAACGTAGTCTGAGCACAGTAAATAATAACGTCCTTGCAAAAGGAGTTTGGAGCGGAGGAACAACGAGAGTAAAAATGATGACTAAAAATGATGCCAGCGATTTCTCTTGCATGTGTAGTTTAGATATCCATTTTCTTTTCCGCCTATCCTATAAATAGTCTTACTATCCTAAAACTAGATTTTCACCACTAGCAGTCGAGGGCTGCGGAAGTTGAGAAGAAAAACTTTCTATCACCCCCCTTAGGTTGAAGTAGTTAATATGCATGACAATGTACACATGTAGATAAGTGTGTACAGTAGATTATATATTTAAAAAAAAAAAATACAAAAAATAATAATAAAAAAATAAAGCATGTTAGAGATACACTCGTAGATAAGTGTGTATCGTAGTTTTGGATTTAGTGTAGCGGACTAGCCTCGAGCGGACCTTAGGGTCTTTGCTGGTCCTAGATTCTGTAGTTCTGTAGTTCTTGTTCCTGGACGTAGGAAATTAGTTCTTTGCCTGCTAGTCCAAAAATTTGGCGTTGTTGGTGGAACCTATCGAACGACTACATTTTACCTATGTCTGTCAAAAATTCACCGATGTACGCTAATGGTACTTAGGCATAACCCAAACTTACCACCCACACTTTCTGTTAATTGGAATATCACAAAAAAAAACAAATTAGCAACATTAACGGGCTAACCACAGACAATTAACAGAGATTTATCTACCGCCTTTATCCTCTTATTATGTTTAATTTTCCTATTATTGAGTTCCTAAAAATACCCTAAAAGCCTGACACCAATTTTATATGTCTTGGTATACGACTAGAATATTTATGTACATTTGTTCCGTAAATGAATAAGTCCGTTCCTTTTTTCTCTAAGAGTGCGTGGGATGACCTTGAACGAGAACCTCGTTGATACGATGATTCGAGGCGTGAGACTGAATCGGACACACAGCTGTCCGTCTCACTGCACGAAGGATAACGTTGGTGGAAGTTATTCAAGAATAAAAGCTGATCCCAAAGTAAATGTGGAGCGCGTAGCGATGCTTATTGACTTGACGATATAATCGAGGGAATTTTGGGCGTATGATTATTCCAATCCTTGGATTACACTTGCGGGCTTCTTGATGATAAGACTTGAACAAGAGGTGAATATTTTATCGAGTGGAAATTCACATTGGTATTCATCAATGGTGAGGAATATCTCTGTTTTTATTCGGAAAACTGAGATATGCGGTTTCTCTGAACGAGATTGGCATGAGAGTGATTCTCTATACCAATGGTCTACTCTTCGATATGACCATAGAAACAGCCTCGGTAAAAAAAATCCCGATCGGGTCCACTTCTTCTTGATTCCTTGTTTTACCCAGGGACTGCTCTTCTTCTCTCGATTGCTACTTCGATTCTCCTCCTAGTTTTCTCCAGATCGAACTTATATAAGTCGATTATTCCCTGGGGAGAGGAGAGGGGAGATGAGTGCCCACCTTTAAGCCTCTCTCCTAGGGCATCACTTTTCAACGTTGTGACCATTCGCTCCTCTGGTTTACGTCAGAGAAAGTGAAATTTCGTCTATTTAGCGAAAAAAGACCTAAACAATAGAGGGGACAGTGAGCCTGTTCATAGATTTTTATTCTAAAGGCTATCCCACCCTCCTTTGTTTATATTAACGGACTACGAAATCTGCTGATGATAATAATTTTTTTGCGAGTGATCTTGAGGATTGTTGGGACAGCCGGGAAAAGGAGAGGGGGGGACGGGAGTAAAGTATCAGACCATATGGAACGTAACTGTTGAGGCCGTGTAACCAAAATAGTGTCTGTTTGTCCTCGCGATACTGATTTCCCTACAGTCCCCCTTAATGCTCTTATGGTCAGCAATAATTAATTTCCTTTTCCGTTCATATGTACACGCAGTCAGGAAGAATTAGCTTTTACACCTGCTCGACGTCAAGTCAGGAACTCCTTTTTCTTCTTTTCCGCTTACCCCGTTGACCACTCGCGTAAAAGACTCCGCTTCCCCAAGTAATTCGTCTTAGGGGATGTCACCTTTCTCCCCCAACTCCGAAAGTGCAATTTTTTGGATGGAAGGGATGTAGCAGAATAAAGTCAAAGGGCAATGACGTGCCTTTCTGTACCCACGTGGCCCTGAGATCACCGCATAGAGCAGTGAAAGCAAGGTTGAACCCGTGTAAGGATGCAGACTACGCCGTTATCACACGCCCCAGCTGTATTTGCCTAAAGACCGAGTTCATCGTCTACCACGGCCACCTTTCAGCAAACATTCTTAATTTCCGTCCGAATGATCGAAGTTCGTTGGACATTCCAAGCCAACGTTATCACAATTCTCCCTTTCCCCGAAAGAGTCGCCGACTTTTCCCCCAAATCACAAGCGCGTCTGGAGGACCGTCACAGCCACCTCACCAGGCGACTATATAGTCCTTCGACTCAGTTTAGTAAGCAACACTCACAGACTTTCCACCTACTCCGGCGAACGAGCTGAAGGACGCTCGCCTTCCCCCCGCGGCGATTTCGAATCGAGTCGAAGGCTAAATCGATCCGTGAACTCTGCCATAGTCAATCGGCAAGTATCTGACGAGGATTCCTAACCCCGAAGGCTCTACGAGTGCCCCCTTATCTTAAGCAAGAGGTAACCCGACTTCTTCCGTCGCTTTCCTCGTACCCCAACTGGCTCCTTTTCTGCAACAAGCACGTAAGAAATTGTAACCGTTGCCGCCTGCAGATTGATCTAGAATCTGGCTTACCCCATTGATCCATTATTTGTGTGAACGCCCCAGGTTTTAAATCACCAACCTGAATCTGACCTACTTAATCCCCTAATTAACCCACCTGTATATCGTGTGGACATTTAACCCCGTCTGTGCGACCATTCCCGTTAAACTCAATATTTGTGTAAATATAAATATCATTTTGTTGTTAGTAAAGATATATTTTCGTCATTGTCTTTTTTTGTAACCCCAACGCGTACCAGCTATGTGTTAATCTTTAGCCAACTTGGACTCTGAAATATTTGTTTTAAAAAGGCCCCCACAAAGTTACTAATATACCATCCCTACTGGACTCATACAATTTCCCCATTCACTAACGATTTTCAACCAACTTCGGCCCAAAACCCCAAAGTACCTATATATATATATATATATATATATATATATATATATATATATATATATTCATATAGAAGTCTAAATACCACGTACATTAGTGTACGCAGAAATACCCCGACACAAGCTGCGCGTCCCTCCCATATTCTAAATTCGCCTTTCGCCTCGAATTCCCTCCGCCCCTTTTCCCACCAAAGAGACGACCAAATTAGCGGCCGACCTCTCAGGAAAATGTCTGCCGCTAAAAGATACCGAGTTTTCGCGCAGTCGTAAACCGCAACGTGGAGGAAGGATAGCTCAAAGGTGTGAAAGATTTACTCTGTCTGGCAGCAGATGAAAAGGTCTTTCAAGCAGCGATACGGATTTTATGAGAATTCGGTGCTCTCTTCCGATTTTTACTCGTGAGGAAAATAAAAGGGAAAATTCTCCCTGGAGTGAGGCAAAAGACCTTGGACCACGTTGAGTGTGGAGAGCTAGTCCCACAAAGGAAACAGTTCGTCCGTTTTAAGAAAGAAATTTCGGGGAATGTGTGTGTTGTTATCACCGTACTTGTAGGTGCCAAACTTCTCGCAGCCCCCCTTCCCTCCCTATTCAGAGTCAAAGGTTACACAGGACCTCCCTTTGCGGATTCCCCTAGACGCAGTTAGGTAATCGGTTTTGGCTACCCACACCAGGAGCCGAATAATCGGACAGTCACTTCTAGGAAGAAGAAGTCCGATTTGAGCCACAGTTTGGCTCGCCATCGTGATCCAGCATAGGATCATTATATCACCGGTCTAGGATTACCTTCTCATTCGGTAACCTCGGACGGCCGGACTCAGTGCGATCATCGTCACCAGAAGAAGACCTTGGACCTACGTTGAGTTTGGAAAGCTAGTCTCACACAGGAAACAGTTCGCCCGTTGTAAGAAAGAAATTTGGGGGAATTTGTGTGTTGCCGTCACGGTACTTGTAGGTGCCAAACTTCTCGCAGATCCCCCTCTCCCTCCCCTTCAGAGTCAGAGGTTACACAGGACCTCCCTCTGCGGATTACCCTAGACGTAGCTAGGTAATCGGTTTTGGGTACCCACTCCAGGAGCCGAATAATCGGACAGTCACTTAGAGGAAGAAGAAGTCCGACTTGAGCCACATAGAATCATTATATCACCGGTATAGGATTACCTTCTCATTCGGTAACCTCGGACGGTCGGACTAAGTGCGATCATCGTCACCAGAAGAAGATCTTCACCGTCATTCTCGAAATACTTACAACTTCAAAGGTATCGTTAAAGTGAATTATCCCCTCCCCTAACTTCACCAGTTTATTCGTTAATTAGAATTCCCATCCCGACCCCATAACCTCGAGTATTAAAAGGGATTAATTCAGTGCCTAATTCAATAATATTATTCCATTCATTCTACCGGGTGCCATTAAGACGCAAGCATCCTAGTGAGTAATTTTCAAGTATAAGCCCCACGAAATTATGTAGACTTACTTATTCAGTGCAAAGATTAATTCAATTTATGCCTATATACGCTGTTTCATATTTCTAATTCATGTATATTAAAGATTATTTTTGTATCTGAGTGTTTAACTATTTTGGACGATCCTTTGGCAATTAATAAGCAATCCACTCGGCTTAAATCGCAATATTACACAAGTCCACCCATGACTGGCTTTTACTGAGTAAGGACACACTCAGGGGATCATTATCTTAATTTTGATAAAAAGGGAAGCACCGGGGTTATTCTTATCCACCGGAAGTGGCTACGATAGGTGTATTGCATACACTTCACTTCCATCTCACCTTGCTGCAGTAATAAAATATATGTTCAGAAAGTGGGACTGGGATTACCCACTCACTAAACCTCGACAATATATATATATATATATATATATATATATATATATATATATATATATATATATATATATATATATATATATATATATATATATATATATATATATATATATATAAATATATATATATATATATATATATATAAATATATATATATATATATATATATATATATATATATATATATATATATATATATATCTATATATATATCTATATATATATATATATATATATATATATATATATATATATATATATATATATATATATATATATATATATATATATATATATATATATATATATATTTTCTGGCCATTCCACGACAAATGGGTTCTGTGTTCTAATAAATAATAATTTTTAATAGTGCCGTTTTGCAAATGCATGGTGAGTCTACGATACAAGGATGTGGTTGTGATTCCAATGTATTTATTGAAGAAAGAAGCTTACAGTCTTCATGAGGGTAATTAAATTAATAAATTAGATTGGAGTTCAAAAAATGCTAAATTAAAGGATATCTAATACAAACAAATAAAAAATATTCTCAAGAAAAAACAAAAAAACTCGAAAACAACGGCTCCTATGCTGTAAATAAAAATAATATAACCAAAAATCAAAACAATGTTAAGCGAAAGCGCCGAGCCAAGCAACCTGCCACATATTACCATCGCCCTCATTAAAAATCATTTATTACAATCTAAACCTCTCCTCATTCATATCATCAACACCACTCATCCAAAAGGTATACAATCTTTTTTACCTTTTTCTCTCTCTCTTCCAGAGTTTAACTTTTAATTTTATCAATATGTCTATTTATAAATATAGCCTAGCAAAATGATCGAAAAGGTGGAAAGGTATTTATGTCGGGATTATGATAAATAAATTATGAATATTGGAAGTGTTATTTCTAATATTTTTTAAGAAAAAAATAAAATGTAATAAGAAAATTAGAAAAGAAAAGAAATTTAATAAAATATGTATAAAAGAGCAAGTTTTAATAATATATATATATATATATATATATATATATATATATATATATATATATATATATATATATATATATATATATATATATATATATATATATATAAAGTGTTTAAAGAATTTGTACCCCCTAGTTAGGGTTTTGATGCAGGTAGCCGTTTTAACCCCCACTCCTTACTATTTAAGACATTGTCTGTCCTGACCTAAGTTATTTCATCAAGAGGTCTTTTAGAATAAAGACGAAAGCGCTCGGAATCGTTTTTCCATTTTCCTTCTGGGTGTTATTTATCATAATTTTGACTCACGTGCAAGTTGTGAATTTCTTTTCATATATATATATATATATATATATATATATATATATATATATATATATATATATATATATATATATATATATATATATATATATATATATATATTAGGGTGATGCAAAAAGGGGGTAAAACAAATTATTTCTATTTTAATGAGATACCATTTTATCACTTCATCACTAACATTATAATTTAAGAAAGGGATTTTTTTGAGTATTTGAATAATAATTTCATCTTAGTTTGGTTATGACTTATGTTTTTCATCAAAGTTATTTCTAATAATTCTTTTATAATATAAAAAAAAAATGGTGTAGTTCAGAAAATTTATTTTTATATATCTTCTTCTATAACTATATTTTAGCAACGTGATATTTTGAAAAGGGGGGAATTTAGTTTAGAGTTCCTTTTTAAAATTATTATAATTGGCCAAGTTCAGAAAATTTATAAAAAATTAACAATGGCTGCTTTTTTTAGATTTTAAATTTTAATCTTAGTAGCGAAGCGCAAGCTCCGCCTCTAGGAAGGAGTGGCGAATCCATTGATTCATTTTAGTGCCAAAACTATTTTGCCAAAATTTCACATGAAAAAACTAATAATAAGATGTGGCTGATTTCCATGGCGCCCAGATGTACAGCAAGCATGAGGCTGCTTTTTTTTAATAATGGAAATGGTTAATGATTTGAAGTAGTTGCAATAATTGTCTTGTTTGATTTCTCAGTGAACCTTTTTCTGTAGTTTGGCATAACTTGTAACAAATACTGTTGCCGCTCCTCGGTATTAGTTATCAATTTGTTATATCCCTCCATGAGCGTAACTCCTCTTTCAGCAATGTCATTAACAACTTTTAGACCATTAACATTTTTAGCAATCTAAAAGCTTTCTGCTTGAGGCCAGTCCTCAACCGATTTGTTAAAAAGAAATTGAGGACAGCCCAAGTGTTTGGAAGAGAGAGAGACTGTGTTTGTTGTCACAAACCGCCAAGGGTGCATCTTGCCATAATTCTCATTGTTATTTTGGTTTCCTTGAGTGGATCTGAATCTGCAGGATTCTTCAAGGCATCTTTCCTTTTTTTCTTTTGTTTCTTTTGTGTCAGCGCAATTAGCTCTTATGAAAGATGCCAGAGATGGTTTTTAAATTTATTCAAGGCGGCATTGGTAATATTTTCATTTGTTATTTTGTAGTAATGAAGTTTTTCAAAAAGAAACAAATCATTCATTTGGCTGCCTTTGGTAGAAAAACAGTGCTTTACATAGATTGAAATGGCAAACTTGCATATTTTTTCCAAATAGTTTGCTTCCTTGGGTGAAAATTTGAATTGACTTTTGAAGATGAAAATTTTCATGGAGTATATAAGTTTTGCCATCTCTCTAGCTGTTATGCTCTATTTTTTTTCACCCCTGGACGAGTTTCTCCCATTATTAATATCGGTAACTCCAAAGAGTTCCTTGTAATCGTCTCGAATTTGTCTTTTTTATCTGTACATCTTTCTTTTCTTGAGGATAATTTTCTAAATTTGTCTTGTCTTATGTTATTCCATGATTTTGTGAATCTTTTGAATAAAGAAATATCAGGGCCAGAAGAAGCTTGAAGAGCAGGTGCTACGACTGCCTTCGAATAATTTCAAATCAAATATGTGATCTGGGAAGGGGAGCCACAAAAGGTCTCTCTAATCTTTGCTCAATTTTTGTGCAAGCTCCTTCTTTACGACCTGTATTTGAAGCAGTTGTGTCAAAACACATACCTTTCACTTTATGTGTGACTTTCCAGTCAAGCATCATTTGATGAACTGCTTCAGACATACGTTTGGTAGTGCCTTGAGGAATTTTTGACACTCCATGTAGCTGTTCTGTACCACTGCCTGATATTAAAATTGGCAGGCGATCCAAGACTTCTCCTAATATGTCTTCAAGATGTTCTCCACCCCAATGAACTATCAAGGGCTTCTCAGTTTGAAAATGTTTTTTCAAGTTCTCACTGAATTTATATTAATTTTTGTCGAGCTCGACGGATAGTAGAGTAACTGACATTATAGTCGTCAGGGTTCTTCCCTGCCCTTGAAATGGTAGGAATAATAACGAGAGAGGTTGAGCGGTCAATAAGTTTTGCGAATTGGTAGGGCAAAACAGAGGAAGGGGGATGGCTGTTTGTGGGGGTGTTAGGACAAGTTATGATAAGTCAGGACCTGCAGCCGCACGCTCCTGCCTCGTCTATTTAAGAAGCAGTAGCTGATCGCAGATCGTCAGTCACAAATTTGTCAACAATGCAGAAGGTTGAGCACCGCGCAGTGCTCAAATATTTGACCAAGGAAGGCAAGAATGCAAAATAGATCCATGAACACATAGCTGCAGCGTACACCGACACCGCCCCTTCCTATGCAACCATTGCTCGCTGGAATAGAGAGTTCCGCCATGGTCGTGAGTCCCTTGAAGATGACCCCGTTCAGGACGCCCGTAAGACGTGACTAACGAGGACAATGTGGCCCATGTGGAGAGGATGATCCTCGAAAATCGACGGGTGAAGGTCGAAGAAATTGAGCGAGAACTTGGAATATCACATGGAAGTGTTATGAATGACAATTTGGCCATGACCAAGGGTCTCTAGAAACATCATGCCCTATGATCGACTTCAACGTCGTCAAAGTTCGAAGGAGCTGCTGCTCTTGTACAACCAAGACCCGGCGGGATTCGAGTCACGCATACTGACAGGTGATGAAACGTGGGTCCATCACTGGGATCCCGAGACCGAGCTCGAAAGCATGGCCTGGAAGCACAGGGGCTCTCCCATCCCCATCAAGTTCCGGACCCAACCCTCAGCCGGGAAGATCATGGCCACCATCTTCTGGGATTCTCAAGGAGTGTTGATGGTGGACTATGCACCTCGTGGAAGGACCATCACAGGCCAATATTACACCGAGGAACTGGCTGGGTTGAAGAAGTGAATCCGTCAGAAGCGGCGCGACAAGTTGACACGCGGTTTCCTGCTCCTCCATGAAAATGCCCCTGTCCACAAGGCCAGAGTTGCACAAGCTGCCCTGCGCGAATGTGGATTCGAAGAGCTCAACCATCTCCTTTACAGTCTAGATCTGGCCCCTAGCGACTACTTTTAATTCCGACAGCTCAAGTCTGCACTGCGTAGACGCCGGTTTGGGGACGATGAAGATGTCCAGCTCGCCGTCCAGGAGTGGATTGAACAGCAGTTGGGAGATTTCTGGTTGTCGGTAATTTGAAGCCTCAGGGCCAAGTGGCGCAAGTGCATTGAAGTCGAGGGTAGTTATATTAAAAGATAATAAAACACTTTTCTTCATATCTCGTTTCCTTATATCCGAATTGCAAAACTTATTGACCGCCCCTCGTATCTCGGTAACATCCAAAGAGGAAAAAATATTTTCGTTCAATATTTTAGACTTTTTCTTCCGATGACCTTTTGATTGTTGAGGGTTTTGGTTTATGGAATAAATCTTCTACTTCTGTTTCACTTAAAGCATTGCTGTGACTAGTTCTACTTGCAAGAACAACTGTTTCATTTAATAAAGCTGCTTGTCGTCGCTTTTATATCTCCATTTTCTCTTGCTGCAGTTGTACTTCAAGTTTACGTTGTTGTTCATTTTTATCTATTTCAATCATTATCTCTTTCCTTCTTGCTCTCTGTAGATGAAGTGACTCTTTATATTTTTTAGTGGTCATTATTTCATTAGCATTTACATGAGCAATAGTAAATAACTCATCTAGACTTTCCTTCCATTTATTTTCTTTTACTCTTTCATACAAGGATTTTTTTTGTCTTTGCTCTTTCTAAGTGGTTTCCAGTCATCATATAATCTAAATCTTTACTGCATTACATTTATGAGTGGTTGGTAACCCAGCATTTTCGCCACACATCTAATACATCACTGATAGTTACGTTTAAAGCTTCTCTCTCCTGTTTAACACTTCTATGATTCATCGATAAACAGATGACTTCTTTCTTTGATGGTAACTTGGTATGGCTCAGGTGTATTATTGCTTGACCAATCAATCAAACTTCAGTTGAACATCTGGTTGTCATAGTGAATCCAGTTGAAATTCTTGAAATTAGATAAATCAGGAACAGCGTCGCACAACCTTCCCTTCGACCTCAAGCAGTGCACTAAATCATGTCACGTGTGTCTTTTGCCCCGCCTCAGCCTCTTGCGACAATTGTTCAGGTTCTATTACTTTAGTAAAAAATAATTTAAATTTATAATATATAATCTATGTTGATTGAAAATGTTTTTAACGCTTAAAATATTATTCACAAATATACCTGTAATGCAAGAACAATATAATGAATGAGTAATTAAGTATAAGATAGGCATTGATAGTTTATTTCGATTTTCAATAAATCTAAAATATTCAAGTACCGAGCGCAACCTTTAAACATTATTTATTTGACTAAAGATTTTTGCTACAATGTTTTTACCGGAAAATGAATCAATTAAGATAGTATTTCTTCTGAAATAATATTTCCTAATTCGCAAAAATTCCGTACAGGGGTGGGATTCGAACCGTGCACACTGAGGCAGCGAGCATGCTTTTGATCAAGTGGCCTAAGAGATGATTTAATTGAGACCAAAGCGGATGCTCACTGCCTCAGTGTGTACGGTTCGAATCCCACCCATGTACGAAATTTTTGCGAATTAGGAAATATTATTTCCGAAGAAAATTTTTCTCGTTTTCTGTTCCTTGCGGTTGTTGGATTCATTTCATTAATCTTTCGCGCTCATGAAAGATTTATACATATATACGGGGTGAGTCAAAATTATGTTTACACTTCTATAAGTTTTATGATTTATTTTTCATTATTATTATGATTAATGATTTATTTTTATTTATTTTACAGATTTACATTACCTATGGCTGACAGACTAACAATGGAGCACAGAAGGGTCGTTGCAAGCTTGATGAAAGTTTTTGGATCGGCAACAACAGTGCGTCGAAAGTTTGCCGAACAATTTCCAAATCGTAGCCCACCAAGCCGTTTAACAATTTATCGCATCTATGACAAGTTTGTATCCACTGGATCAGTAGCAGACAACTATCAAGGAAATGCTGGGCTGCCCAGGACAAGAAAAAGTAACTTGAACATTGATATCGTGCGGCAAGCCCTACAACAGACTTCGAATGCACCAAATGGCTATATCCGAGATATTTGTAAAAAGCCGAGGGTTTTTTTTTTTCACCTCGATCCCCTCGCCCTTCCAATGCACCAAAGGGCTCAGAGTTCATCCAAATCGACGAGACGTTGCAGTCTGGAAACAGGGATTTCACAGAGCACAGTGTGCCGAATTGTATCCAAAGACCTTGGCATGCGACCATATCACCTACAAATTGCCCAAGCTTTGATAGTTCGGCAAAAACAGGTTCGAGTAGAATGTTGTGAGATTCTGGCTGAAATGACAAGGATCCAACCGGACATTGCTGATCGTATCGTATTTAGTGATGAAGCCACCTTTCATACAAGAGGTCATGTTAACCAACATAACACTATTTTCTGGGCTACTGAAAATCTACGTGTCATTCGAGAGCATGAACGGGCCTCCCCAAAGGTAAATGTGTGGTGTGCCGTGACCACTACTGGTGTAATTGGCCCATATTTCTTTACAACTCTAACGGTGACTGCAGGTAGCTACCTACAAATGCTGCAAACGTTTGCCATTGATAACACACCCCTACATATCAGACGAGCAGGGTATTTCCAACATGATGGTGTACCACCTCATTTTAGCCACACTGTTCGCGCTTATCTTGATCAAACTTTCCCAAATCGTTGGATAGGTCGCGGCGGACCGTTGGCATGGCCACCATACTCCCCTGATCTCACACCCTGTGACTTCTGGTTATGGGGTATGATAAAGGATCGCGTGTATAGCAAAGGCGTTAGTGACATCGAAGAACTCAAGGACAGAATAAAAGGTGTAATATCAAATATTCCCCGTGAAATGTGTGTCAAGGCAATAAATTGTACTGTTGATCGCTGGTTTGTGTGCATCAATTGTGCTGGTGGACAGGTGGAGACTGTTCAGTAAACTCTGAATAAATAATTCCTCTAATTCTAGTGTTAAAATTTGAATAAAATAAAACTTATAGAAGTGTTAAAATAATTTTGACTCACCCTGTATATATATATATATATATATATATATATATATATATATATATATATATATATATATGAAAATTAACCCACAGGAAAATGAAAAGATGAATCAAAGCACTTTCGAACTATATTTGCAAGTTCATTTTCAAGCAATAGCATGAAAATGGAGAAGACAACCTTATATAGGGTACAAAGATACGAAGGGAACGCCCATCACATAGTACAAACCAATGGAAGAAACACAAAAAAAAGACAGAAAAATACCAATAAAAAGAACAATAGGCAACTAATAACAGACATATGCAGCCCCCTAAAACGATATACACACAACAACGCCGTGTATATGAATGGAAATAGTGAGTGAAAAAACAAAAAAAAATTTAAAGGATTATCATTAGAACGAAAATTTTTAGGGCCAAGAGTTAATCCACGATCATAGCAGAGACACATGGCGGGGGAGGCAATGCGAATGATATTACTCTAATAAAGAGTGACAACAGGCTGAATTATGAAGTTATTTCATTTAGTACAAGTTTTTTTAAAACAGGGTCGAGTTTAAATAAGCCGGGGAGATATTTATATTAGGCAACATGCCAATTAATGAACACTCGACAATATTTCATTTTGTGAAATCAGCGGAATGATAAAGGAATTTTGCAGAGTTCCAGTCAATTAGGTGGTTATTTTCAGATAAATGTAAAAATATTTAAACTCGACCCTGTTTTAAAAAAACTTGTACTAAATGAAATAACTTCATAATTCAGCCTGTTGTCACTCTTTATTAGAGTAATATCATTCGCATTGCCTCCCCCGCCACGTGTCTCTGCTATGATCGTGGATTAACTCTTAGCCCTAAATGTTTTCGTTCTAATGATAATCCTTTAAAACGTTTTTTTTTTTTTCACCCACCATTTCTATTCATATACACGGCGTTGTTGTGTATATATCGTTTTAAGGATGCATATGTTTGTTATTAGTTGCCTATTGTCCTTTTTATTGGTATTTTTCTGTCTTATTTTTGTGTTTTTCCATTGGTTTGTAATTATGTGATGTGCGTTCCCTTCGTATCTTTGTACCCTACATAAGGTTGTCTTCTCCATTTTCATGCTATTCCTTGAAAATGAACTTGCAAATATAGTTCGAAAGTGCTTAGATTCACCTTTTCATTTTTCTGTGGGTTAATTTTCATATTATTGCTTTCCTCACGTGCCCCTTTTGAGTTTTTTCATTATATATATATATATATATATATATATATATATATATATATATATATATATGTATATATATATATATATATATATATATATAATGAAAAAGTTATATATGTTAAGTCACATCAGATGTGATTAGTTGCCAGATAGGTTATGAGTTGAGTCGCCTTGTCCATGGGTGCCATACGCTATAAATACCGTGGTTCAGATCCTACTTTAATCAATAGGTCCCTACTGAGAAATACAGACATTTTATTTGATTTCAGATTGGTGGTAAAACCCTACTTTTAAAGAAAAATTAATATTATCGTTAATTTTGATTAATTGTGCATAGCACAAAAATGGGCAAAGATATACCCTAAATAATAATTATATATATAATACTAATAATATAGTGATACCTTTGAAGCAATTTATTAGGGTGGCAAGAAATTAATGTTTTTAGAAGACTTACGAAACATGTTTCTTAGAGTTGTTTGATTTTTCCAAATTTGGTCAAAGGTTTTTGGGGATGACATTGCAGCAGTGCCGAGTCCTTTGCTTGACGTTATAGTCACACCGAACCTATATTCAATATCTATCAGGGTATTTGTGGTCAATCATACGTGTCACCTTTAACCCGAGATGAAAGTTTTGGGGAAGGTTGGGAAGTTTTTCCTCATCACGGGACTTTGCACCAATGGATTACTATTTGTTTAAGTAATTACCACATTAGCTGAGTGGAAAAGTTTACTCGAAGAGGAAGGAGGAGGAAGTGAATTTGTATTTCACTAAAATGAATGAATTCTTCAAGAAAAGGATCCGCTGCTTAGAGAAACAATGGGACACCAATGTCAACAATAAATGCAACTACTTTAACTACAGAACTACAGAATCTAGGACCAGCAAAGACCCTAAGGTCCGCTCGAGGCTAGTCGCTACACTAAATCAAAAACTACGATACACCCTTATCTACGAGTGTATCTCTAACATGCTTCTTTTTTTTTTTTTTTTTTTTTTTAATACTATCTACTGTACACACTTATCTACATGTGTACATTATCGTGCAATTTTAACTAATCAAACTAGGGGTCGGGGGAGATAGAAAGTTTTTCTTCTCATCTTCCGCAGCCACTCGACTGCTAGTGGTGAAAAGCTAATTTAGGGATAGAGACTACTTATAGGATAGGCGGAAAAGAAATGGGACATCTAAGCTACACATGCAGAGAATCGCCGGCATCATTTTTAGTCATCATAATTTCATATCCTTAAACCTCCGCTCCAAACTCTCTCTCTGCAAGGACGTTTTAAATTCACAGTGCTCAACTACGTTATATTTAAACTATTCAAATGCACGTCGAGACGATTTTTGAACATATTAACCGAAGTGCTATCTACTACGTGGGTGGGCAGCCGATTCCAATTTTGAGTAACTTTAAATGTAAAATAGTTTTGGGCTATACTAGTGTTAAAACGCTTGTTCACTAATTTTAACCCGTGCTGACGAGTATTTCCCCTATGATCCAGTTCGAACAGATTGCGAAAGTCAACGTTTAAGAAACCCTTTAGTATTTTAAATACTTCTATTAGCTGGCCACGTAATCTTCTGCGTTCTAGCGATGGCAAATCTAAAGCCCTGAGCCTTTCCTCGTATGATCTATTCCTCAGCTCTGGAATTAATTTCGTAGCCCTACGCTGCACTCTTTCTAATTGCGCGATATCTTTCATTAAATATGGAGCCCAAAATTGAACAGCGTATTCGAGAAGTGGCCGCACAAGGGATTTATATAAAGGTAAAATTACATCCTTAGATTTGAAGATGAACAAGAAGCAGGAGGAACTACAGAACTACAGAATCTAGGACCAGCAAAGACCCTAAGGTCCGCTCGAGGCTAGTCCGCTACACTAAATCAAAAACTACGATACACCCTTATCTACGAGTGTATCTCTAACATGCTATTTTTTTTTATTTTTTTTTTAATACTATCTACTGTACACACTTATCTACATGTGTACATTATCGTGCAATTTTAACTAATCAAACTAGGGGTCGGGGGAGATAGAAAGTTTTTCTTCTCATCTTCCGCAGCCACTCGACTGCTAGTGGTGAAAAGCTAATTTAGGGATAGAGACTACTTATAGGATAGGCGGAAAAGAAATGGGACATCTAAGCTACACATGCAGAGAATCGCCGGCATCATTTTTAGTCATCATAATTTCATATCCTTAAACCTCCGCTCCAAACTCTCTCTCTCTGCAAGGACGTCCAAATTCACAGTGCTCAACTACGTTATATTTAAACTATTCAAATGCACGTCGAGACGATTTTTGAACATATTTACCGAAGTGCTATCTACTACGTGGGTGGGCAGCCGATTCCAATTTTGAGTAACTTTAAATGTTAAATAGTTTTGGGCTATACTAGTGTTAAAACGCTTGTTCACTAATTTTAACCCGTGCTGACGAGTATTTCCCCTATGATCCAGTTCGAACAGATTGCGAAAGTCCACGTTTGAGAAACCCTTTAGTATTTTAAATACTTCTATTAGCTGGCCACGTAATCTTCTGCTTTCTAGCGATGGCAAATCTAAAGCCCTGAGCCTTTCCTCGTATGATCTATTCCTCAGCTCTGGAATTAATTTCGTAGCCCTACGCTGCACTCTTTCTAATTGCGCAATATCTTTCATTAAATATGGAGCCCAAAATTGAACAGCGTATTCGAGAAGTGGCCGCACAAGGGATTTATATAAAGGTAAAATTACATCCTTAGATTTGAAGGTGAAATTACGCGCGATATAACCCAAAACGCGATTTGCTTTTTTACACGCATCCGCGCATTGCTTCGAGAATTTAAAATCGTCTGAGACTAATACTCCCAAGTCTTTTTCTAATTTAACCGCGTCGAGGACTTGGCCTTTCATGGTATATTCTACTCTTAAATTATGGCAACCCAAGTGCATTACCTTGCATTTGCTTAAATTAAATTCCATTTGCCACTTGTCCGCCCAATTGGCAATCGAGTTTAGGTCCCCCTGCAATTTATCGACATCCGCTCTTACATAGGCACGATTGCCCAGCTTCGTGTCGTCGGCAAATTTCGAAATCCGACTAAGTATGCCTTTATCTAAATCGTTAATATAAATTAAAAACAATAAAGGGCCTAAAACAGAGCCCTGCGGTACCCCACTACTAACGCTGGCCCAATCTGAACATTCCCCATTTATTACCACCCGCTGCGAGCGATCTTTCAGCCAATTTCTAATCCAGTTTAAAATCTTACCAGTCACCCCAATCGCTTTAACTTTCATTAATAACCTTTGGTGGGGGACGGTGTCGAACGCCTTTTTAAAGTCTAAATATATTACGTCTACAGCTTTGCTTTCATCGTACACGCAAATCATTTTGTGGAAGAATTCGAGCAAGTTAGTCAAGCACGATCTCGCACGCCTAAATCCATGTTGGGTATCGTTAATCAGCTTATTTGCCTCGAGGTGGCTCACTATTCTATCTTTAATTACAGATTCTAAAAGCTTCCCAACTACCGAAGTTAGACTAATAGGCCGAAAATTCGTTGCTTCAAATCTATTCCCCTTCTTAAATATAGGTGTAACGTTTGCTCGCTTGAAATCCAACGGAACTACGCCATCCTCTAATGAGCGATTGAAAATTTCACGCAATGGCTTAACGAGTTCATTTTGAAGCTCCTTTAAATGAATTGGATATACCCCATCGGGGCCCAGAGATTTCGACTTTTTCATTAGCTTAATAAATTTAAGGATTTTCTCGTCATTTATAGTTACATCGGATATGCAATTATCAGCACTACGAACTTCCCCAATTAACGATTCCAATTCGGAAGAATCTTCCACAGTAAACACGCTCGTAAAATGTTCATTTAAAATTTTGGACATTTCTGTCGGAATTTCAGTCAAACGACCATCCTTATCTTTGATCGGCCCTATCGATCCTTTTACGGGTTTCCTATTATTTACGTACCCATAAAACCGTTTCGGTTCATTCTTTGAATCCTTAGCGAGGTTTATTTCATACTTCCTCTTCGCATCTCTGACCGCACGTTTAACTTCCCTACGAGAATCTATGTAATTTTGCCGGCTTATAACTGACCCATTGTTTTTATGAATTTTAAATTTTCTATTTCGATCCCGGATTAAGCGTAGTATTAACGGACTAAGCCACGGAGCTCTCACCGACTTCCCGCTCTTACGCACATACTTAACCAAATCAGAATTCACACGAAGCAGCGTACATCGAAGTTCTGCGTACATCTCTCCTACCGACCTGTTCTCGAATCGTATTCCCCAGTCTATATCCTTAATCCTTTCGCGAAAAATATCGAAATCACAGCTACCAAAACGAGGGATGAGCTGCGAGCTCATTCTAACTTCTACGCAGGTGTTTAGATCGAATCTAATCGCATTATGGTCGCTGGAAGCTAAATGTTCACCCACACGTACGTTTTCTAACAATGACTCATCGGTTGCCATGATCAAATCAAGAATATTGCTATCACGAGTAGGCTCTTCCCCTTTTTGTACGAGAAAATTTTAGTAAATGTTTTCTTTTTTTTTGTTTATTAAAAGTATTTACCTTCGTTTTTAAAATAACGAAATTAATTTCGTGACAACTAAAGTCATATTAAATATCACATTAAATATCAGAAGCAATCTATCTGAGTTGAATCCTTGTTGTGATCACACGTGATTCAAAATGTTCACTCTTAAATAAGTATTACATTGTGATAGATAGCCGTCTGGTACGGTTTTTTTTTGGTAGATAGATGTTTCATTGATCGTCTAACAAGGTTTTTTTTAAAGGAAACTCCATTGATATCTTGTTCTTACCGTTTTTTACGTGTTTTTATTCACTTTCGGTCGACTTCACGTCAATTCGTTCGAGCAGTTAAATAACCCTCAACCTAATTAATCTCCTCTTACTTGTATATCGTCTTTTTTGTGTGTTATTAGTTGTTTTTGCTATTAGCATTATTTATTCTTTGTCTCTCTCTTTAGTTTTCCTGTTTTAGTTATTTGCATAAAGATAAAGCTTGTGTTGGGTATACATAATTGATCCAGCAGGAATTCATCTGCTTCGATTGTTTGTTAAGCCGCCTCATCAATCAGACTTATATAGCTTTTCGTTCTGATCACTTGTTGACGTAATTCTAGAATTAAAACTTAATTGTTCATTCAACTAAGCAATTGCACCGCATTGATATCTAAAAACTCACAAGCTCTTATGGTTTCCCAGGTCAAGTTTTCATATTTTGTACTCTTTTATGTCTACAAAGTGAGAAACTATCGAAATTTATATCTCCAAAATACCAGTACAGAAATTTAAGTGTACGATATGTGATTGCTTGTATAATAAATAGATGCATCTGGAGAATTTAGACCATGAAAAATTACGTTAACGAAAGAATAACTACTGAAAAATGAACTCTCGTCTCGTTTGAGGAGATCGCAAGGCGGGGCCAGTGTTCTAAACGAATTAAAGCGAGAATTTCCTCAGCTACTTGTACCTTGCGGGAAGATTTTTCTAGAAAAAAAGGAACTTAGTAGAGATCACCTCAAATACAAATGTGCCAAATTATATTGCGAATAATTAAAGGGCAGTAAATAATTCCGATATTGGGAAGAGCTAATTTATTCGCGTATCAAATGAAGCTACACCAATAGAGAGGACTAAATTTCAACTAAATACCAGAAATTCATTTGCTTGTTTAGAACAAATTGATGCCGAAGACTAGACAATTCCTGTAGGAGATTCGTTAATTAAAAAGCAAAACTATGAGTTTATAAAGTAGACAGAGAAAACGCAGAATAAGTGTTTACCGGGTGGTCGTATAGATTACATAATTACATCGATTCAGCCGGAAGCAAAACGGACAGAGAAGCCAATTTCAATGGTTGGATCTAATGACGTGAAAGGATTAGAATGCGTTTAGACGAATTATATAATTACTAACAAAATATCGGAATTTAATTACAAAGATGAAAGCTAAATTGAAACGTGTAGTCATTATTAGCAATATACAGCGATACTATGCAACAACCAGAATTAACTCTAAGCGATTATCGATTTGAAAAACTGCGAGTCCTTGCGACGAAATGTAGGTCTACTTTGAAACTTCCTTGGGTCACTTTACGAAAATTAACTTTTGGACTCGACGGAATTCATTTAAGTGAGATATGGAACGCGGTAATTTGTCGTATTTTGGCAAAAAAGCATGAAAAGTTTTACCAACTGCTTATGACAGCAACAACTCCAGTGGGAAACTACTTACCGGGTGGGAGACAAATGTTGTAGAGAGCGTTTTAAATTGTCTAATCTTAAGAGATCTAGGGAGCTTACTGAACGTCCAGTCGTTGGACTTCATCGCAATTACTAAAACAGAATATAGAGACTTCATAGGGGAGTATCATAGCGGGAGATTTAAGCTCTTTAACAAAGACTGACATAGAAGAAATGGTTGAGGGATGTTCATCTACGTAAACGAAAATCTGTATTCATCGGTTATTAAGACAAAGTAATATGTAACTCAGATGTTATGAGGGTGCCATAGTGGCAAATACAACAAACTTTAACTTCACGTGTATTTATAGACCACCGAGGTAGAGTGAAGAAATTGACGATCACCAGCTACAGTTATGGGCTGATCCCACCAGAAATCAGTTGGCTATTGCTTGTGGCGATCTAAATTTTCCCAATATAGACTTCGAAAGTGACATAATAAATGCAAAGAGCCTACGTTTACTTCGTTTTCTAAATAAAAAAATAATCTTGGAGCAAGCCGTTAGGGAACTTACACGTGAACCGAATATATTACACCTGGTCATCACTACAAAAGAAAACTTTGTCGAAGAAGTTTCCGTAGGGAAGCACATAGGGACTTGTGATCATAACTCAATTCGCATTAAATTAGTAACATCTAGTTAGATGAAAACGGAAAAACATATTATTTCCAATTTTAAGAAATGAAATTTTAACGAATATCGTTAAAAATTTAATTGACTAGCTAGGAACACTAATTCTTCCTGACGCAGCCGCGATCTATAAATCATTCATGGGTATTTTTTATCGTTATAAGAATAAATATGTTCCAAAGTTTAACAGCGAGCATAATCGAAAGAGAAACTACTTGTGGATGGTCGAGACAGTAAAGAGAGCCATTCGAGAACGAAGTAGAATTTTCCTCATTTTATATCGTGTTTCCAGTGATGAAGATATGGCAAATTATATTCAGTAAAGACGTCTGGTGAAAAGCGAGTTAAATCGAGCGAAATGGTCTTGTGAGATACATTTTGCGCAGTTATATAAAAACAAAGGCATTCTTTTTGTATGTGAACAAAAGAAAGTCAATTCATGCTAACATAGGTCAAATTAAAAACATTCTCAAAGCATTGGTTTCATTGCACGAAATTTTCAATATAAAAGTAGGACAATTATCCTCTCATTACTCGTACTTAAGTCAATCGTTCGTTCGCAGCTTGAGTATGCTTCCAGACTCTGGTCCCCACTTTTGAGAAAAGATGTCGATTTATTCGCAACTAAATTTATTCCTGAGCTTCGTAGCTTAATCTACCAAGACATATTTAAAGCACTGACCCTGCTTTCTCTGGAAGATTGGAACCTGCGTGAGTCAATCGTTCGTTCGCAGCTTGAGTATGCTTCCGAACTCTGGTCCCCACTTTTGAGAAAAGATGTCGATTTATTAGCAACTAAATTTATTCCTGAGCTTCGTAGCTTAATCTATCAAGACATATTTAAAGCACTAACCCTGCTTTCTCTGGAAGATTGGAACCTGCGTGAGTCAATCGTTCGTTCGCAGCTTGAGTATGCTTCCGAACTCTGGTCCCCACTTTTGAGAAAAGATGTCGATTTATTCGCAACTAAATTTATTCCTGAGCTTCGTAGCTTAATCTATCAAGACATATTTAAAGCACTGAACCTGCTTTCTCTGGAAGATTGGAAGCTGCGTGAGTCAATCGTTCGTTCGCAGCTTGAGTATGCTTCCAAACTCTGGTCCCCACTTTTGAGAAAAGATGTCAATTTATTAGCAACTAAATTTATTCCTGAGCTTCGTAGCTTAATCTACCAAGACAAATTTAAAGCACTGACCCTGCTTTCTCTGGAAGATTGGTAGCTGCGTGAGTCAATCGTTCGTTCGCAGCTTGAGTATGCTTCCAAACTCTGGTCCCCACTTTTGAGAAAAGATGTCCATTTATTCGCAACTAAATTTATTCCTGAGCTTCGTAGCTTAATCTACCAAGACATATTTAAAGCACTGAACCTGCTTTCTCTGGAAGATTGGAAGCTGCGTGAGTCAATCGTTCGTTCGCAGCTTGAGTATGCTTCCAAACTCTGGTCCCCACTTTTGAGAAAAGATGTCAATTTATTAGCAACTAAATTTATTCCTGAGCTTCGTAGCTTAATCTTCCAAGACATATTTAAAGCACTGACCCTGCTTTCTCTGGAAGATTGGTAGCTGCGTGAGTCAATCGTTCGTTCGCAGCTTGAGTATGCTTCCAAACTCTGGTCCCCACTTTTGAGAAAAGATGTCGATTTATTCGCAACTAAATTTATTCCTGAGCTTCGTAGCTTAATCTATAAGACATATTTAAAGCACCGACCCTGCTTTCTCTGGAAGATTGGAAGCTGCGTGAGTTAATCGTTCGTTCGCAGCTTGAGTATGCTTCCAAACTCTGGTCCCCACTTTTGAGAAAAGATGTCGATTTATTCGCAACTAAATTTATTCCTGAGCTTCGTAGCTTAATCTACCAAGACATATTTAAAGCACTGACCCTGCTTTCTCTGGAAGATTGGAAGCTGCGTGAGTTAATCGTTCGTTCGCAGCTTGAGTGTGCTTCCAAACTCTGGTCCCTACTTTTGAGAAAAGATGTCGATTTATTCGCAACTAAATTTATTTCTGAGCTTCGTAGCTTAATCTACCAAGACATATTTAAAGCACTGAACCTGCTTTCTCTGGAAGATTGGAAGCTGCGTTAGTCAATCGTTCGTTCGCAGCTTGAGTATGCTTCCAAACTCTGGTCCCCACTTTTGAGAAAAGATGTCGATTTATTCGCAACTAAATTTATTCCTGAGCTTCGTAGCTTAATCTACCAAGACATATCTAAAGCACTGACCCTACTTTCTCTGGAAGATTGGAAGCTGCGTGAGTCAATCGTTCGTTCGCAGCTTTGAGTATGCTTCCAAACTCTGGTCCCCACTTTTGAGAAAAGATGTCGATTTATTCGCAACTAAATTTATTCCTGAGCTTCGTAGCTTAATCTAATAAGACATATTTAAAGCACTGAACCTGCTTTCTCTGGAAGATTAGAAGCTGCGTGAGTCAATCATTCGTTCGCAGCTTAAGTATGCTTTCAAACTCTGGTCCCCACTTTTGAGAAAAGATGTCGATTTATTCGCAACTAAATTTATTCCTGAGCTTTGTAGCTTAATCTACCAAGACATATTTAAAGCACTGAACCTGCTTTCTCTGGAAGATTGGAAGCTGCGTGAGTCAATCGTTCGTTCGCAGCTTGAGTATGCTTCCAAACTCTGGTCCCCACTTTTGAGAAAAGATGTCGATTTATTCGCAACTAAATTTATTCCTAAGCTTCGTAGCTTAATCTACCAAGACATATTTAAAGCACTGAACCTGCTTTCTCTGGAAGATTGGAAGCTGCGTGAGTCAATCATTCGCTCGCAGCTTAAGTATGCTTTCAAACTCTGGTCCCCACTTTTGAGAAAAGATGTCCATTTATTCGCAACTAAATTTATTCCTGAGCTTCGTAGCTTAATCTACCAAGACATATTTAAAGCACTGAACCTGCTTTCTCTGGAAGATTGGAAGCTGCGTGAGTCAATCGTTCGTTCGCAGCTTGAGTATGCTTCCAAACTCTGGTCCCCACTTTTGAGAAAAGATGTAGATTTATTCGCAACTAAATTTATTCCTGAGCTTAGTAGCTTAATCTACCAAGACATATTTAAAGCACTGAACCTGCTTTCTCTGGAAGATTGGAAGCTGCGTGAGTCAATCGTTAGTTCGCAGCTTGAGTATGCTTCCAAACTCTGGTCCCCACTTTTGAGAAAAGATGTCAATTTATTAGCAACTAAATTTATTCCTGAGCTTCGTAGCTTAATCTACCAAGACATATTTAAAGCACTGACCCTGCTTTCTCTGGAAGATTGGTAGCTGCGTGAGTCAATCGTTCGTTCGCAGCTTGAGTATGCTTCCAAACTCTGGTCCCCACTTTTGAGAAAAGATGTCCATTTATTCGCAACTAAATTTATTCCTGAGCTTCGTAGCATATTCTATAAGACATATTTAAAGCACCGACCCTGCTTTCTCTGGAAGATTGGAAGCTGCGTGAGTCAATCGTTCGTTCGTAGCTTGAGTATGCTTCCAAACTCTGGTCCCCACTTTTGAGAAAAGATGTCGATTTATTCGCAACTAAATTTATTCTTGAGCTTCGTAGCTTAATCTACCAAGACATATTTAAAGCACTGACCCTGCTTTCTCTGGAAGATTGGAAGCTGCGTGAGTTAATCGTTCGTTCGCAGCTTGAGTATGCTTCCAAACTCTGGTCCCCACTTTTGAGAAAAGATGTCCATTTATTCGCAACTAAATTTATTCCTGAGCTTCGTAGCTTAATCTACCAAGACATATTTAAAGCACTGAACCTGCTTTCTCTGGAAGATTGGTAGCTGCGTGAGTCAATCGTTCGTTCGCAGCTTGAGTATGCTTCCAAACTCTGGTCCCCACTTTTGAGAAAAGATGTCCATTTATTCGCAACTAAATTTATTCCTGAGCTTCGTAGCTTATTCTATAAGACATATTTAAAGCACCGACCCTGCTTTCTTGGGAAGATTGGAAGCTGCGTGAGTCAATCGTTCGTTCGTAGCTTGAGTATGCTTCCAAACTCTGGTCCCCACTTTTGAGAAAAGATGTCGATTTATTCGCAACTAAATTTATTCTTGAGCTTCGTAGCTTAATCTACCAAGACATATTTAAAGCACTGACCCTGCTTTCTCTGGAAGATTGGAAGCTGCGTGAGTTAATCGTTCGTTCGCAGCTTGAGTATGCTTCCAAACTCTGGTCCCCACTTTTGAGAAAAGATGTCGATTTATTCGCAACTAAATTTATTTCTGAGCTTCGTAGCTTAATCTACCAAGACATATTTAAAGCACTGACCCTGCTTTCTCTGGAAGATTGGAAGCTGCGTGAGTCAATCGTTCGTTCGCAGCTTGAGTATGCTTCCAAACTCTGGTCCCTACTTTTGAGAAAAGATGTCCATTTATTCGCAACTAAATTTATTCCTGAGCTTCGTAGCTTAATCTACCAAGACATATTTAAAGCACTGAACCTGCTTTCTCTGGAAGATTGGAAGCTGCGTGAGTCAATCGTTCGTTCGCAGCTTAAGTATGCTTTCAAACTCTGGTCCCCACTTTTGAGAAAAGATGTCGATTTATTCGCAACTAAATTTATTCCTGAGCTTCGTAGCTTAATCTACCAAGACATATTTAAAGCACTGAA
This sequence comes from Ceratothoa steindachneri, assembly GCA_963969495.1. NCBI lineage: Eukaryota > Metazoa > Arthropoda > Malacostraca > Isopoda > Cymothoidae > Ceratothoa > Ceratothoa steindachneri. The sequence continues at coordinate 215,249,616 of OZ018317.1, forward strand.
CCTGCTTTCTCTGGAAGATTGGAAGCTGCGTGAGTCAATCGTTCGTTCGCAACTTGAGTATGCTTCCAAACTCTGGTCCCCACTTTTGAGAAAAGATGTCGATTTATTCGCAACTAAATTTATTCCTGAGCTTCGTAGCTTAATCTAATAAGACATATTTAAAGCACTGAACCTGCTTTCTCTGGAAGATTGGAAGCTGGATGAGCAATTATTTGAGGTGTTTAAGATTAGAAAGAGGTTCTACAAGATAAATTTGGAGCTAACTTTTGAACGACACCCAAGAGTAATAACAGAAACAAAAGATTACACCTTAAGTTAAGTCATTTCCAGTTAACATTAATAGCAAATTTCTTTAACTATTAGATTCCCCCTGAATGGAATTCCCTGGCTACCATTGTAGTGGAAAGTTCCTCAGTTAACCTTTTCAAAATCGACTGGATAAACACACGTTTTATCCTTTGGAAGGAAAAGACACGACAATACCACAAATCATGACTGGCGAGTCTATGATGCCAGTTATAAATAGATACAGCTGGGTCAGCTTTTTGCATTGTAATAGTAACCACAACCATCTTAGCTCTTATCTTTAATTTCTCTTCTTCATCCCATCTCTTATTTAATCAGTACTATCCTAAGAGTGAATCCAAAGGTCTTTGCTGGTCTGTAACTCTCTATCTCTCTTTATATATCCCTATATCTCTCTTTCTCTCTCTCTATTTCTCCATATCTCTCTCTATCTCTCCCTACCCCTCTCGATCTCCAAGTATCTCTATTTCTCGCTCTTTCTATCTCTCTCTAGATCTCTATCCAACTTTTATCTAGCTCTTCCTCACTACCTAGGTATCCATCTCTCTCTGTATAAATATCTCTCTCTCTCTTTAGCTCTCTCGCCACCACTCTCTCTCCCTCTCTCTCTCTCTCTCTCCATCCTCCTTGCCTGGGTGCAAATTAAGATTTTTTTCTTTTCATTTTTTTAAATTTTAGGAACCCATCTGGCGACTGCCTACAAGGAGAAAAATTGCCGCAATCACGATACCGTCTAATGCTATACTAGATAAAAAAATAAGTGAAAATATGTAAAGAAAACAAATAATAAAGATAAAAACAGTAACAAAGACTAAGAAACAAGCTAAAAAAATAACAGCAATAATAAAAACAAGGTAAGCAAAAAAACAACACAAATCAAGCGCTCTCCGGCATCGGGGGTAGGCCCGCCTCCCCCCGGCACAGAAATGTGCGACCTACAACACTCAGGGTGTTTTGTGAGTCGCTATAAATCACAATCCGGTCTCCGAACCGGCCACGTCGCGTTATCTCCCGTACCGAGCGGTGTATTGCAACCAGTTTGGCCGTGAATACAGACGCAGTGCCTGGCAGAGCCCTGCTGACTTCAAACAGAGGGGATACAGGGTGGAAACCGACCGCCCTTGGGAGTCGGAGCCATCCGTATACACTGGTATGGTTCCAGTGTGAAACGGAGTGTGCTCCAAAATAGCCGAACGCAATACTCCTGGCGCTCTAGACGCTTTTGGAGCAGAGGTGTGGCGAGAAATAATCAAAGGTGGTACCCTCCAGTGTGGCATCGCAGAGCGCCACCGGCCCGCCAGATACACCAATAACTCGAAGGAGTTTCCTAGCCCTAAACCCAAAGGGCTTAGGGTATGACTGGCGTCTCTCGGCGGCATAGGAACCTTCGAAATCGGCTGCGGATTTAATGAGAGCTGTCGGGGACTGAGGTTTTTGCAATGGGAGGTTTTGCAAGATATTTTGAAATTTATTTTCCCACCCTGATTTTTTTATGGACCCAACATCACAAACTATTGTGTTGAAATTTCAGACTTCTAAATTAATAGTTTTAGGTTCCTCAACGCATTTGAAATTTTGAAGAAAAATAAGAAATTCTATCTATTTGTTTTCAAACTTTAAATTGTTACATCAACATTTGTCCCATAGAGGGTATATTATTTCCCTAAAACTTTGAAAAATATATTTCCATAAAACCTTACAATCAATACTTCTTGCATTTTATTGAATAAAAATAATTTATTAACTACTTGATAAGTTTTCCTTCCTTCTCTTCCGTTTGTTTCCATGCAAACTGTAGATTTTTATCATCATCACTCTGAAATAGAAGACATTAAACAATCAACAGTCAAATATTTGAATTTTCACTATTATTCAATATCCATTTATTCAATGCAGTTAGATTTTTTTAGTGTTATTACCTTTCATTACGAAGTCCTTCTTGGTATTTAATGAGGGTATTTTTCTCCTGGACTCAATTCTACTCCTTATATAGCCACCCCGTTTGTCTTCTCCACAAACTACCAGTGACGCTTCTGTGACTAGTTTGATGCATCTCTCAACCGCTTGTGTGTGATAAGGAAACTTCGGAATATTTAATTTAAGTTGTTAACAGATAAATTCTTCAAGTTGATCGTCAGAGAGCGTCCTCGTCAGCGGAGGTTCGGTCACAACGGTCTGCTACCAATTAATTAGGTGGATGCAGTCGTCAGCTTTGAAGTTTATGTCTGGGATCTTAAAAGTGCGTATTGATTTCCCTTTATAATCTTTTCGTGCTTTCATAATTCTTCTCCAGCGAGCCTGGTCACCACTGGAAGAACTACAGCAGTCCCAGGGAAAAATGTGCAAACTGCAGCCAAGGACATCGTTCCATGGCCATGGCCTTCCCACTGAAAAAAGAACTTATCAGAAAAGAAGGTACAACAAAAGAAAGACGAGCAAGAACGCAAAGACAACACATCATATGCTCAGGCGGCAAAAGCAGTCTTTATAGAGGAAGAAACCAAAAAGACATATTTGAGAATCGAGAATGAGAACTCGACGAAGATCCTGACCTGTATCTCATATGCTCACGTCAGGAACCTTACCCAACCAGGAGTATTTGCAAAGGAATTAAACCAAATGCTCGCTAAGACCGACATGAGTGAAATGTGGTTCCCTGATAACCAACCTTCAGAGGACGTACTACAACTGCAACTGAATTCCAAACAGATGTCAGGAAAGAGTCAAGAGACGAGAAAAGAATACGAAAATAGACGGCCCGACCCAAGGATTGAGGCCGAAAAAGAGAGAGAAGCAGCCGCAAAAGCAGCACACTCGACCACCCAAAAGATGAGGAAAAGGAAGAAATAGAATCCTCTGACACCACGGACAGTACAGACACCTCGGACTCAGAGAACAAAAAAAAGGAAGTACGCCGTAAAAAGGTAAAAGAGGAACAAAGGAAAAGCTAGATGCTGAACAAATTAACCTCTACATCTACGCGACCGAACAATTTCCCTTCCCGAAGGACTGGGACGCAAACAAAATTTGCGTGGGAATAAAGAAAAAATACTACAAATGGACTTCGACGCTCAATGCGAAGAGCAATCGGTTGAGAAGGCCCTGTACAACCAGAACGTCGCCCTCTACCGGGAAACATTTGTAGAACTCTCCCCAGCAGAGTTCAAGAAAAAGAGGAACGGGAAGCGTAAATCTAATACTCGCAAGCACTAAGACACACAAAAGCCGGAACAGATAATGGAAAATCCGAACAACAGGTTGAGGATAATAAAGCTCAACGTGAATGGATGGGAGGGAAAAGCCGTGGCATACGGAAGCATATTCCGCGTGCTTGACCCAGACATCATACTAATCACGGAGCACGGTATCGATACTACTAACATCCAGTTAAAGATACCGGGCTACAAAGTAGTTACAAAAAAACATTCTCAGGAGGGGTTCGACGGTGCTTCCGTTGCCATCAAAAAGAATCTCTTGTTCAGACACCTTCCATAACTGGATGAGTCCTTTTGTGGCGGTAGAGTTGCACACACTAGTGAGCAATCTTGTAATCGCAGGGGCATATCAACCACCTCGACGAACGTACTTGCCCCTCACGAACTTCTACACCTTATTCGGCCACGGCAGAATGTCATTCCTTGGGGGCGACTTCCACGCCAGATGCCGAACGGCTGTCTATGGGAACACGAGTAACAGAAGTCACAATTTGGAAATAATTATGCGTTAAAAAAACATCAAGAGGATAGGACCAGACTTTCCGACCTATATTACTTCTCGGGCAGCAACAAAGCCCGGCATAATCATGACAAGTGGTGGCTTTTCTTTCAATTATCATAGCGAGTCGGGCCCAACAGTACCCAGCGACCACATAGCGATCTTGACGACCATCACACTCGCGCTGATCCAGTTTCCGATCCCCCTCCGCAAAAGTTACTCTTCTACCAACTGGGACCGATACAGGGATAGCCTTGCCAGTTACGAACCAGCGGACCGAAGCGAAGCAATACTGGAGGAGATCGATGAGGAACTGGAGAAGATAACTGCCCACATCATCGAGGCGGATCGCGAGTGTGTACCAATGAAAAGGTATAGAACTCTTCCACAACCCAGATAGCCTGAGCAAATGAGTGAGCTCGCTAGGGTGCACAGGGAGGTGTAGGAAGAAACCAGACTGAGAGGGTACAAATCGGTTAAGAAGCTCGCTGCTACGTCGCCTGAGTGAAGAACTGACGCAGGCCATAAACCATAAACAGGCGATGATCTGGGACAGCCTGATTGAACAAAAGACAGCGAGGTAAGACCCGACAAGTTCTGGTGATTAGTGAGAAAACTAAACGACCTACCAAGTAGATAAAAGACCCGCATTAAGGCGGGCAATGACTACTTGGAGGATCCGGTGGTTTGGGAAGAGGATTCCGCACGTTCTGGAAGGAAGTCTTTACAATTACACCTGAGGACGATGCCGAATTCGACCAGAAGTTCGAAGGCCAGTTGATTGAAGATCTTAATCAACAAATACATCGAACGCACCCACACGCCTATGTCAACGAAGGGAGGGTGATGGCTGACCATGGCCAACCAATTACATCAGAAGAGGTCATGGTAACTGTAAAACCTTTCAACAGAAGGCACCAGGATGAATGGACAAAATAACTTGGCACATGCCCCCCGTCGGGGAATTGCGAATATCTATAACGCTTCCATAAATACGGGTTATTTCCCCGACGATCTAAAAGTGGCAAAAATCATTTTTATACCTAAACGGAATAAACTCCACGATCAACTGGTATATTACAGGCCAATATCCCTCCTCAAGCTCATGGGAAAAGTCTACGAGAAGCTTCTAGCTAATAGGTTACAAGACCAGCTAACAGAGCTAGAAGCTCACAACCCTCAGCAACACGGGTTTCGTAGGGGAATGGGGACTGATACATCCCTTGCTCTCTTCACCGAAAATTTCGCCCGCTGTAAAGCTGAAGGGAAATACGTAGACGTGGTGTTTCGAGATGTTCAAAAGGCCTTCGATAAGGTTCGGCTGAAAGGTCCCCAATTCAAGATCTTAGGCCTCCTGCTAAACCCGATCCTGGGGAGGGTCCTCTGTGACTACGTCATGGAAAGGAAAGCCAAAATCACGATTAAGGGCTACATGGGCCCGAATTCGAACTTGAGGCGGGTGTTCCACAAGGCAGCTGTCTGAGTCCACTGCTGTGCCTAGTGTACACATTGGACCTACCTGCTCCAGTTGAGGAGGATGTGATGTATCTGAAGTTTGCGGATAACATCACCCAAATCATTCCCAGTACCCATAAAAATCCTGGAGTTCCAGCAAGGCAGACAGCCACCGAAATTGACAACATCAATCGATACGAAAGAAAATGGAAAATCAAGACCAACCGCCGAAAGTTCCAAATCCTTCTGATAAACCGCCGGAAACTTGACGACTCTTAATGAACAAAGAAGTGTACCCGTATACCAACGAGGGCAAAGTTCTAGGTCTGCACATCACATCAAAAGTGTTCAGAGCGCACATAAAGAACAGAATCTCCCTAGCCGAAATGCAGCTTGGGAAATTATATAGATTCCGAAACTTCAGTTCTAAGAATCTCAAGAAGCTGTGCACTACTCTGGTACGCTCGACATTAGTGTACTCGGCAGTGGTCGTGCAGGCTGCGAGTTCCACCACTATCAGGCAAATGCAGAGAGTGCAGAACAAAGCAGCCCTGCTGATAGCAGGAGCGCGCAGGGCGGACCGTATACGGCAGACAGATCTGCACGCCAAAGCAGGTCTGAAGCCATTGAATATGGAACTCCAGAGGCTAGGGAGTATGACTTGGGACAAAATCGAGGAAGCGAGAATTCCAAATATGGAAATTGATCTAGAAGTTCCGAGAGCGAAAAGGGATGCGCCACTAGGCGAGCCCTATGCCCAAGTGGAAGAATCTGTTGCCGAGAGAACCTAATTGGACTCTTTACATGAAGATGACAACCGACTAAGAAGAAAAAGAGGCGAAGTGCCCACATCCAAAAAGAAGTGAACAAAAGAGGCGAATTGCCCAAATACCGATAAGACAAAATAAGTTATTGAAATACCGGAAAAAATAATAAGTTATCAGGAAAATTAAAAGATATAAAAAATAAAGTATCAAATATAACACTTGAAAGGTTAGAATACCGTGATGGTGGAAATAGAGTATATATATATATATATATATATATATATATATATATATATATATATATATATATATATATATATATATATATATATATATATATATATATGAATATATATATTTATATATATAAAAAAAAAAAAATAAATAAATATGTAAAGTTTAAAGAAAAACGAAAGAGGCAAAATCAAAAGAAAAGGTCGCAATGCGGCAAAACAAGCACCTGAAGCAACCACTGACGGTGCACAAGAAGAGACAAATAAGACAATATAAGAAAAAGGAAGTACCTTAGAGATGTCCTCTACACCAGGGCAAAACTCAACATCTATTTACCTATATTTATCTTCTACACTTTTTCACTCTTTATACATCAATCAATCAATCAATCAGTTTTCCGAAGTCTACGTGGCCGTGACACTAGAGATGGAATATTTCCCTCTCACAGTTGCTGCAGCCTACCAGCTACCCCGCTGCCTCTATGTTCCGATCCATTCAATAATGGAAGTATACAACAACAACAACAACCCTACTATATTATTAGGAGACTTGAATGCCCATATACGGGAATCAGGCTATCAAAGGTCGAACAATGCAGGATAAAATATAGAATTACTGTTGGACAGGGGAATAATCCAAAGGGTAGGCCCAGACTTCCTGACGTTCATTAGAGGAAGATCCACCACCAGGCCGGGTATAGTTTTATCATCCCCGAACTTCCTGTACAACATCTACATGGAGCCAATCCCAATCTCTTGCAGCGACCACATAGGAATCCTGGTGACGATCAACCAGAAACACATAATGATTCCCAAAATACCAAGAAAATCATATAAGAAGGAAGACTGGCAAAAATACACACAAATATTAGAGATATCAACAACCAGATCTTAATGGCAAAAAATTAGAAGAACTAAATAACATAATGGACAACCTGATTGAGACAATGATAGAGGCCGACAAACAGGCCGTACCACTGAAAAAATATAAGACCTTACCACATCCCAAATGGACAACAGAAATGAGAAGAAAAGCAAAGAACATCAGAATAAAGTACCAAGAAATAAGAAATTATGGAACCACTCGGCAGAGAGCAAAAGAGCTCAATCAAATGAAGAAAGAAATGATTTTCTTAATAGAAGAGCAACAAGGGGAAATATGGCAAAAGATAATAGATAAAACAGCTACAACCGAAGACTCCAAAGTAACATGGAGGCTAATAAAAACGATAAAAGGCAGACCACCAAGAAAGCCGATCAAAATAACGAATACATAAGGACAACGCAGAAATAGAAGAGAAATTCAGAGCACATTGGAGCAAAATCTATACAATTAAAGATGAAAATAACACAAACTTTGACAGAACAACAGAAAGAAGAGTCAACGAGTCTATAGAAGCCAACATCCACAGACTAACCCCGGCGTTAAAAATCGAAAACAACAGAAATGAACAAATAGGCCAGGGAGCCACAATTACGACCGAAGAAATCAAAAGTACCGTCAAATACTTCAAACACAAAACGCCAGGAACAACAGGTCTAACGAAATACAATTATGAGAAGGCCCCATAAAATATTCTGAATAGCATAAAAGAGCTATTTAATGCCTACCTAAACATAGGAGCCTTCCCTGAAAAGTTCAAATTAGCAAGGATGGTATTCCTACCGAAACCGGGCAAACCAGAAAGTGAGAAGGTGTCGAGTTACAGGCCAATCTCCTTGCTGAACTTCTAGGGGAAAGTCTTTGAAAAAATAATAAATGAAAGATTCGACACCTTCCTCGAAATAAAAAGAAAAACACAACAAACAACAGTTCGGCTTCAGGAAGGGAAGAGACTCCACAATGGCCCTAGCCATAATCATAGAAAAAATAGCTCAATCCACGGCAAAAAAAAAGGATACGTCGATATAGTCCTTGGCGATGTAGAAAGGCCTTCGACAAGGTATGGGTCGAAGGACTAAAATATAAACTCCTACACCTCAACCTCGGCGTTAAAATGGAAAGAATCATAGCCGACTATGTATCAAATAGAAAAGCCCAAATAAGCATTGAAGGACAAGAGAGCACCACTTTCGACCTACAAACAGGAGTCCCTCAAGTGGGGTGCCTAAGCCCCACCTTGTATTCCATCTTTCCCGCCGTCTACCTGCCCCAATCTCACCTAACAGTATAAATATACAATATGCAGACGATATAAGCCAAATAATTCCGACAAACTATGCAAACCCCAGATGGCAGGCTCGTATAACAGCACGGGAAATAAAAAAAACATAAACGATTATAAAAAGCGCTGTAAAATAAAAACAAATATCAACAAGTTCAAAATAATCCCTTTTAAAAGATTAAAAATGACACAAATAATCATAGAAGGTACAGGGTATCAATATTCAAATGAGGGGAAAGTACTGGGCCTAGAGTTGTAAAGTCGTGGATACAGAAACCACGTGAAATCCAGGATCACCAAGGCGAAATCAGGCTTAGGGTTGCTCTACACCTTAGGGATCTGAGCCCCTCAAAAGAAAAGAACGCTGTACAAAGCGTTCGTCTAGTCGGTCCTGGTGTATCCACTGATCCCTCTGCACGTCATATCGAAGTCTAGTAAGAAAGAAATACAGAGAATCCAAAGCAAAGCGGCATACATTATCACTAACACTAGAAGAAGAAAGAGGAAGAAAATACGCGACATAATAGAAACAGCCGAAATTCAACCCATAAATAAGACGCTAGAAGAATGAGCAAATAAAATAAGGACAAAGATAGATGAAAAGCTCGTAGAAATGAACAACGAACTTAGAATACCGGAAGTAAACCGAAGCCAAATAAAGAAAGCATTCTGGAGCAGTAGGTTCCTCCTACAGCGAGAAGAACAACCAATATACACTTGAGTAAAGGAAAACCTAACCCAACGAAAACAAGAAAAGCCAATGCAAGAATGCCAGAAATAACTTAAGAGAAAATAAAAGAAATACAGAGATTAATTAGAAGAAACGCTACCCGTAAGGGTACCCAAACGAAAAAACTCGGACTCAGAAACAGAATATAAAAGAAAAAAGACTTAGAACAAACTAAAATAAACTAATTAGAAATAACATTGAGAAATATACAAATATAGAAGAATACAGCTAAATAAAGAAGAATAGCCAGTATCCTGGCAACTAATAATACTCTTACCCACTCACTCACACTCATCTCACCCCACCCCTACCCACAAAAAAACAACCCCTCCCCCTAAAAAACACACCTTATCATGCTATCTACTCTATTACTCTGCTTCTCTCACCTATTTTCCGAATTTTTTATTTACTCAGTCTGTACGCTTGCTCTCTCTCTGCGAACTGGTAAAGGCTACCTATCACAGGTAAAAGAGGAAAAGTTTTAGGCAGGACCTAAATAAAACGCCTTTCTCAAGAAAACTTCTAAGAAGAAATATATGCGCTCCTGGGGCTGATGGAGATTCCTCCTGTTCATCTTGAGCGAAATAGCCCCCCACCCCCACCCCGAAGGGGTTGCTCTTCCTTATTCTAAATTATTGGCTCTTTTTTTCATACATTTTACCTCAAACTTACCTCTCACTAGTATTACATAACTTGGTCACCGGCAAGGTCTGAGTTGCAGTTGGTAGTAAGGTAGAGTGAACCACTGCAGGAGACCCTCTTAGGGGGCCAGAAAAGGAGGGCCGATTCTTGGTCACGAGACAGAACTTAACTGTGGACCACTGTTAGAACTAGGCCCAGATAGGTAGAGTTAACCAAGGAGAGTGCAAAAATTGGAAGGTAGACGAGATAGAACTAGGACATATAGAGGGGCTCCTCCCACTTTTGGAGACTGGGTAAAGACTCCACAGCTGAAGATCGACAGAAGAACCCCTCTCCTCGGAAAGGGGACGACTTCCGGAAAGATGGACCCACCGGATTTCAAAAGGCTTTCCGTTAAACTCATATCAACGGAAGGAAAAGATCACCACAAGAAGTAGTACAATGTGTGATAAAACGGTTTGAGGCCGCTTAATTTCAACTGCTATCACATGTTATTTAGAAACACGTTGCTACCCACGTGCATCTTCGCCTTGAAGCCGGGCGCGTTATCGCGCCACCTGAGTCAATATTTAACCAAGGAGGTTCCCTCCCCCCCCCCATACCCCGTTTCGCCCCATGCGCCGATCACGCCAGATTGAGTTAGGCTTATGGGCAGATAACAAGAGACGCTTCTCACCCTCCCCCCCTGTTGTTCAGAAAGAGAATAACATTAGAACAGCCATTTTTCTTTGAGCCCGTTGACAAGAAACGGTTCTCCCCCCCCCCTCCCTGTTGTTCAGAAGAGAACAACGTAGAACAGCCATTGTTCTTCAAGCCTGTTCGTCAAGAAACGGTTCTCATTCCCAAGACGTCACGCTAGGATCATTTAATCCCCCACCCCTTCGGCTGGAACTCGCCAGCGGACCGAAGATTCCTTCGCGTCGCCTTCCTCTGCACAACAACTTTTAATTACGTAAGCTGAACATTACCTTGAGTATTTAACCTTTTTATCAACCCTATCCTGTGCTTTAAATGGTTTAGCGAACCATCCCATCCCTTTAATTTTTATTTGTTTTACCTTTTTAAATCTCTTCCAAATCTTAATCCTCGGATTAGCCAGATTTCCCACGACCCTTTCGATTCTCTGTTTATGTCAATATTTCCCGTTTTGTGTGTTGTTGATAGTTTTATTAATAAAACTATTTTATTAATGATAGCCATATTATTATCCTTGAGCTCAGTTCCACTCTTTAAACATATTGAAGATAAATAATATCGGTCAACCAGATAACCACGCACTCTAAATATAATTGAATAGTTCCCTCAACGAATAGTTATATATGTTATATCGTCGAGAGTCCATTTTACGACACACACACACACACACACATATATATATATATATATATATATATATATATATATATATATATATATATATATATATATATATATATATATATACTATTTAAATTTGGTATCAGGTGTGGCGTTTAACGCTATATCTTTGCAAACAGTGGTCTCAGTCGAGTAAAGCATAGTGTTATTCGTTAAAAGAATAGAGTATAGTAATTCCCTTTTGTTTTAACGATTGCTATCCCCTTTTTTGAAACTTAAGAAGCTGGAGTAGCTCAAGGAACTGTTATAATAATTTGTTTGTGTTTTTTTTGTGTGATTTTAGTCATTGGTTATCGAGATCGAGAAACCAATTACGAATAGGTCAGTGCCCATATTTAGGTAGGTTAATTCTATAGAAAGCATAAATCTTATTGCAAGGAATTTAGTTGCTTGACTATTGCGCCCCCAAGTGCAAATATGACTCAGTTCGAAATCTTAAAAGCTCAAGGAGAATCCTTGGGACTTTCCGGAAGAGAATTAATTGAGTTCGTTCAAAAGGAGCAAAGAAAAGAACGAGAAGAAAAAGAAAGAGAAAGAGAAATCCAACGAGATGAAAGAGAAAGAGAAATCCAACGAGAAGAAAAAGAAAGAAAAATCTAACGAGAAGAAAAAGAAAGAGAAAGAGAGGAACGGAAAAGACAAGCTGAGCTTCACCATCAGATTGAAATAGCTCGTGTAGAAGCCGAAAAAAAATCAGCCAGCTCACGTTCAGAAGTCCCGCCCAATCTCCCACTTAAGCTCCCCAATTTCAGTGATGGAGAGGATTTCGGAGCATTTTTAGCCCACTTCGAAAAGATCCTCGAAATCAATAACATGGATCTGGAGGCTGAAGGTGTAGTCAGATTACTTCCACTGTTAAATTGTAAATTGCGCGAGATTTTCATATCTTTACCATCTGAATGTACAATTAACTACAGCACCTTAAAAGCTGAGTTATTGGCCGCTCATAATATGACTCCCGATTTCTACCCACAAGAATTTCGAGGAGGTCGTATTAAACCCGGACAGACGTTCCGTCAATTCGGATACATTCTTCAGAGGAATTTTAAATTCTAGTTAGAATCCTCAAAGGTTGATCCCAACTACGAGTCCTTAACAGACTTCATGTTGCGGGATCAATTTTTGGCGTCTCTCCCGACGGAGATCCGCGCGTTCGTCAAGGATCGTCGGTGCCAGACCTTTAACGAGTGTACCGAAGAAGCGGATTTCTATGCCGCAAGCCATAGTTTATACCCCAAGAAGAATCGAACTTCTCACCAACCCCCCAACCAGGAAAGAAGGAAGGATTCGCGCCCCTTCCCAGGAAAGCTGACGAAGTTTCCGGGCCCCGTAAAACCCCGAAACTTCTTTCCCCAAAACCAACAACGGGACACCAAAGCTCCCGTTAAGATTTCTCCTCCATCACTCTTCCCGAAGCGACCAATCATATGCTTCACCTGTGGTGTAGAAAACCACATGAGCTGGAATTGCCCCCAAAATTCTAGGCTTAAAAGCGGACCAGCCCACCAAGTTCACGAGATTAATGCCAACCCGGCTTTCCCGGTGGTACAGACCCAAGCAGCAACTTCTCCCCCTCCATCAGGCCACCAGGTAAATTTTATTTTTGACAAAAGTTCACCGGGAACTTTGAAATTTGAGGAGGGCAGCGTGAACGGCTGCCGAGTATCAACTCTCGTCAGGGACACAGGGTGCACGTGTTTCATCGTGTCCGACGAGCTCCTCCCCCTAGTGGACCCCAACCACGAAAAATTTGCGGTGGTACATGACTACCTTGGGCAGGCGAACCGATTCCCCGTCGTTAGATGTTACCTGCACTGTCAATATTATGATGGCTGGGCTGAAGTCATTTCAGCACCGATAAAATTCTGTTCCGTACTTATAAGACAGAGCCCTCAAGTAAGCTCCGACCCTGTGTCCCAGGCCGCCCTTACTCGAGGTCGAGCTAAGAAGGAAGCCCAGGAGTCCGTCCCCCTCAGAACCCCGAACCGTCCGAATTCTCGGAGATCCTTAACCAGGACTTTAGGACGGCACAAAAGGAGTGTGAAGCACTAACACCCTTATGGGATAAGGCCCAAAACAAGAACACGGAGCCTGTCCGTGGACCCAAAATCATCAGGTACCTGGATCAAGGTGGCTTACTTTATCGATCCGCCGAGGACAGTAATTACGCTGTTACTACTATCCTATGCCTTCCATGATCCCATGTCCCTATAGTGCTCAAAGTAGCTCATGACAGCATTTTTTCCGGTCATTTTAGTCATACTAAAATGGGCCAGCGCATTTTTAAATATCTTTATTGGCCGGGTGCTGCAGCTGACATCTTAAAGCATTGTCGATCGTGCAATGTGTATCAGAAGACGTCCGCTAAGGAGCGGGTCAAACCTGCTCCCTTACAAAGGGGACCCGTCATAACTGAACCCTTCTCCAGAGTGGCCATCGACCTGGTTGGCCCTACCCACCCCCCTTCGAGCGAAGGGCACAGCTATATTTTCACCTTAGTAGACTTTCCTACCCGAGGCTGTCCCCCTTCGCCGAATCGATAGTATTTCTTGCCCCGAGGCCCTCATTTCCATATTTTCAAGGGTAGGCGTCCCCAAGGAAATACTCTCCGACAGAGGCCGACAATTCACCTCTGAGTTGATGGAGTACGTAGGGAAGCTGCTCATGGTAAAGCCCCTTTTTACCACCCCCTTCCGGCCACAGACAAACGGGATGTGCGAGAAATTAAATGGAAATTTAAAATCCATTATTAAGAAGATCTGTGCCGAGCAGCCCGGCGAATGGCACCGATATCTCCCGGTCGCCCTATTCGCCTATCGGGAAATTCCTCCCCGTACATTAGGCTTCGCCCCGTTCGAGCTCCTTTATGGACGTAATGTACGCGGGACACTCAGTATTTTAAAGGAGTTGTTAATCAAGCCCCAACTGGATCAAGAACTCCAGTCATCCTACGCCTATGTCTTGGACCTACGCCAGAGGCTCGAGAAATGCGCAAACATCGCCTATGAAAATGCCGATGTCAATTTGGAGAAATACAAAACCTATTTTGATGTCAGGTCCAAAGATCGTAAATTTAAGCCCGGTGATGAAGTACTCCTGCTCCTTCCCACAGCAAGTAATAAATTACTGAGCCAATGGAAAGGTCCGTACTCGGTCCACGAGGTACGAGGACCGGTTGTATCAACTATAACCGTATCATGAGAAGGTTGTTAGATGGACTTCCGAAGGTATCCTTTTACTTCGATAATGTCTACGTCGCTACTCGTGAATGGAGTCACCATTTAACCACCTTATTAGCTCTTTTCGAGCGACTGCGCGAAAATGGCCTCACCATTGGCCTCAGCAAATGCCATTTTGCCCACGAAACCATAAAATACTTGGGTTTCAAAAATAGGACAAAGCTAGTTAGGTCCCCCAGAGGACAGGATTAAGGCAATCGCCGACATGCCCCTCCCGAATACTAAGAGGCAATTAAGATCATTCCTAGGATCAGCTTCTTACTATCGGCGATTTGACCCGAATTTCGCTGCAATTTCGGCGCCCCTCAGCTCCCTTTTAAAAAAGAATTCCCCCGATCGTCTACGTTGGAGTGATGTCGCTGTTTCCCATTTTAATCAGCTCAAGAGTAAGCTCATTTCTGCCCCCATTTTAAAGTTGCCCAACCCGGAAAAATCCTTTAGGATTAAGACCGACGAGAGCAACGAGGGCATTGGAGGTGTACTCCTTCAATATGAGGATGACGGAACGAGTCATCCAGTTGCATATGCTAGTCGCCAATTATTGCCACGCGAAAAGAGATATGCTACTATAGAGAAGGAAGCTCTATCAATTATCTGGGTTATAGACAAATTCAAAATGTCCTTGATAGGAAAAGAATTTCAGATAGGAACTGACCACCGCCCGTTGGCCTATATTTGGAATGTACGACACTCCAACGGCCGAATTATGCGCTGGAGTTTACTCTTGCAAGAGTATCAATTTAAGATAAATTATATAAAGGGTTCCGATAACCAGGTCGCTGACGCACTCAGTAGGAATGCGTTACCAAATAGTGTAGATTAATTGTATTCGTAGGATTAGGATCTCCATGTAAGTATATACCGTCTTGTACGACTTAAATTAGATTCTCTTGTAATATAATTTTATTAATGTATATGTCTGAATTTTGTGGCTCAATGTCTATTTTTTTTTCGTATGTATATATATTTGTACCCATTAAATTACGTATGAATTATTTTGTCCCATATGTACTAATTTTATATCATTTCATTGCTCCATGCCCCTTTTATTGATTAAGTTTGTATTAAAGGTTAGTTTCTTCTATAATCAAAAGATCAAAATATTCATATGTATTGAGGTAATACTAGTTAGGTGCATGAAGGTACGGTCGGTACAAGAAAACGAGTTCCCCAAAACGGAGCTCTATCATTGTCTCTTCTCTCTTTTTTTCGAAGTGAAACTCCCCTGGAATGGAGGGGTGTGATAGAACGGTTTGAGGCCGCTTAATTTCAACCGCTATCACATGCTATTGAGAAACACGTTGCTACCCACGTGCATCTTCGCCTTGAAGCCGGACGCGTTATCGCGCCACCTGAGTCAATATTTAACCAAGGAAGTTCATCTCCCCCCCGTTTCGCCCCATGCGCCGATCACGCCAGATTGAATTAGACTTATGGGCAGATAAGGTATTGTTCTCAGGCGTATCTGAACATTCCCTCGAAGCCCCCACTCCATTGTCCCCTGCGCCAAGGGGATGGCTCGACTATTTATATGGAAACTTTACCAATAAGAGCAGATTCGAGATCCAGATTATCTTCGCGAGACATCCTGCCGATCCGGTCTCACCTTGTGCACTAGGGCCCTCTACCTCGAGATCCACTATTTTGTCCAGAAGAGGACAATATCCCTTGAGTGACAAGGTTTGAGCCTTCAAGACGCCAAGTCCACAAGGCCTCTCCTGTTGTTCAGAAAGAGAACAACGTTAGAACAGCCATTGTTCTTTGAGCCCGTTGACAAGAGACGGTTCTCACCCTCCCCCCCTGTTGTTCAGAAAGAGAATAACATTAGAACAGCCATTGTTCTTTGAGCCCGTTGACAAGAAACGGTTCTCACCCTCCCTCCTCCCTGTTGTTCAGAAAGAGAACAACGTTAGAACAGCCATTGTTCTTTGAGCCCGTAGACAAGAGACGGTTCTCACCCCCCCTCCTGTTTTTCAGAAGAGAATAACGTAGAAAAGCCATTGTTCTTCAAGCCCGTTCGTCAAGAAACGGTTCTCATTCCCAAGACGTCACGTCAGGATCATTTAATCCCCCTCCTTCAGCTAAAACTCGCCAGCAGACCGAAGATTCCTTTGCGTCGCCTTCCTCTGCACAACAACTTTTAATTACGTAAGCTGAACATTACCTTGAGTATTTAGCCTTTTTATCAACCCTATCCTGTGCTTTAAATGGTTTAGCGAACCATCCCATCCCTTTAATTTATATTTGTTTTACCTTTTTAAATCTCTTCCAAATCTTAATCCTCGGATTAGCCAGATTTCCCACGACCCTTTCGATTCTCTGTTTATGTCAATATTTCCCGTTTTGTGTGTTGTTGATAGTTTTATTAATAAAACTATTTTATTAATGATAGCCATATTATTATCCTTGAGCTCAGTTCCACTTCTTAAGCATATTGAAGATAAATAATATCGGTCAACCAGATAACCACGCACTCTAAATATAATTTAATAGCTCCCTCAACGAATAGTTATATATGGTATATCGTCGAGAGTCCATTCTACGACACAATGCATATTTATAGATCTGGAGATACCACTAATCAAATACATTGAGATACCATCTAGATTCGATGTTATTTGCCCAGAAAATAAAGACGTAGAGCAGCTACTTTCATCTGCTGGGAGCATTACGCTAAGGAAGTTAGATTTGGAAGCTAGAGTACCACCACAAATCACGGCTAACAGAAGTGTCATCTGCCGAAAAATCGAATCTTGGGTAGGAGAGCACTCAAACCAAGAAATAAAAGCACTTCAGGAGATACAGAAATGGCTCATTTGCAGAAGTGGTCAAAATTAAAGATCACACTCCCGTTTTCAAGGTCATTTGTGAATCTGCCGAAATGGCTTCAAGGGTCATAGTATAGAGTATGGTTATCAATGTAAATTATCTTCGGTTAATAAATCACCCTAGATAGCGTTTCGAAAACCATAACTATAAATTTCGTTAGATCGTAGATGTCTGCCGTTAGCTTTAGGCCTAACGTGACAACGAAGTAAATTTTGGAATAAAGACTGCTATAAGAAAGACAATTACACAAATAAATATATTTATAAAATTCAACGAATGTACAGAGATAAGTAGGTTAAGTAAATATGGTGAATAATATGGTGAAACAATATAGAGTGAATGGTAGAGTAAATATTAATATAGTAATATAGAGTATAATAGAGTATCTTTGATATAGTAAATACTATTGAGTTGTAAGTAATATAGTGTCGTAATTTAGAGTATTTTAAAGTATCTATAATGGACTGTGAATTGGGGACTGCAATGAGAAGCAATTATAATTAGGACTTACTCTCGTATTGTCGTTTGCACAGAATGTGAGAGTGGAATAACTCAGTATGATTTATTTGGAGGTAAATAAATAATTGTAGAAAGAATGGTTACAGACCTTTAGACGACGAGATCGGCGAGTGAAGTTGGAAAATTCGCGTGCTTATTTGGTCGAGCTGGGAACGTGTGTTTGTTCCTTTGTGTATGAAATGTAAGAGATGTTGTTTGGAACAGTATGCGTTAAGTGAATTGGCAAGAAAATAAATAAATTAATTAATTATTAAGTTTAACATAATGATTTGGTTTACAAAAGTTGAAGTAATTTAATTTGGAAGAATAAATAGACAAAGTGAAATGATTAAATTAACAGTTAAAGTAAAATAATTATATGATTAAATTGACAAGTTAAAGTAATGCATAATGAATTTTACATAATAATGGATAATTATACATATTTAAGTTTCCCAGGAGGTTTTTATTATAGGAATGCCCAGAGGCATTGCTATAATAGAACAGGGAATTCTCGCTTTCAACATGAGAATCCCATCTGCCCACATACAAAGAGACGTCTTCACAAGCATACAGATATGCTTCAGATGCTATGCGTTGGAAGAACATACGAATCACATTGCTCCCCAAATGACCTAATCATCTGTTCTGAACGTGTAAGTGAAGGCCATTCTTGGCGTTACTGCAACAACACAGTTAAAACATATATTGACTGCTAAGGGGGACACAGAACTATGGCCATGATCTGTCCCAAAAGAATAGAAAAGAAACAGAGTCAAACAGAAATAATGCTAACGTAAATAAAAACTCACACGCATCAATAGCAAAAAGTGATCAACAAGGACCGGCAACACAGATAAATTCAGATTGTACTCTCAACGTAAAAATACTTACTTGTATATTACATACCCACGTGATGAACATAGCTAACCCTGGAAGTTATGCAACAACAGCCAACTGCATGTTACAGGAAAACGGGCTTGAACCGATGAAATTCCCTAAAGAAGTCGACTCATCGGCCATTTTCAGAATCAAAGTCACAGAAAAGACAAAATATAAGTTAATCGAAGAGGCGAAAAGAAATCAACAGGCAGCAGAATTAGAAGAGGACACAAACAGCGATGACTCAGATACTGAAAATTCCTCCGACGACACAGAGCAAGAGTGCACTCTGGTTACTCGCAAGGAAGCCCAAAGAACTAACAGAACTAAATCCGCAAGTAATAGGGGTCCATCACCCAGAGATGAACTACCAGAAAGATCCTCGAATTCAGTCATCAGAGGGAGAACCCAGGAGAAACGAAAGAAGAACCAGAAAATGAAGAAGAAACACCGATAACTTAACAGATAGGACAAACTAAACGGAAAACGAATAAACGAATGGAAGTGGACAATTGGATTATGTATATTAAGAAACTAAAAATAATACAAATTAACACATGCGGATGGAATGAAAAGGAAATTATGTACGGAAACTTATTCAGAAAGATTCACCCAGATGTTATACTAATATCAGAACATGGAAGAAACACAGAAAATGAGAAATTAAAGATATGGAACTTCAATGTTATTGACACAAATCCTTCAGGAGAAACACAAGGAGTGTCAATAGCTGTCAAGCAAGGATTGTAGTAAAAAAAAAATACAAGGTTTAGAGGATGCATATTTAGCTATAGAAATTAAAATGGAATTAAGCAACATCATTGTCGCAACTGGATACCAGCCACCCAGGCGCCCCCAATTACTGGTACAAAACTTTACTAAACTCTTCAACTATACGATACCGTTCATTTTGCTGGGCGATTTAAACGCCCATTGCGGGGCTTCTGGGTACAGAAACAGAAACAGAGTCGGAAGACAACTTAACACGCTTATCAATAGACGTATACTGCAAAGACTGGGACCCGATTTCCCTACATACTTACAAAGAGAACACGCAACAAAACCGGACATCTGCCTGGCTAACTTCAATCTGCCCTTTAACTATTTTATGGAACCAGTGGATGTTCCTTGCAGTGACCACACTGGACTCTAATGTAAATAAACAAGAATCCAATACAAATCCCTTCGAAGAAATGGAAGGCGTACCATAGAGCGGATTGGGATAAGTACAAAGAAGTACTTCAGACGTACGTGTCCAGCCCACTCGGGAAAGCCACTCTAGAGGAAATCGACAGGGAGTTGGATAGGATCAGAGAAGAAATTAAAAGGGCAGAGAAGGGAGCCGTCCCCATTAACTCATTCCAAACCCTTAAACAATTTAGGTGGACACCAGAAATGGTGGCTTTGAGCGAGGAGATCGACTGGGTGGCAGAACACATTAGAAGATTAGGAACATCAAGGGAAGCATACGACGCACTAAGGAGACAGAAAAGAGAACTAATAGCACTAATTTAATGAAAAACAGAAAGAGAAATGGGATCAGCACATCGAGAAAATAGATGTGGAAACATCACCAAAGGAATTTTGGAAACATATCAACAGATTAAAGACACGGATAACAAGGGATAAAATGAAAATTAAGGATGCAGAGAACAACATTTTAGAAGATGAGGAAGAAATAGAGGCATTATTTAGAGAGCACGCGAGAAATGTATTCGAAATTAGCGAAGAAGAGAATGAGGACTATGACATTGAATTCGAACATCAGGTCGTGGACGAACTCAATGGGAAGATCAAAAGGATATACCCCTTCCACTTTGTCAGGGAGAGGAGAAACAACAACGACAGAATAGACGCAATCATTACATCTGAGGAATTAAAATAAACGATAAAGAACTAACTTCCAACAGAGAGCCCCAGGCAGATCGGGACTCACCAGATTAAATTACCTTGAAGCATCCCCGAACATACTGGAGTGAGTGAGAAATGTCTTAAATGCGTGCTTGAACACGGGATACTTCCCTGATGAACTGAAAGTGGCCAAGATGATATTCATACCCAAGGCGGAAAAACTCCCAGATGAAGTGGGTAACTACCGCCCTGTCTCGCTACTAGATTTCATCGGTAAGTTATTGGGAAAAAATAATAAGTAACAGACTTCCAAATTCCTTGACGATAATGGCTGGAGAAACAGCTGCCAATTTAGCTTCAGGAAAACAGAAGCACGGAGATGGCCCTTGTAGTCATCCTTGAAAAGATAGCGAAAGCAAAGAGAGAAAAATGAGAATAGACGTGGTATACCAGGACGTGTCCAAGGCATTCGAAAAAGTATGGCAGATGGGTATACAACTCAAGATTCTCAGATTAGGAATGAAAAACAAGGTCGAAAGGATTTATGTGATTATGTAATGGATAGACGTGCTTATATGGAAATTGGACAACATCAGGGTGAAATATTCGAGCTCACTGCGGGTTTTCTTCAAAGCGGATGTCTGAGTTCGTCTCTCTATTCAATCTACACAGCAGATATACCACCACCAAAAAATGAAGGCTGCTTGAACATCCAATTTGCCGACATCACTCAAATCATAGTTTGACCCTAGAGGAACGGCCTAATGCAAGCTAGGATGACTGCAGAAGAGATAAGAAGCATTAATAGATACGAAGAAAAATGGAAAATTAATCCAACAGGGATAAATTTAAAATGGTACCCGTGTACAGGAGGAGCATCTTAGATGTATATGTAGAAGGACATCGCTACAGATACGACAAAGAATGTAAGGTGCTTGGACTAACCATTAGGAATTCAGGTTATAAAAAGCACGTAACTGAGAGGGTAAATCGAGGGAAGAGTGGCCTGGCATTATTGTACAAGTTAGTTAATCTAAGCATGAAAAATAAGAGATAAATTTATGAAGCCATAGTACAGTCCGCGATTATTTATCAAACCATCGCGATGTACACGATCTCGAGAAGGAACCTATTAAGACTCCAAAAATTCCCAAACAAAGCTATCTACTTAACAGTAAACAACAGGAGAGGAGAATTAAGAAGACTAGGAGACCTGCATAGGGAGGCAAGGATAAAGCCACTTAACAGAATAATTGCAAAAAGAGAAAGGAAAGTCTTAGAAAAGACACAGAATGAAGTAGGAGTTGAAGTAACCAACCAAATTGCCGAGAGAGAAGGATCGAGATCACACAGACTATTCCCAAGTTTCCCAATGATAGATAAGGGAGGAGAAGAAGACGAAGAAGAAATCTACACCTAGAGAAATAGAATGATACTCGACGACGACTAAGAGTAATTAATTAACTGAAGCAAACCAGAGAATAGCATATAGTCACTTATAACTAGGATAGGAATACGAAAGAATTGATAGAGAGATAGAAACCTACACCAGTTTTTAGTAAGAACATATACTAATAACTGTTTGAACGCCTCATAAATACCAATACTACTTTCGAACTTTATCACGCTAACTATACTACCTAAAATAGACAGAGATAAGCCTGACCTCCAGGCCCCTAGCATCTCTTTGCAAACCTCTTACTTCCTTCAGCCTTCAACATCTATTCGTTTTTTACCTTCACATTTGCACACGGGACTCACAGTAGATACGTGGGACAAGGGTCACGATGAACTGCAAGGTTATAGTTAGAGACAAGTGAGACATCATGGTTCGGATTCCACGTTAAGCTGTAGGTCCCATGACTAAGTGCACTTTTGTCTCCTGCTATTTTCTTCACTGTCCTATCCTAAAACCTTCTTCTTCCTCCTCCTCTCCCTCTCACTCCTAATCGCCGTACTCACAGTGCTTGGAGCCTACTTTGGATCTAGACAGTGTGACTATGGGGATCTATAAAGGAGTATCGGGAATCCCCCCCCCCCCTCCCTCCTTGGCCGCTCCATGAACGCCAAGGGTGGCGGGGAGAGTGTCAGAAGAGCTGTTCTTTGTCTCCCACCTCTCTTTTCATTTCATTTCCGAAAATTTAAGCATTCAATCAGACCTCGGATTCAGCACACCATATTGAATGTGTATTCTCGGCAAAGAAGGTAAAGTCAAGCGAAAAATGATAAACGTTTCCAGAAGATTTTGTGTGAAACGTTTAAAAATTTCATTCGAATCTTTTACTTGGTTCGACCCCCACAGTACTACGGCCCGAGAAAACGGAGTGTTTAATACATAATTAATATCTACGCCTTACAAATAGATTTTAATATGCTATGGTTTATTGTGAACCAATTATAGAATTTCCTAAGACTTCAAAATGCTCATCTTTGCGGTATTTTTGAGTCATATTCGATTCTCTAATGTGGTTCTAGCACCACAGGAGTTCGCCGCGAGAACGTGGAGTGCGTTAAACATATTAGGAATAAACATTGAGGTACTTTAAATGAATTCGGAAGTATTTTAGAGCGTTTGGACGCAGGAACTGCAGCACTTAAATACGAACAAAATTATGTTTGCGTGCGTGTGTGCGCACCACAACTTTATTATGCCGTTCCTTTACTTCTATTATTAGATGCATTATAAGTTATATAATTCCGTATTTCATTTGCTATTCTTGACTGCATAACATAGGTTTCAGAGGGGTCAGCAGTCCTGAGATCCTTTGTATAACCTATGTTATGCCAAGTGATTTAACAACATTGATTAAAGCGTTCCACATAAAGTAGCTTCAGTTTCTTGTCGCGAACTAAACCTCTTTTATGTATTTTACTTTGTGTGTAGGCAACAGTCCACTTTCCCTAATTAAGCAGAATTAACTTTATATTGATGTCTACACTAATTTCTCTTTTTTTTCACACACCCAAAATTAAATTGCCCAGTATTATATCTTGTAAATAAAGGAACGAAAATCCCAGTGTACTCAGTCGGTGAAGGAGTCTTCCGAAACTATTTCCTCCTGTGCCGGGTAGTAAGGTCACAGATACGGACATTGTTGAGTCGATGCTACTTGGGAGCTTCTATTATTCTCCTTGTAAGACCTCGTAGAGAAAAGTTCACTCCATCGATGACACTCTGCCAAAACTTTACTTCCTTTGCCGAGAATACACATTCAGTATCGTGTGCTGGATCCGAGTTCTGACTGAGTGCTTAGAAATTCGGAAGAAGATGATATACTCAATTTTAGAAGTTGGGATAGTGATAGATATAGTGTGTGAATAATTAAAGCGGGGGTGGGTGTTTTGCTCTAGTAGGGAGGGCATCGCTTTATTTTTATTTAGTTTTACTTTTGCTTATATTTTTTGTTTGAACTTTTGTCGTATTTTTTTGTATTTTTATGAGCTTTAGTGTTCTTCTTATTGTTTGTTTTCAAATGATTTGGTATACTTATTTTTGGTGTAAATATTTAGCTTTTAAACCTTTGTTAGCTCTATTTGCCAACAATTTACCTCGTGATTCTTATATGTTGTATTAATTGTATTGTTTGCTGTTTCGTTTATGTATCTATTGATAAAATGTTGTTTATACTCATTGGTTCTTACATTTGTTTTGTGTTTCGTCTATGCATATATTGGTGTAATGTCTTCTTGTGAGCATAGTTTTGTGCTCTGGAACTGACGTCGGGGTGAGAATTTTGCCCGTAGCCTCGCAGGTATGTTAAGCCTGCCACCTGTTCCCTGTAGCTTCGGAATGACACCATTTGTTAGTGTGGACCAGACTTTTTTTGCCAAGTTTTTGGGTGATGACATTGATGGAATCCAAACGTTTCCTCCTGTGCAAATCTCTTTGCCTAAGGCGATCACGCCTTCTGACTTTATTAATAAGTATAGATGCAGTGTTTTGGACACGTTGAAGTTTTTTCATCCAGAATTTGCTGGCTGCTTGAGTAACCACTGCGGGGTAGATGAGCTTAGCCCGGACATACATCAGATATATTTTCCTGATTTTTGCCGATTCCGCCTTTCCGTGTGGTGTCTCGAGTATCCATGGTCGGTGATCTTTAGGTCTAGGACGGTGTCTTCGGCGGAGTAGCCGTATCTCCTCCCAATTATGGTGACGGACCATGTCAACTCGTGATATACTTCTTTGATGGGGGGGGTCTTCAATGACGAGAACAATCACGGTGCTTTAGGCGGCACCAAGGTAGGCGTAGTCTCTCTGGCGAGAGTCAGTCGAACTTGGTCCTTAAACCAAGTTAACTTGGAGTTCGGTGTGACCACCGAGTAACGAGCTCGAGGGGGAGCTTTTTCTCCTTCGTTGCTTAATTCCTCATTGGTTAGGCCTGAACTCGGGAAGGGTATTCTTCAAGGGCAAGGATCAAGGAAGGGGGTTTCTCTGACGAGAATAAGTTAAACTTGAATAAGTTAACTTGAAGGTCGGATTGGTAACCATGAACTAGCTCGAGGATGAGCTTCTTCTTAGTTCCAGCCTTCCTCAAGGGCGTGTATAACAGAGGGGGGGGGGTTTCTCTGACGAGAATAAGTTGAACTTGGTTCCTCAACCAAGTTAACTTATGAGTTTGGAGTGGCCACGGAGTAACGGGCTCGAAGGGAAGCCTTTTCCTTCTTCTTTTCCTAATTCCTCAAGAACGAGGAATACCCCTAGTGTTTAAGATGCACCAGGATATGAGGAGTCTCTCTGACGAGAGTAAGTTGAACTTGAACAAGTTAACTTAACGTCCGGTTTGATAACCAGAGACTAGCTCGAGGATGAGCTGCTTCTTAGCTCCTTAAGGTAGGTAGCCCTGCCTCTCTTGCAGGGTAATTCTTAGTCTGACGACCCAAGTATCCTACTTGTCCAGTCTCGGTAGCCCGATCTTAATCCGGGGACTTCGTCACCTGGAGACTCACGTATTCTACCCTGATTTTCCTCAGTGTTTCTTATTTATGCCTCGCCACCCCATTGGGGGAGGAGTAAGAGGAGGGAGGGCTTGGGGACGGGCGCAGGAGGATTCTTATACCAAACGGTTTTTCTCACCAAGTCTTACATTGGCTTCCGTTAGACTTCGAGCTTGGGAGAAACACGTCTCCAATTTCTTACTTGAGGTGAAATTGAATCTCACTTTCGTACGGGAGATCTTGCATTTTAACCTTTAGGCCTTTCATGGCGACGAGTGGCGAGGCGCTGTGGTTATGAATTTGACCCCACGGTACCGGGGCCGGATGTCTTTGCGGTAACCGACTCGTGTCTCCACTGTGAAAGAAAGGGGTGGGTGACGATCCTCCTACAATATATAT
The DNA here is from genome assembly GCA_963969495.1 of Ceratothoa steindachneri. Lineage (NCBI taxonomy): Eukaryota > Metazoa > Arthropoda > Malacostraca > Isopoda > Cymothoidae > Ceratothoa > Ceratothoa steindachneri. The sequence continues at coordinate 215,275,641 of OZ018317.1, forward strand.
ATATATATATATATATCCATTAAACCACATTGAAACAGAAAACAGAATAATTTTTCCTTGCAGTAATATTTTTATTACCTTTTTCGAAAAAATCCGTACAGGGAAGCGATTCGAACCAGGCACACTGAGGCAGCGAGCACCGCTTTGACCTCAGTGTGCCTGGTTCGATTCGCCTTCTGCACGGATTTTTTCGAAAAAAGGTAATAAAAATATTACTGCAAGAAAAAATTATTCCGTTTTCTCTTTCAATGTGGTTTAATGGATTCATTTTCATCATTCTCTCGCGCTACTTTGATATATATATATATATATATATATATATATATATATATATATATATATATATATATATATATATATATATAGTTGAATTCTTTATTCCTAGTTAAATAGCTGTAATAAGCCTTGAAATGGCGAACAGTAATCACAACTTTTCTTCTTGAATAATAATGATAAACGCGTTCTGTACTTTTTTTATTGTTCTATAGTTGAAGATCTTCATATTCTTCTGCGTCGTATCGTTTTCGTGTTCTGATTTCAGAAAGATGTCAGGGTCACATTGTCTGATAATGTTTCCGTAAGTGACTTGTTTATTGTCACATTCGCTCATGTTTAATTGTAGGTATCTCAAGTATTTTGTCATTCTGTCCATGTTGTCTGTCGATTAGTAATTCCTTTTATCGAGTTTCGTTGGGGTGGAGGGGCTGGCTGGTGGAGATCGGCATTTGCCGGATCTTTTTTTATTGAATTCCGAGGTCGTGATAGTAGAGAACACATCTTGGTTCAGGCGGACCATTCCAAGGATGAGGGCTTCTTCGACTACCCTTTCTGGAATGTCCTCACTATACTCCCACTTGTAACGGCCGGTGGGCACGCCTTTACTAACGTCCTTGTCCGTTCTTACCTCAGGGAATGGGGCGCTCTCCGTAGTGAATATCTTCAGGTGAATTTTTCTGCCATGGTAGGCATGTTTGCCCTCCTTTTACGATGAAGTAGACCTCATGCTCTGCCGGTTGGGTGACTGTTTGGTACGGCTACCGTGGCGGTGTTTTGTTTTTGGTTCATTTGCAGATTTTACCTCTGAATCTGGTTTGGAGGGTTCTATTGTTGGGAGTTCAAGATTGTTTTGGTGATTTGCCGGAGCGGGAAAAATTTCTACTTGTGTAGTGGCTGGTTGAGGAGGCCTCATCTTGATCCGCAGAACTCCCTCAGAGGGAGGGTTCTCCGGAAACCACATCTCGTCCATTCCATTTTTGACTAGAATCAGGTTTAATTCTTTTTTAAATGAGCCTGGCTTTGTGATGTTATCTATGTGTGCATAATATATTGCAGCACATGATATTTGTAGATTGCTCGCTTTCTACTTTTTTTCACAAAAGTACATCTATATAAATAGTCATTTCATCTACTCATAATACTACAAAATTCAACCAATCAGGATTGAGATACATTTAATCGTCATATTTGTGTTCATTTTTGGAATAAAAAATTGACCAATCAGCTTTTAGACATAAGCACTGCAATAATTGTCCAATCGGCGTCACGATAGATTTAAAAAGTTAATAACGCTCAAAACGTTTGCACATAAACACGGCTGAAATCTATTTTGCGAATTGACTGCGCTTGTCGCTTGGATTGTTCTCTTACATACTCGTTGAACGGTAAAGTCAAATTCTTTGAAATTTGGACTGGATTTCATTCAAATGAGGTTGATTGAATACCGTTTTGTTGCGCGTGACCGGATATTCCACCAACAGTGATACGTTCGGAAGTGGCTATTTTCTCCTTGACTTGCCTTGATGGAGGCTAGTTGAAGAAAAGGAAGAAGGACTCCTCTGCGCTGCCTGAAGGTAAAGTTGCATTTTGTTCATTGGACATTCCTTTCCAGACTTCTCCATACCACTTTTTCCTTATTTTCATAACGGATCCCTAAAACTACATACACACCAAGTTACACACACCTACAGACTCGGGTCCCATCCCAGATTCCATCTCAAATTATACCCTTGGGTGTAGTAGCGGAGAGATGAGGGAGACGTGGCGTATAGCCCTGAGGACATTTCCAGGCAAAAACCGGACAGGAGCAAGGTCTTCGAGAGAATTTACGGCGAGCTAAATATTGCGCTCATACGGCTAAATGATTTGCCAAATAGCTACGCGGCTATCTGTTTGAGGGAGGCTGACATTGAAGCCTTCTCCTCCCCGCCTGCCCCAGGCACCCTTTGGAAAATTGATCTAGCACCCAAGACACCACCACAAATACGCACACATAGAAGTGTGATTTGCCGATGCCTCGACCCCTGGGTTGGAGGCCACTCGATAAACCAAATCACGGACGAGATTCTTCGGAATCATCATTGGGCAAAAGTAACCGAATAATCAAATTTAAAGAATACACCCTCGATTTTAAAGTTTTCCTTACGGAGACCACAATGGCAATTAAGGCAAAATAACCCCGGTCTTCTCCTCTTTAATGTCCGTATCTGCCTCGATCAGATTGAGCGTGAGGATTTCCTTGACCTGCAAATGTGCTTCAGGTGCTACAGGTACAATGAATACACCACAGCCACTTGCCCCAACACTACACTCGCAGTTTGTTCTGTGTGCGCCGGCCAAGACCATTCCTGGCGCGAATGTAAAAGTTAGTTCCAGAAATGCCTCAATTGTGGTGGCCCACACAAGACCATGGCAATGACCTGTCCAATAAAGAAGGACCACATACAAATAGCAAAGGATAAAGGCAGAAAAGAAGAGGAAAGTATGGCTAACGCCACCTACTCGAAGGTTGCCAAGGCAACGGTTGCAGAGAGTAGTGTTGCCACTGCACCTACATGCCTGCAAAATGACAGCGAGAAATCAACAAAAATAATGCGCTGCATATATTATGCACATATTGCTAACCTGACCAAGCCTAGCACCTTCGCAAACTAACTAAACACCATGCTCGTGAATAACGGCATGGAAAAAATGTGGTTCCCGGAAAATCCTCCGTCAAACGAGGTTCTTCGAGTGAACCTCCAACCGTAGACCGAGAAGAGCGACCAAAAAGCTCAGGACACGAGTAATGTCCTTTCATGGGATCCCTGATTGCAAGCTATGGCTGCCCGGCAGAAGGCATAAAACTCACACACACACACACACTCAACTACCCCAACAAATGCACAAGTCGAGCGGAAGGAAGCTGCTGCTGTGAGGCCTAAGAAAGTGGAGCATTCGCCCCGCCCGCAAGAGGCCTCGCAGTCACGTTGACCCAGTAGATCCCGTCTCCAAAGAATCGGGCTCCCAGCTACATGTACTACTCGAGGAACCAGTTTCCTGACGACGCAGGCCCCAAAGATATTGTCGATGGCCTTAGGGCCGGACAATACAAATGGGACTACGAGGCTGACATACCTAAAGATCTGGTAAAGCAGGTTCTCTTCCGCGACTATGTCCAATTCTCAACCGATGCTTACGTTGTTCTTACGGGCACAGAGTTCCGTAAGAAGAGATCCGGCAAGGGAAAACCTCCTCTGTACTCCCCTCAAGGAGCAAAATTCAACCGAGATTAGAACACTCCTCGCCATAATATCTACGCTACATTGCAAGCGTAGTATCCAAAGCTAGCCAAAATTGAAGAAGACCTTACCTGAACGGTAAAATCAACCCAAACAAGAGATTAACATTGCCAGAGCTACCCTTTGATCAGGGATCTATACATCCCTGCTCTTGCACACTTTTTTTTTACTTTTCTACCTACATTTGCTGGAGATACCCTTCCACCAGGAAAATATACCCACTTCAAACTTATACTAAACTTACCTTTACTATCCTTATCAAAACCTTTTCACCACTATACTCTCTTACTTTTGCTCTACTAATCTATACTTCCTAACTTGTTATGTCCAATGTCCAATTTGCGAATTTTGATGGATCAGAAAGCAAACATTTAAATACGCTGAAGAAATACACAAGTAAACTTGCAAAGGAGGTAAAGTCAAGGGATATTTACGAAACGCCTCCGGATCTCTACTTTACTCCCTCCTTTCGGAAGCACTGAAGAGAGGATAATTTTCTTGCGGTACCCAATCAACAGTATGTGCGCCTAACCCACCCCCTCTCCGTTGTGGAGCCGCACTAGGGATTGTGATTGACTTTCATCGCTTAGTTCCAACTATGCACTTTTGTGAGAAAGGAATAATTGGGGCACTGGAGAAAGCAGGTTTGAGGATTAGTCCACTGTGGAACTCAGTATCAGAGGCACCTGGACAAGGGGCAGAACTGAACCTCCGGGGGAGGAAAACCCCGGGAGACCAAGCGAAGACCATAGAGGGAAGTTCACCTGTCTCTATGTAAGCCGGATGCAGTTCTGATACCCATACCTGCAAGGGGCGGCACCCCCGGTTAGTGTTGGTTGATTCCACACTAACCAACAAAAAGTCCGTCATGCAATCACACCTAGTGAGGCCCCCATCCCCCCCAGGTTCATCCTTCATCATCATCCCATTAAGGCCACTCATAATTGCGAAGGCAGGGCCACCCCGGACCTGGGGAAACACCAACTAAATAAAGGACACAACTGTAAGCCCAACTCAAGGTTAAGGAGGAAGAAGGAAGCAGTTAGCAAGCTTGGGAACCCAACAAAGAGGAATAAGGAGAAGAAGACGTAGAGCTCCATGGCCACAACCATGGAGCTCTCCAACACAACAAGGATTCCTCTTCGGACGCCGCCAGGCCACGAGAGACCCGAAAGAGGAAAAGTTTTCCAATTAGTCTAGGTGACTAATTGGAATAGATGTTGCAACTGGCTCTATATGTAGCAATTTGCAAGAAGGAAAGCGACGTCGAGGCGCTAAAAAGAGAAGCCTCGAACAAAGCCCTAAAGACAGTCAACCTCCAACCGAACATCCCGGCACAAATCCTGACCCCCCGAAGCATTATATGCAGAAGGCTGGACCCATGGAGCGGACACTACGGGAAGGAGGAAATAGAAACGGAAATAGAGAGAAAATAACGAATACAACCATGTGTTCAGAGTAATATTTACCGAAACAGCAATGGCGAAGAAGGCGAAGGAAGTAGGGCTCCAGCTATTGAATGCACAAGTAAGCAGCGAACAAATTGAGCGAGAAGATTTTATCCCGGTCCAAATGTGCTTCTGCTGCTTTAAAATGGAAAGCAACACCACCAGAGAATGCAAAGAGAATCAAAATACATGTTCACGATGCGGCGAGTTGGGACACTCTGGAGGACATGCGAGAGCCCCTAGGAAAGATGTGCAAACTGTAAAATGCGACACAGAGCCATGGCCATGGTATGCCCATTATAAAAGAAATAATAAGACAAAAGACCAACGAGAAGAGAGAAGCAGAATGGCAAGGGAAAACACCACATACGCCCAGGTCACGAATGCAGCCATCAACGAATATGAAGCATAAAAGGTATATCTAAATATTAACAGCGAAATGCCAGTCAAGATACTGACCTGCATAATGTACGCGCACGCGTGGAGCCTGATGAAACCAGGGGCGTTTGAGGATGAATTACCGCCATGCTGGCGAACAATGGGATAAGCCCTATGGTCTTCCCTTCAAAACCAGCATCTGAGGACATCCTCCAAATGAAGTACGCCCCAATGGTACCCCTTAACACCCAAGAGAAAGGCGCAAAAAAGACAACAGAGGAAAAGACAGACGCGACACAACCAACAAAAAGACAGGACCCACGCATCGTAGCCCAGAAAAAAAGATAAATGGAAAATAAAAAAAGGAACATGAAGGAGACGACCACGGAGATCGAAACCGACAGCTCGGAGGGTGAGAAAGAAACGCCTAAAAAAAACAACGAAAAACAAAGAAGAATATAAAGAAAAAATAGACGGAAACAATATCAACCTCAAGATCTACACCAGCGAAGATACCCTGTTCCCAAGAAAATATCGTCAGAAAGTCTCCTCGAAGGAATCAGATCCGGCAGGTATAAATGGGGGTTTCATACCGAGGTGGAGGCGAAAAAGTTGGAAGAAGCTATAATACTCGGCGAAATTGAACTCAGCGAGGAATACTGCGAAACTCGGACGCCGCAAGATTACAAAAGAATACAGTGTGGGAGGATAAGTTAGGACAAGAAGTAAACTCTAATAGACAGGAAAATTGACAAACACTAACATGGAAAGGACAAACAACAGACTAAGTATAATGACACTGAACGTTACGGATGGACAGGAAAAAACATTGTTTACAATAATATCTTTAGGGAGACAGACCCAAACATCATTCTTATCAGTGAACATGGATCTTACACAAGAACACAGAAAATGAAAATCCCAAACTAAACGACATTAACAAAAAAACTGCTCCAAGAAAAGGTATGGCAGGGTGGCGATTTCAATAAAGAGAGACCTCAAGTTCAAACACCTACCTGAGCTTGAGGAGTCCTTTGAGGGAGTCTCCGACTGTAGGACTCCCTACACTCTTCCGTCTGACACTTCTTTGGATCCGCTCTACAACATCATGGATCAGGTTTGCGAGTGCAGCTTTCCCTTTAAAGGAAATATGCACTCCCTCCCTTTTGTACAGGTCATTTCTCCCGTAAAAAGGTGCGGTAGGAGTCTACAAAAAAGACTCCTTCCGCCGTACAAAGATCTCCCAGGCGTTGGTTTATGGAGACGTTCCTCGCGTGAGCATTGCGGGATGGACCTCGTCTTAGGAGTATCCCGACCACGACACGTCTGCGGGTTTTTAGCCCACAGTCGTCAACTCCTCCCACAAGGTGGTCAGGATCTTCCCGCTGGCGCCTACTTTACCTCCTCGTAGGTAGAGATCGTTGCCACTTGCCATGAGGGCAACTACTGAGTTCTCAGAGATTTGGGATTTCTCAGCCTCCACCCTTATTTCTCCGTTCCCCTTTCCTGGAAGGCAGCTTACCTTCACACTGGTGCGAAGGCGGGCCGCTAGCAAGGGTTGTAGATCCCGCGCTTGGGAGTCACCGATCACGATGATCCTCGTGCATTTGGGTTCAGAGGACAGAGGCTTCCCTTTCAGTATGGGCTCTTTTGATTCCTCTTTCTTCCCCACTTTTTGGGTTTTTTTCTTCTTCTTTTTCTTCTTGGTTTTTTCTTCCGTTTCTACTTTCTCTTCTGTTTTATCTACTGTTTTTCCTTCCTTACTCTTCTTTTCTTCTTTTTGACGCCCTGAGTAACCCCAGCAGCAGCTGGCTCTGGGACGTTGGATGGATTGCCTATCTCTATCGACGCGGTGCTTGAGGGCTCAACAGAGGAGCCATCGGCGTCGTTGGGAGTTTCTGATGCTCTTGCTCTACCTTGGTGGCTGTTATCTCTGCAATGATGGCTTCGAGACGACGGATTGGAGTCACATTCTCAGATTCAAGGATTTTCACCTTTTCTTCCAGCCGTCGTGTTTTTTCCGCAGAAGATTTAAAAACTTCCTTAAGCTCCTGAAGTTCTGCCCTTAGGACGCAGTCCGTGCAGTTACTTCCAGAGGGGAATTTTGAGAAACACCCCTCCGGAAAATCTACGCACCACTTGTCCTTTTGGCATGTCAAGCAGGTATATTTTAACGCACCAGGTCCTTTCTTTCCAGTCATGCTGAACACTTTATGTCTCTGAATACTTTGTGACCACTCAATAAAAAAGAAAGGGGGTGGTGAGTTCGCCGCGCGTGAGTCGCTCCCACCTATCGATCGGAGAGGTTTCGGATCTTTCAGAAGGCACGCTCCTTGTGCTGCTGTTCGTCCGACCGAGTCGTCAAACCTCGGCGTGCCGTGGCTCCCAACCAAGCAGCACTGACGATCCCCGAAGGGGCCATCGATTTCTCACCAGTTGAACAACGGAGCACACTCCGTACTAAACTCCTACTAGTTCCCTTCACGACGGCAAAGATCTCGGAGCAGCGTTCAATGGATATCCCGCCACACCAAAAGAATCGAACCAAGGCTTTTTATTGGCCTGGCAACCAACCTGGGAACAAAGGGCCGTCACCTCGGACCGATGCTACCAGAGGCACCCGTCAACGGTCACTGGGAATGGTCAATAATTACGCGCCAGGGAAGGGGTTAACGGGGCACCACCCTCTTCCCGTTCATCGTGCCCCAACGCCTAGGACACCTCTAGTCCTAGTCTCTCGCAACCAGTGAGCGTCGATTGGCGTTGTTTATAGAGGTTCCAAAGCCTCTCTTCTGACGCGTGAGGTAGCTGCCAGGTCCTTATATGTAGATAGAGGGAAAAAAGGGAAAGAGTGACATGATAGGAGTAAGCTTTTTTTTTTCTTTTTGTATAAGTGGGAGAGATAGGATAAACGTAAAAAAGGAGAAGGATAGAGTAGAAAAAGGAAGGAATGACGCACTTAGTCTGGAACCTCGTTTCCGTCCAAATCGACAAGGGAAGTTCTAGCAGGGGTACCCAGAAGAGGTACCCACGCCGACATAGCTCGAAAAGTCAAAGGTACACACAAGCTCTCTTCTCGCGACAAGAGGGTGTCACTTCTTCCTCTACTTTCTTTATGAGAGAGAGAGACAGACAGACAGACAGACAAATAGACAGAGTAACAAGGAAAAGAGGTACCCTAGTAGACCTTACGATCCATTCAAAGAGGGTACCTTTGAGTAAACACTTGAGCGCTCTAAACATAATATTTATAAAGTATTTGCTACCAATAAAGATATTTTTACGTCCACTCTTTACTGTGTCGTATTTCAAGTAGATATAACATCTCTAACGATTACTTTGTTTCTCTTTAAATTAATTGCTAACGACAACATCATCGCACGCTTGCATTGCAGCTGCGCGGCGTTGCTAATACGAAATGTTTATTGTTTCAATAAATAATACGTTTTCCTGTCGTAATATTTGCTTACATTTATTTTCATTATATGCTTAAATGGTGTCATAAGCATAATGCCAAATGTGAATACCAGCATTCATAAACTCTAAAAGTTATTAACTGTTTCCTAGGGCGAAGTGGAACACCCCCCGCCCTGCAGCTTTGCGATCTAAAATTAAGTGGCATCAAATAGAGTTAAAATTATTATGTAGTGGTTAACTGTTGTAAACTGTTTACCTAGTAAATAAATAATATCATATTTTATATATTCTTGAAAATATATATTCGTACAGTATATACAATTTATTTCAATATAAATTACATACAAATGTTCAAACATTTGCGTTTTCATTTCTCAATAATTATTTTATTTTAGGTTTTCAAGGAAATTAGGAAAATTTCGTTTTATTTACAACTTAATATATATATATATATATATATATATATATATATATATATATATATATATATATTGTATTCCACAGATTACCCATGGCTGATAAGGTGAAGAAGAAATGTCGACAATACTCAAGTGAGTTTTTAGCATACGGTTTGATACAATCTCCAAACGATATAATAAAGCCAATGTGTCTTATATGTATGGCAGAACTTTTTAATGAATGCATGTGCCGCCCAAGTAAGCTTCTAATACATCTGGAGAATAAGCACAAAGATAAGAAAGACAAACCCTTAGATTATTTTAAGAAGCTTCATGATGCTTTTCAAGGAAGTAACACCATTGATTCTTTGCTTAGACAAGGAAAAGCTAAATTAGACACAGGTTTAATTGCATCTTACGAGATTTCCAAGCTAATAGCAAAAACTAGCAAACCCCAGACTATTGGTGAAGATTTGATTTTGCTCGCAGTATTGGTGGTAATTTCTACTGTTATGCAACAGAATTTAAAACAAATTACGGAGGTAATCCCATTAAGCAACAATTCAGTATCAAGATGCATTTAGGAAATGGCAAGGGATGTAAAAGAAAATTAACTAGTTGCCTTTTTACAAGTAAAGAATTTTGCCTTACAAATTGATGAAGCATCTATAAGTGCTAATCATGCCCTTCTTATGGCGTATGTTACGTTGTTGGAGGATAATAGTGAACTCAGAGAGGAAATGCTTTTTGCCTGCAGTCTTGTGACAGATACTAAAGGAGAAACGATTTTCCAAAAAGTATTGGCCAATTTTCCCCCCAAAAATATTCTAATGCGTAACATTATGGCTTGCGCAACTGGTAGGCAGATACAGGGGCTTCATTGCATATCTAAAACAAACTGTGCTCAATGTTTTTTTTTTGCAAACACTGCCTGGTTCATTTTCAACATTTGACTGCAAAGAATTTGGGAGGACTTCTGAAAAATGCTCTTTATAGTGTAATCAAGGCTACCAACCTTATCAAGTCAAATCCACTTTTAAGATCGTCTTTTCCGACAACTTTATACAAACAATGAAGAAGAGTTTGAACGTTTACTTTTGCATACATAGGTTAGATGGCTTTATAAGGTTAACTGCCTGTCTCGCTTCGTTGAACTCTGAGAAAGTGTTGTACCATTTTTGAATGATAAGGCGCTTGGAGAAGAAATCATAGCTGCCAAGGGTGACATATTCTATCTTTCAGATATATTTGACAAACCAAACATGCTGAACAAACAGCTACAAGGTAAAAATACAAATCTTTTAACTTCTAAAGAGGCAATCAGCTCTTTCCTTGGAAAACTTAGGATTAATATTGGGACTAAGAAATTGTTACATTTTCCAACCCTCGCCACTATTGAAGAGGAGCTGCATAAAGATGATATTTTAGTGTACATTGGTCACTTGCAAAAATTGCACAATGATATGGAAATTAGGTTCAAAGATCTCTTGGAAATGAACATTCCAAGTTGGGTGGTAGACCCATTTAATACAAATGCCGCTGATGTTGACATCATGCTGCAAGAAAGCCTCATTGAGTTGCAGAGTAATCAAACTGCTCAAGCTATATTTAAACATGGACTCAATAACTTATGGACAAGTAGTGATTGCCATCAAATTCCCTCTGCTTTGGCAGGAAGTAAAATTATATTCCATTGCCTTTCCAACGTCTTACCTAGTTGAGTCAGGTTTAAGCCGAGTTTCTCACCTATTATCTAAGGCTCTGTCTGTAACAACCATAGACCCTGGCATTGAAAAGTTGCGCAACCCCATCAGCTACAAGGATCAGCTGAAAAAATACACAAAGAAAGCTAATATGATATATTTGTTTTTATTATGCTAAAGGATTCTATTTCTTGAAGTCAAAAGATAATCATTTTTTTAAGGTTACTTATATTCTCTGTGTCAATGAAAGTTTTTCGTTTTGCTGCTATATCAGAAAACCCACAAAATATTTTTTCTGTTAGTAAAATAGAATAAAGGAGAATATATGTACAATTAATGCACACTGATATTTTTATGGAAGGTATTATAATATTCAAGTACTATTTTTCTACTAATAATGCCAAGGGGGCCACAGAAATATTTAAGATCCCAAGGGGGCCATGAACTAAAAAAAGGTGGGAACCACTGCTCTAAAGGTTCAGATTGACGCTCTAGAAGAGAACTCGCCCGACGTTTCAAGTCTCCAAGCGGCTATTTTCCAAAACTTTGTCTAGTCTCGACTTGAACTGTTCAACAGAATTGCTGTTGACAACTTCCACTGGAAGTGCATTCCAAGTGCCGCAGATGCTATATGTTTTAAGATTTCCCACACAGATCACGGTGGTAACGCTTCAGTTCAAGTTTGTAGCCGTGATTTCTTGTTCTATTCTAGCTAAGCTGGAAAATATCCATGTAGTCTACAATGTCGAAGCCTCGAAGTATTTTGAACACTTCGATAAGCTGACCACGCAGTCTCCGGGTCTCCAGCGAGAACAGGTCTAATTCCCATAATCTATTTTCGTAACTCTTATGTCTGGTAGAGGGAATCATTTTGGTTGCTCTGGCTTACACAGGTTTTAATCTTGCGATATCCTTTCGAAGCGAAGGACTCCAAAATTGTACGGCATACTTCAGGTACGGTTGGACAAGAGAGTTATATAAACGCAATACTATCTCCTTGTTCAGATATCCAAACTGTCGCTTTATATACCTTAACATCTTTTGGTTTTCTTCTCCACCTCAATACACTGCCTCGTGAACTTGAGATTACTAGTTATAGTTACACCCAAGTCCTTTTCAGTGTAAGTGGATTCAAAAGCATTGCCCTTAAGGATATACTGAGGTTGGGGGTTTCGGTGGCCGACATGTATCACTTTGCATTTGTTCACGTTAAAAGGCATTTGCCACGTGTCCGACTACTCCCCAATCTTCCGAAGATCATTTAGAAGGCGGGCAGTATTTCCTTCCTTTGCAACGTTCATACCAAACTTGGTATCATCGGCAAATTTAGAAATCTTCGCAACCATGTCACCGTCCATGTCGTTGATGTAGATGATGAACAGTAGTGGTCCCAAGACAAAACCTTAAGGAACACCACTAGTAACGTGCACCCACTCAGAAGCCTGACCATTCAGCACCACCCTTTGCCATCTGCCACTTAGCCAGTTCTCTATCCAACTTGCTATATTTCCGCCTATGACCAGCGCACGCACTTTCCGAAGGAAGCGGCAGTGTGGTACTTATCTAAGGCTTTCTGAAAGTCTAAGTAGATAACATCCACCGCCTTATCCCGGTCGTGCTCACTGAAAACGAAGTGGAAGAATTCCACAAATTTGTCAGACGTGAACCCGTGCTGAGAACTCCTCAATCGCAAGCTGGACTCTAAATATGACATCATTTTGTCCACCATGATTCTTTCCATGAGTTTACCGACTATTGAGGTTAAGCTAATAGATTGGTAGTGTGATGGCTGGCTACGGTCCCCTTTCTTGAAGATAGGAGTCACATCCGCTTCACGCCAGTCTCTAGGAACGCATCCGGTCCGGATTGACATGTTGAAGATTGCGCTTAGATGTCGTGACACTTCATCGTGCACTTCTTTCAACACTTTAGGTAGAAACCCGTCGAGGCCAAGAGACTCCTCACCCACTCGTCTTTATATCAGTGATCTTTTTCTTTATTTCTCCTTGGATGAAGTCCATTTCCTCCAGCTTACCTTCACGCTAGTGCGAAGGCTGGCCGCTAGTAGCGGCTGCAGATCCCGTGTTTGCTAGTCACCAATGAGGGTGACCTTCAGACACTTGGTCTCTAAAGACGGGGTCTTCCCTTGTGAAAGAGGCCTCTCCTTTTCTTCTTTACTCTCCACATTCTTATCCTTCTTTTCCATATTCCCCTTTTCTTCTTGTTTATCCGTTTTTCTTCTATTTTTAGTTCTTCTTCTTTTGTTTCAACATTATTCTTTTTCTTATTTTTCTTCTTGTTTCCTTTCTTCTTTTTCGTTTTTTCTCTTGCCTCAGCTGGCTTAACCTCAGATGATGCCGAAATCTCCACTTGGGTAAGAACTACGGCACCAGGAGATTCCGACACGTCAGTGGGCGGTGCCTCTTTTAGGCATCGAATATGAGCTGCGTGAAGGGCTTCGAGTTTCTCCACCTTTTTTTCAAGAAGTTGAGCTCTCTCTTCTAAGGCTCTATAGAGGTCTTTCAATTTTTCCACCTCTCGCGTCAGTATACAAGTAGTGCAGATACTTTCCGGGCTGCATTTTGAGTAGCAGCCCTCCGCAAAGTCAACGCACCACCTTTATAACTGGCATGTTGCACAGTTATTTTTTAGACGAACGGTTCATTTTCTGCTTGCCATTTTGAGCGCTTTCTCTATCTCTGAAAACTCGTGACCAATCAATGATAAAAAAGGGGGATTGGTGAGTTCTCCCCGTGTGAGTCGCTCCCGCCTATCCATCGGAGAAGCTTCCGATTTTTCAGAAGGCACGCTCCTTGTGCTGAAGGTTCGTCCGACCGAGTAGTTAAACCTCGGCGTGCCGTGGCTCCCAACCAAGCAGCACTGACGGTCCCCGAAGGGGCCATCGATTTCTTACCAGGTGAACAACGGAGCACGCTCCGTACTAAACTCCTACTAGTTCCCTTCACGACGGCCAGGATCTCGGAGTAGCGTTCAATGGATATCCCGCTTCACCAAGAGACTTGACCCAAGGGTTTTAATGGCTTGGCAACCACCCTGGGAACAAAGGGTCGTCACCTCGGACCAATGCTACCAGAGACACCCGTCAACAATCTCTAGGAATGGTCAATAATTACGCGCCAGGAAAGGAGTTAACGAGGCACTACCCTCATCCCATTCATCGTGCCCCAACACCTAGGAAAACTCTAGTCGTAGTCTTTCGTAGCCAGAGAGCGTCGATTAGCGTTGTTTATAGAGGTTCCAAAGCCTCTCTTCTGACGCATGAGGTAGATGCCAGGTCCTTATATTTAGAAAGAATGAAAAAAGGGTAAGAGTGATATGATAGTAGTAGGGGTTTTTTTTAGTTGTTTTTTTTGTATAATAAGTGGAAGAGAGAGAACACAAGTGAAAAAGGAGAAGGATAGAATAGAAAAAGGAAGGAATGACGCAATTAGTCTGGAACCTCGTTTCCGACCAAATCGACACGGGAAGCCCTACCAGGGGTACCTAGAAGAGAGGTACCCCCGCCGACATAGCTCGAAAAGTCAAAGGTACACACGAGCTCTCTTCCTGCAACAAGGGGGCGTCACTTCTCCCTCTACTTTCTTTTGAGAGAGAGAGAGAGAGAGAAAGAGAGTTGCAACGAGATACAAGGAAAGCAAGTACCTTAAAAGACCTTTCGGTCCATGCCATGAAGGTACTTGTGAATTTCCTATCCTAATATATATATACACACAAAAATAACTATGAGCTGCAGACAAATGGATAGTAAAGTTGAAGACTCTCCCCGCCCTCCTCTCCAACCCGCCACGCGGGTACGGAAAACTGAAACGATACCTGGTCCAGTTGAAATTTAAAGCTCAACCAGGAATTTTGACAGTAAAGTTTTTGAAACCTAACCGGCTAAACATTAATAATATCAAAATTATCATTAAACACATCAACATTGATATAAAAAATCATAATAATAAAGGTTCTTTAAAGAAAATATTTATTTTACGTTCTGATCTTTGCAATCTCGTCATTAAATTTTTATACACCGATCTATATTGATTCTAGCTTTTCTCGACCCTGAGAATCTTGTCATTATACATATTTCTATTTATATACATATTAATTAATCCTATTATATTTTAAATTTAATAACTCAGTGTATGTATGATTGTGTCTAGTTTTTTCTTAAAAGTATCTATAGTTTTGCTAGATATTACATCTCTTGGAAGAGCGAGAGAGAGATAAATATACCGAAATATAGCACTGAAAGAGGAACACATCGAAAAAGAGAGAGAGAGAGAGAGATATAGATAAAAAAGACAGATAGAGAGGGAAACCCGATAGAGAAAGACCGAAATAGACAAAGAGATTGAGAGAGATAATGAGAGAGAGAGACCAAGAAAAGAGGCTGAGAAAAAAAGAAGAGAGAGAGAGAAGGAATGCGTGACTAAAAGAAAAAGAAAGAGAAAGAGCACGAGATATAAAACCCGATGAAGTGACTTGGATAGAGACCGAGAGAGAAGGAGATAGTGAGAGCTACAATGAACCACAAGGAAAATAAGTACCCTACAAGACCTTACGGTCCATACAAGGAGGGTACTTTTGGCGCAATCTTCGAAGGTGTCCGTTGGCAAACTCGAAGATCATCGCGAGGATCTTAACGGCAATTTCGCAAGACTTTATCTAGTCTTGACTTGAACTGGTCAACAGATTCACTGTTGACAACTTCCATCGGAAGTGCGTTCCAACTACCACAGATACTGTATGTGAAGAATTTACCACACAGATCACAGTAGTATCGCTTCAGTTCAAGTTTAAAGCCGTGATTTCTTGTTCTCCCCTCGCTGAGCTGGAAAATTTTCCCGTAGTCCAGTCTGTCAAAGCCTCGAAGTATTTTAAATACTTCGATAAGATGACCACGTAGTCTCCGGGTCTCCAGCGAGAACATATCTAATTCCCTTAATCTATCTTCATAACTTTTATGTCTGATAGACGGAATCAGCTTGGTTGCCCTGGCTTGCACGCGTTACAATCTCGCGATGTCCTTTCGAAATGAAGGACTCCAAAATTGTACGGCATACTCCAGGTGCGATCCCACGAGGGAGTTGTACAGATACAGTACTATCTCCTTGTTCCTTTATCCAAACTGTCACTTTAAATACCCTAACATCCTTTGGGCTTTCATCTCCACCTCAATACACTGTTTCGAGAACTTGAGGTCACTGGTGATAGTTACAGCCAAGTCCTTCTCATTGTCGGTGGATTCAAGAGCAGTGCCCTTAAGGATATAGGGTGATTGAGGATTACGTTGGCCGATATGCATCACTTTGCATTTGTTTACGTTAAAAGGCATTTGCCACGTATCAGAACACTCCCCAATCTTTCGATGATCATCTTGCTGGCGGGCAGTATTTCCATCCTTTGCAACGTTCATACCAAGCTTGGTATCGTTGGCAAATTTGGAAATCTTGGCAACCATGTCACCGTCCATGTCGTTGACGTAGATGATGAATGGTAGTGGTCCTAGGACAGAACCTTGAGGCACTCCGCTAGTAAAGGGCCCCCACTCAGAAGTCTGTCCATTCAGCATCACCCGTTGCCGTCTGCCACTTAGCCAGTTCTCTAACCAGCCGGCTACTTCTCCGTCTATGCCCAGCGCTCGCACTTTCTGGAGAAGGCGGCGGTGTGGTACCTTTTCAAAGGCTTTCTGAAAGTCTAAGTAGACCACATCCACCGCCTTGTCCCCATCGGGCTCACTGAAGACAAAGTGGAAGAATTCCACAAGGTTTGACAGGCATGACCGTTGCTTCGTAAGCTGTTCTGGGAACTCCTCAGTAGCAGGTTTGACTCTAAATGCGGCGTCATTTTGTCCACCATGATGCTTTCCATGAGTTTACCGACTATCGAAGTCAGACTGATAGGTCGGTAGTTCGACGGTTGGCTACGGTCTCTTGAAAATAGGAGTCACCTCCGCTTCACGCCAGTCTCTAGGAACGCATTCTGTCCGGATTGACATGTTGAAGATTGCGCTCAGGTGTCGTAACACTTGATCGCGCACTTCTTTCAACGTTTTAGGTAGAAAACCCATCCGGGCCAGGTGACTTATTCGTCATTAGGTCACTGATCTTCTTTTTTATTTCTCCTTTGGTGAAGTCAATATCCTCCAGCTTTTTCCCCGAGTAGGAATCCGTTGGCTGGGGGGTGGGACCACACTCTTTAGTAAACACTGAAGAGAAGTAGTCATTGAGGAGGTTAGCATTTTCTGCATCAGAGTCCTTTAATGTCCCCTCCACGTTCCTCAAAGGGCCAATCGTTCGACGGATTGGTTTACGGTTGTTTGCATATCCAAAGAACTCCTTGGGATTCTCTTTACAAAGTCTCTCCACTCGGAGTTCCTCAGACCGCTTAGCCGCTCTTATGCTGGACTTCACTCTCCTGGATAGCCTCCGGTATTCGTCAAAGTCACCCGAAATCTTAGATTGCCGGTACACATTTCTCTTCTCCCTAAGCAGTTTGCCGATTTCTTGATTAAACCACTTTGGTTGAACAGAAGACCGACGGGGGCATTAAAGAGGGATGAAACGCGATTGAAGACTCATGAATGTGCTTTTGAAACTGTTCCACGAGTCTTCACAGCCTCGCACTCTTCTAGCCTCGCGTCAGTCAGTCCAGGCGTAGACCTGCAAAGTCTGCTCTTCTCAAATCAAGTTTTCCCGATTTACTAGTTGCAGGCTCTGCTTTGGGGACTTTGACTACAAATCTAATTAGTCGGTGGTCACTGCCACCGAGCTCTTCGCCAACAGAGAGGTCCTGAACGATGTCCTCTTCAAAGGTGAAAACCAAATCGAGGATATTGTCTCCTCTGGTTGGCTCCCTCACCCATTGAGTCAGGAACTCGTTGTTAGCGAACTCCAGGAGCAGTGCGTTCTTGAGTGAGAGAAACAGAGCGAGCGATACAGAGTGATAGAGTTATACCTAGAGAGCGAGAGACTGAAAAGAGAAATAACAATAGAAAGTAGGAAATAGAGATAGATTTACTGAGGGGAGAGACCATGAGAGCGACTGAGACGGATTAAAGGAGATAGAGAGCATAGTAAGGGAGGCCAAGAGAGAGACACCGAAAGAGAGAGACAAACCGAGAGAGATCCCTGAGGCATAGAAAGAGTGCGAGATCAAGATGAAAAAAAAAGACTGAGAGACAGATACAGAAGCAGACCACGAGAGATAGCCCAAGAGATACTGAGAAAAGAGCCGAGACAAAGAGAGACGAGAGTAAGGATATATATATATATATATATATATATATATATATATAATATATATATATATATATATATATATATATATATATATATATATATATATATATACATATATATATATTTATATATATAGAGAGAGAGAGAAAGAGAGAGAGAGACGGAATACTATCGAGAGAGAGTGATAGTAGACCGAGAGAGGGAAAAACAGAGTTAATTGAGATACAAACGGAAATAGAGTTAACTTAGAAAGACTGTGAGCCTGAAACTGACAGAGAGTAATCGAGACACAGATTTGGCTATAGATAGAGACTGACATGACAGAGACTGACATGACAGAGAGAAAGAGATCGAGAGAAGAGACCGAGGAGAGAGGGCGCGGATGAAAGTTATAACAAGAGAGAGCCAGAGAGAGAGAGAGAAACTGAGAGAAAGAGGCTGAGAGAGACTAAAAAACCAAGTGGGAAACCAATGAAGAGAATTAGAAATAGACTGTAAGAGAGACATAGAGGAAGAGACTAAGAGAGAAAGATATAAATCAGAGAGCGAGTCCATGATTGAGAGAGACAGAGCGAGATGGAGTACGATAAAAAGAGACATGAAGAGAGATTTAGACGGGCAGAAAAACAGAGCGACAGAAAAGTTTAGAGAACATCTACCATATACAAAAGAAAGAGAACGAGAAAGAGATAACGAGAGAAGGTAAACAGAAAGAGACAAAACAGAGTGAGGGAGAGAAAGGAAAGGAAAAAATGAAAGAAAATGACAGAGATAGAGACCGAAAGAGAGACTGATGAAATGAGAACCTGATTTCATACAACGAAAAAGGGTCTGAGACTGAGAGAGACCGATAGAGAGAGAAAGAGAGATATAGACCGAGGGGGGCATATACAGAGAGCTACAAGGAGCTACAAGGAAAATAAGTACCCTAGTAGACCTTACAATCCATTCAAAGAGGGTACCTATGGCGTAACAGTTGAGCAGGCGCAATCCTCGAAAGTGTCAATTGTCTCCCTCAAAGAAGAACAAGGAGTAACAACAACAAGGAGACACTCGAACAATGGTTATGTGCCCAAAAGGCTACTTTTCCAAACTTTGTCTAGACGCGACTTGAACTGCTCAAAAGAATTGCTGTTGACAACTTCTCCTGGAAATGCGTTCCGTGTACCACAGATGTTGTATGTGAAATATTTCCCACACGTATCACGGTGATAACGCTTCAGCTCAAGTTAGTAGCCGTGGTTTCTAGTTCTGTTCTCGCTAAGCTGGAAAATATCCTTATAGTCTACATTATCGAAGCCTCGAAGCATTTTAAACACCGATAAGCTGACCACGAAACCTCCGGGTCTCCAACGAGAACAAATCTAATTCCCGTAACCTATCTTCATAACTCTTGTGTCTGATAGAGGGAATCAGTTTGGTTGCCATGGCTTACACAGGTTCCAATCTTGTAATGTCCTTTCAAAACCAGAGATGCCAAAATAGTACGACATAATCCAGGTGCGGTCGGACGAGTGAGTTGTACAAACACAGTACAATCTCCTTGTTCCGATATCCAAACTGTCGCTTTATGTAGCCTAACATACTTTGGGCTTTCTTCTCCGCCTCAATACACTGCTTCTAGAACTTGAGATCACTAGTGATAGTTACACCCAAGTCCTTCTCAGTATCGGTGGATTCAAGAGCAGTGCCCTTAAGCATATAATAAGATTATGGGTTCGGTTGCCTATATGCATCACTTTGCATTTGTCCACTTTAAAAGGCATTGCCACGTGTCCGACCACTCCCCAATCTTCCGAAGATCTTCTTGTAGGCGGGCAATATTTCCTTCCTTTGCCACGTTCATACCAAGCTTAGTATCATGGCAAATTTAGAAATCTTCGCAACTATATCACCATCCATGTCGTTAACATAGATGATGAACAGTAGTGGTCCGAGGCCAGAACCCTTCGTAACACCGCTAATAAAGGGCACCCACTCAAAAACCTGTCCATTCAACACCACCCGTTGCCGTCTGCCGCTTAGCCAGTTCTCTATCCAACCTGCTACGTTTCCGTATATGTCGAGTGCACGCACTTTAGGAGAAGGCAGCAGTGTGGTACCTTATCAAAAGCTTAATGAAAGTCTAAGTAAATATCATCCATCGCCTTATTCCGATCTTACTCACTGAAAACGAAGTGGAAGAATTCCACAAGATTTGTCAGGCATGACCGTTACCTTCTCGGAACCCGTGCTGGGAACTCTCCAATCGCAAGTTGGACTCTAAATATGTCGTTATTTTGTCCACCATGATGCTTTCCATGAGTTAACCAATCATCGAAGTTAAACTAATAGGTCGGTAGTTCGAAGGTGGGCTAGAGTCTTTTTTCTTGATGATAGGAGTCACCTCTACCTCACGCCAGTCTCTAGGAACGCATCCAGTCCGGATTGATATGTTGAAGATTGTGCCCAGATGTTATGACACATCATCACGCACTTCTTTCAACACTCTAGGTAGAAACCTGTCCGGGCTAGGGGACTTATTCGTCTTTGGGTCATTGATTTTTTTTCTACTTCGCTTTGGGTGAAGTCCATTTCCTCCAATTTTTCACCCAAGTAAGAGTCGATGGGCTGGGGGATGGGACCACACTCTTCAGTGAACACTGATGAGAAGTAGTCGTTCACGAAGGTTGCATTTTCTGCATCTGAGTGCTTTAATACCCCCTTCTCGTTCGCCAAAGGGCAAATCTTCCGGCGGATTGGTTTACGTCTGTTTACATAACAAAATAACTCATTGGGATTCTCTTTGCAAAATCTCGCCACTCGGAGCTCCTCGGCACGCTTAGCCGCCCTTACGCTGGACTTTACTTTTCTAGCTAACCTACGGTACTCATCCATGTCACCAGAAATCTTTGACTGCAGGTAAACAGTTCTCTTCTCTCTCAACAGTTGACCATTTTCTAGATTAAACCACTCTAGTTGAGCAGAAGACTGACGCAAGCTTTTGGCAATGATAAATCGTGATTGGAGACTTATGAACGTAGTTATGAAACTATTGCACAAATCTTCAACATTCTCACACCCTTTCAGCCTCACATCAGCCAATTAATCACGAAGACTTGCAAAGTCTGCTCTTCTCAGATCAAGGTTCCTCGATTCACGAGTCACAGACTTTACCTTGGGGTCTTTGAGTACAAATCTAATTAGTCGGTGGTCACTGCCACCGAGCTCCTCACTACAGAAAGCCCCTCAACGATGTCATCCTCAGAGATGAAAACCAAGTCGAGAATATTATTGCCTCTCGTCGACTCTCTCACCCATTAAGTCAGAAACTCGTCGTTCGCGAACTCTAGGAGCAGATCGTTCTCACCACAAGGTTCTCTGCTTTCGGTCATGCCTGACGAATCTTGTGGAATTCTTTCACTTCGTTTTCAGTGAGTACGATCGAGATAAGACGATGGATATTATTTACTTAGACTTTCAGAAGGCTTTTGATAAGGTGCCACACTCCTGCCTTCTCCTAAAGTGCGTGCACTTGACATAGACGGAAACGTAGCAGGTTGGATAGAGAACTGGCTAAGCGGCAGACAGAAACCGGTGGTGTTGAATGGACAGGTTTCTGAGTGGGTGCCCGTTATTAGCGGTGTTACTCAGTGTTCTGTCCTCGGACCACTACTGTTCATCATATATGTTAACGACATGGATGGTGACAAGGTTTCAAAGATTTCTAAATTTGCCGATGATACTAAGCTTGGTATGAACGTTGGGCAGGGATTCTATAAGGCAGCAGGGTCCTGTATCAGGCAGGACCTATCTCTATGTCTACACCTAGTAGCTCGTGGTCGGATATAATGTTGCAGTTCGTCGTTTTGGATGTATCCTTAACATACAACATCACACTGCCACCCTCTCTGTCTAGCCTGTCTTTAAGGAAGAGTTGTTAACCGGGAATCATGAATTCACCCTCAAATCTCGGTCCGAGGTTTTTACCTACAACTCTGTTATGGCCACCATCTCAGGTTCTTCCGTCGCTACGAGGCCACGAAGTTCAAGGAACCTGTTTCTGATTGCCTTCACATTAAACAAAAGAACTTTCAGGGAGTCCTCAAATGTAGGACTCCCTACGCTGTTCCGTTTCCCGTCATATTTGCCTCTCTTCTACCCTTAGGCAGTGACGTGGTGGCACCCTCTCTAACGATCTCCGAGAATCTCGTCTCAGGAGTGACACGGGCGTATTGGTGCACGTCCACCTTCACTCGGGGCCGGACACTCCTTTGGTTCCACTTCACGACATCCTGTATCATGTTATGGAGTACAGCCTTTCCTTTAAATGAAAGATGCACCCCATCTCTTTGGTAGAGGTCGTTCCTACCATAAAAGGTGCGGTAATGGTCCACAAAAAATACCCCCTCCGCCGTGTACAGATCTGCCAGGTCGGTTCAAAGAGACGTTCCTCGAGTGAGTGGTCCGGGTTGGACCTCTTCTCGGGTGTATCCTGACCACGACACGTATGCGAGTTTTTAACCCACAGTCGTCTACAGCTCCCAGCACCATCTTAAGAATCTTAGGTGTACGGACTACCCTACCTCCTCTGAGGTAGAGGTCGTTACCACTTTCCATCAGGGCAACGACCGAGGGCTCAGAAATCTCAGATTTCTCCGTTTCTACTCTAATTTGGTGGTTTCCCCGTCCAAACAGGCAGCTTACCTTCACACTTGTGCGAAGGCGGACCTCTAGCAGGGATCCAGGTCCCGTGCTTTAGAATCACCAATAAGGATCACCCTCCTACATTTAACTATAGGGGACAGAGTTTTCCCTTTCGGGAGCGACTTGTCAGCTTCCTCTTTCTTTTCTATATTTCTCTTCTTTTTCTTCTTCTTTTCTTATCTTCCTTTGGCTTCACTTCTTCTGTTTATACGTTATCTACTTCTGTTTCTACTTTCTCTTCTTCTCTTTCTATTTTATCTTATTCTTTCTTCTTTCCCTTCTTCCACTTTCTTTTCTTCTTTTTGGCTCGTTGAACCAGCAGTTCTGCAGCAGAAGACTCCTGCTCTGAAACGCTGGGTCTCCTTTTCCCTTCGAAGTCTCCTAAGTACTTACACTTCTCCAATCTCAACAGGTGAACCTCCCTTTTGGTCAAAACCATTTGACCAAGCAAACCAACTCTAAGGTCTCCCTTGGGCCGGACGTCCCCAATCGTTCCGCAGCTCCCAACTGAGCAGCACAAGAGACCCAGATAATCTGGTTCTCTGATATTTCGACAGGGGTGCTTGAGGTGTAGCTGTCTTCCTAGTAATCAACCAAAAACGGCCAGACTTAAAGCAAATAGTAAAGCTTAATCCGAGATCTTTTGCTGATCTGGCAACCAGCAAGGCACAAAAGCTCTCTCACCAGCAGTTGGGCCTTTGTTCACCAAGTAACGGTCAAAGGGGGCTGGTCAGGCCATTACACGTTAGGAGAAAACTTCTGAGGGGTACTTAGCATTTTTCCATTAATCGTATCCCAAACGCCTGAGATCCCTTCAATCTCAGTCCCTTGAAACTGATGAGTGCTCCAAGGCGTTATTTATAGAGGTTCCAAAGCCTCTCTTCTCGCACGGCATAAGGTAGCTGGTGAGGTCCTTATAACTAAACAACTTATGTATAATATATGTGTGTGTTTCTTTTGTTTTTTTTAAGCGAGTTGAACTGTGGTGAAACTTAACGCTTACAGAATCGATAAAGCTAATTGGGAGATGCTAGGAGATGCATCAAAGAAGTATTAGAGAAGTTTGACAACTAACTCTTTGTACGGATCCTACTAAAGCTACCTTACTGGCATGGGTGACCGTGCTGGACTAAAAGTCCCCCAGCTTGGCTAGCTGAACTCAAGCAGATCGCGCAAGCTCTCTAACCGAAGGTAAGGTGGTTGTAAAGAGAGAGAGAGGGAGAGAGAGAGAGAGTAACAAGGAAAGTAAGTACCCTAGGAGACCTTACAGTCCATTCAAAGAGGGTACCTTTGGACTAGCAATCGAGCAGGCACATGACTGCTCAATTGTTTTGCGTCCCTAAACGGCCACTTTTCAAGACTTTGTCTAGTCTTGACTTGAACTGGTCAACAGATTCACTGTTGACAACTTCCACTGGAAGTGCGTTCCACTTACCACAGATACTGTAGGAAAAAAATTTCCACACAGATTGCGGTTGTAACGCTTCAGTTCAAGTTTGAAGCCGTGATTGCGCGTTCTGTTCTCACTCAGTGTAAAAATATCCCTGTAGTCAGCATTGTCGAACCCTCGAAGTATTTTGAAAACTTCGATGAGGTGACCACGCAGTCTATGGGTTTCCAGCGAGAACAGATTTAATTCCCCTAGTCTATCCTCATAACTTTTATGTCGGATAGACGGAATCAGTTTGGTTGCCATAGCTTGTACGCGTTCCAACCTTGCGATGTCCTTTCAAAACGATGGATTCCAAAATTGTACAGCATACTCCAGGTGCGGCCGAACCAGGGAGTTGTACAGACAAAGTAATATCTCCTCATTACGGTATCCAAACTGGCGCTTTATGTAGCCTAACTTCTTTTGGGCTTTTTTCTCTGCCTCGATGCACTGTTTCGAGAACTTGAGGTCGCGAGTGATAGTTACACCCAAGTCCTTCTCAGTGTCACTCGATTCAAGAGCAGTGCCCTTTAGGATATACTGAGATTGGAAGTTTCTGTGGCGGATATGTATTAATTTGCATTTGTTCACGTTAAAAGGCATTTGCCACGTGTCCGACCACTCCCCAATCTTCCCAAGATCTTCCTGCAGGCGAACAGTATTTCCATCCTTTGCAACGTTCATACCAAGCTTGGTATCGTCGGCAAATTTGGAAATCTTGGCAACCATGTCACCGTCCATGTCGTTGACGTAGATGATGAATAGTAGTGGTCCCAGTACAGAACCTTGAAGAACCCCGCTAGTAACGGGCACCCACTCAGAAGCCTGTCCATTAACCACCACCCGTTGCCGTCTGCCACTTATCCAGTTCTCGATCAAGCTGGCGACTTTTCCGTCTATGCCCAGCGCTCGCACTTTCCAGAGAAGGCGGCGGTGTGGTACCTTATCAAATGCTTTCCGAAAGTCTAAGTAAACCACATCCACCGCCTTGTCCTGATCGTGCTCACTGAAAACGAAGTGGAAGAATTCCACAAGGTTCGTCAGGCATGACCGTTGCCTTCGGAAGCCGTGCTGGGAACTCTTCAGTAGTAGGTTTGACTCTAAATACGACGTCATTTTGTCCACCATCATTGTTTCCATGAGTTTACCGACTATCGAAGTCAGACTGATAGGTCGGTAGTTTGACAGATGGCTGGGGGCTCCTTTCTTGAAGATCGGAGTCACCTCCGCCTTACGCCAGTCTCTAGGAACGCATCCGGTCCGGATTGACATGTTAAAGATAGCGCACAGATGTCGTGATACTTTATCGCACACTTCCTTCAACACCTTGGGTAGAAACCCGTCCGGTCCGGGGGACTTATTCGTCTTTAGGTCAGCGATCTTTTTCTTTATTTCTCCTTTGGTGAAGTCCATTGCCTCCAGCTTTTTCCCCGAGTAGGAATACGTGGGATGGGGGATAGGACCACACTCTTTAGTAAACACTGAGGAGAAGTAGTCATTAAGAAGGTTAGCATTTTCTGCATCTGAGTGAGTTAATGCACCATCCTCGTCCACTAAGGGCCCATCCTACGATGGATTGGTTTACGGCTATTTACATAGCCGAAGAACTCCTTGGGATTCTCGTGGCAGAGTCTCGCCACTCGGAGTTCCTCAGTACGCTTAGCCGCCCTTATGCTGGACTTCACTCTTCTGGCTAGTCTCCGATACTCGTCAAAGGCACCCGAGATCTTCGATCGCCGGTACGCATTTCTCTTCTCCCTAAGCAGTTGGCCGATTTCTCGATCAAATCACTTTGGTTGAACAGAAGACCGACGGAGGCATTTTAGAGGGATGCAACTAGATTGAAGACTCATGAACATATTTTTGAAATTGTTCCACGAATCCTCAACCTCTTCGCATACCGCTAGCCTTACATCAGTCAGCCCAACACGAAGGCTTGCAAAGTCTGCTCTTCTCAAGTCAAGTTTCCTTGATTGAATGGCAACAGACCTTACCTTCTGGATCTTGACGGTAAATCTAACTAGCTGGTGATCACTGCCACCGAGCTCTTCGCCTACAGAGATATCCTCAACGATATCATCCTCAGAGGTAAAGATCAAGTCGAGGATATTGTCTCCTCTCGTCGGTTCTCTGACCCATTGGGTGAGGAACTCATTGTTGGTGAACTCCAGGAGTAGCGCG
Source organism: Ceratothoa steindachneri (assembly GCA_963969495.1). Lineage (NCBI taxonomy): Eukaryota > Metazoa > Arthropoda > Malacostraca > Isopoda > Cymothoidae > Ceratothoa > Ceratothoa steindachneri. The sequence continues at coordinate 215,302,091 of OZ018317.1, forward strand.
CTCTCGCCACAGGCTGCTCTGGTTTCCCAGTCAACTTGTCTGTTGAAGTCTCCCATAACGATGCACACTCTGCCTCGAACAAGCTCACCCAGCAGCTGGTACAGTTCCCTGTCCTTCTCAACGGGTTGGGAAGGGGGTCTGTAAAGCACGTGATCGGATATAATGTTGGAGCTCGTAGATTTGATTGTATCCTTGACATACAACATTACACCGCCACCCTCTCTGTCTGGCCTATCTTTGTCGAAGAGTTGGTAGCCAGGAACCGTGAATTCGCCTTCAAAGTCTTGGTTTGAGGTTTTTATCCACGATTCTGTTATGGCTACCATTTCGGGTTCTTCCGTCTCTACGAGTCCACGGAGCTCAGGAAACTTGTTCCTGATTGACATCGCATTGAACAGAAGAACTTTCAGGGAGTTCCTGACTGTAGGACTCCCTACGCTCTTCCGTTTCCCAGCTTGTTTGTTAGCGATGCACCCTTTTTTGCGACCTCTGAGAAGGTCGTTCCTGGAGTGACACGGGCGTACTGGCGTACGTCCGCCCTCACTCTGATAACGGATACTCCTTTCGGTCCTCTCTACGACATCCTGGATCATGTTCGACAGAAAGGCCTTTCCTATAAAGGAAAGATGTACCCCATCCCTTTGGTAGAGATCATTTCTACCATAAAGGGTGCGGTACGGGTCCACAAAAAAGACCCCCTCTGCCGTACACAAATCGGCCAGGCACCGGTTTAAAGAGACATTCATCGAGTGAGCGGTCCGTGTTGGACCTCTCCTAGCAGAAGCTGCAAGTCCCGTGCCTGGGAATCACCCACAAGGATGACGCTGGCACATTTGCCTGCTGAGCTCGGATTCTAAATTTTCGGAGGCAAGCTCTCCGATTTTTCTCTCTTCCCCGTCATGGTCTTTTCAGGCTTTTCTTTTTTCTTCTTCCTCTTATTCTTCCTCTTCTTCTCTATCATCTTTCCCCCCTTGTCATCCTTTTCATTAACTTCTTCTACCTTTTCTTCTTCTATTTCAATCTCTTCCTCTTTCTTCTTCCCTTTTTTCGTCTTTTTTCTCTTTTTCTTTTTTTTCTTTTGGCGTCTCTGCCACATTCGGGCCCGGGCTCTCTGCAGAGGTGGTGTTTGGCACAGGACTCGAGAGCTCGTTTAACTTCTCTTCGAGCCTGCGGATCTGGTGGGAGTGCTCCTCCTTGAGCCTCTCAATTTTCTGTTCGAGGTCTGTAGTTCTTTCCCTGTAGTAGGCCACTACTTCCTTCACTTCCTTCTTTAAAATGCAAGTGGTGCATACACTGCCTGGGTGGCATTTCGCATAGCAGCCTTCCGGGAAGTCAACGCACCAGTTGTCCTTTTTACATGTGGCACACGTGAATTTTAGCGCTGCTGGACCTTTCTTGCCTGCCATTTTGAACACTCAATTTCTTAAGCTTGTGACCAATCAATATATAAAAAGGAGGTTGGTGAGTTCTCCCCGCCTGAGTCGCTCCCGCCTATTGATCGGATTCGTTTCGGAGTCTTCAAGAAGGCACGCTCCATGTGCTGCTGTTCGTCCGACCAAGTCGTCAAGCCTCGGCGTGCCGTGGCTCCCAACCAAGCAGCACAGACGGTCCCCGAAGGGGCCATCGATTTGTCAGCAGGTGAACAACAACGAAGCACGCCCCTTACTAAACTCCTACTAGTTCCCTTCACAACGGCTAGGATCTCGGAGTAGCGTTCAATGGATATCCCGCCACACCAAGGAACGCGACCCAAGGCTTTTTATTGGCCTGGCAACCAACATGGGAACAAAGGGCCGTCACCTAGGACCAATGCTACCAGAAGCACCCGTCAACGGGCACTGGGAGAGAGAGAGAGAGAGACAGCAAGAGAGTGAAGTAAGAGAGAGAGAGACCGAGAGAGAGAACGAAACAAAGATTCAAGAGAGGCAAAGAGTACGAGATATTAAGAGAGAAAAAGAGAGAAAGAGAGAGAGAGAGAGAGAGAGAGAGAGAGAGCCGGAGCAAGAAAGAGTGAGAGACAGAGTGAGATCGAAAGTGAGTAAGACAAAACGAAGAGATTACATCGAAAGGCTGATAGCAACAGATTTACTGATCCTTACTAGACTACCAGAAGGATTATAAAAAAATTATGATGAGAAAAGGCAAAGTAAATACGAAGGCAGGAAATTTTCTACAAAAGCAGATTGCAGGTTTATTAGCCATAATTTTCCAGCGAGCTTTTTTTTATTTTCCGTAAAACAAGTCAGGGTTAGGATTTGTCATCATTCATTTATCAAGTCTGTCTTTATATGAACCTATACTAGCTGCGTTAACCACAGAATTTGGTAGATTATTCCAGATTCTTATGGCTCTGTTGAAGAAGAAGAATTTCGTTATGTCTGCCCAAAAGTGGCTTCCGTCAAGCTTAAGGTTGTGACCACTTGTTTATTCATTTAATATAAATATTAGAAATTTTATTTGTTTATATTTCCAAAAAACATGAACTATTTTAAATAACTATCGTGTCCTCGTGTATGCGTCTCTGTCTAAGAGAGAATATAGTTAGATCTTTAAGACTGTCATCCTACTTCTTTGTTCTCAAACGAGGAATCATATTGGTCGTTTGACACTGGACCCTCTCTAATCTTTCTGTGTCACTTTCTAGATGTGGTGACCAAAACTGCACGCAATATTTCAAATGGGGCCTCACAAGTGCATTATAAAGTGTTAAAATACTCCTTTTATACTTGTTTTGAAATGTACGACCTATGAGACCAAGTATCCTGTTTGCCTTTTTCACTGCTTCCATGCATTGTTTACTTAATTTAAGGTTGATGGAAATTTTTACACCGAAATTGTTTTCCACGTTGACGTTTGGTATGTCGGTTCCGCCCAGTTTATAGTTGGTTCTCACGTTGTTTTTACCAATGTAGAGGGAGCTGCACTTGGCGACGTTAAAATTCATTTGCCATTTGCTCGCCCATTCAACGTTTCTTTATGTCTTCTTGAATCAGTGCACAGTCTTCGGAAGTTTTTGCATGGCCGTTAATTTTGGTATCATCTGCAAACATTGATAACTTCATTATTCCGTTGTCTATGTCGTTAATGTATATAAGGAAGAGTACTGGTCCAGGAACTGATCCTTGAGGCACACTGCTTGTTTCTGGAATATAGATGGAGGAGCTGCCACAAATTACTACTCTTTGACTTCTTTTACTAAGCCAGTTTTCTATCCATTTAACAACTTTCCCTCCTATACCATGAGCTTTAATTTTGATAATCAATCGTTCATGTAACTTCTGAAAATCGAAATACACAATATCGGCAGCTCGGTCTTCACCATATACTTTGAATATATCGCGAAAGAAATCAAGTAACTTTGTCAATATGATCGTTTTCGACGAAATCCATGCTGGGAATCTTTCATAAGGCTTTTCGTTTCTAGGCAATCCACAATTTTGTCTCTCATTAAATTCTTTCAAATAGTTTTCCAATTACTGAGGTTAAACTAATAGGGCAGTAGCTTTCGGCACGGGAGCGGTCTCTCTTTGTTAATATTGGTGTAACATTCGCTATTTTCCAATCGTTTGTTACAACATTAGTTTTTAAACTTTTATTGAATATATGTGTCAGGGGGACAGCGATTCTTTCGCAAAATTTCATATCAAATGTGAGAGTGAATACCGTCTGGACCACCCCGTAAGGAGCACGGCGATTTGCCTTTCTGGCGCCCTGTTGAAGGGACTCAGCGCCCCGTCAAGCCCCAGCTTAGCCTCTTTTCCTTTTTTCTGATGCCCTGTCTCCTTACGTTGCTTCCTCACTTTTCCAACAACCTATCCCACAGCTTTCTCCGGTTAGCCTCTAATTTCATAGGGTAGATGCCGATCAGCTTCCTCTCACCCAACCAACCCGGATCGGGGCTGAGGGAGGAGGGGACAACTCCCCCTCTCCCCTGAGATCCAATTTGGAGTGTTGGCTACTACGTGGGGTGATTAGCGTAAACATCCCGTGATATTAATAGGGTCACCATACCCGATGCTGAAAATCTGAAAAACAAACCTCTCTCCCCTTTCCCTTTACCAGCGTCGGAGCCGCCCTCGGGGAGCTCCAAAGTAGAAAAGGAGGTCCCTCACCCTGCGCTTTCACCGGGGACCATCTAAAGATCTTTGACCGTAGAGGATGCTAACTCCTCTCCTATACCTTTGGGTGCAAGGGACTCCCCCTTACTCCCTTACAGCGCCAGTGCCCCCTTTACTTTCTAAGAGGACTGCCAAGAAAGCTGACAGGAGGCCTATAATTGATCGTTCTCAATGGGAGCGGATCGATAGGGCCAAACCCTTTAGGGGAGCAAGAGATGGCAGGGCCCGTCGACCTGTGCCCTCTAATGTCCTGCTTGCGTGCGCGACCAGCTTGCATGGGGGTCAGTATACCTTCCCCCCTCTCTTCCCTGACGGATGCCGGTTCGCCGGCCCAAGACAAGGAAAAAGGTTCCTCGAAAGGAATCCGTGATGTCTTGTGGAGGAATAGCCACATGGACCCCACTCCCTGAGATTGACTTAGTCCCTGAGGTGACCCAGCCTCAGACGGTAGAATCTTACATGAGGTCGAATCTGGGCTCGGTGCCAAACATAGTATCCGAGTCTGCCCCCATGCAATTTTCTCCTCAGACGGCGTAGGCCCCCAAGGATCCATAAGGAGACGAGGGATCTCCTTCTACGGCCGGTGTCCCTGTGGCAGCCAAGACTTTCTCCATTTTAGAGGAGGATCTTGCTAAGGCTAGTCCATCTGGCCTAGGGGCTCCTACCGGCGGAGGAGTGAAGCCAGTTCATTCCCCATGCTCTTCTCCTAAAAGGACAATGATCAAAAAGACGAAAAAGACCCCAAAGACTTGGGGCTCCTCTCCTTAAGTGGGAGCTGCGTTTCAGTAAGCGACGAAGCCAAGATTTGCACGTCTGGCCCCGTTGCTCCCCCGGGGAGAGTCCCTGACAAAGACCAAAAGTGGGCAGAGTGAAGCCTCGATTACGTCGCCTCATTCAAAAGCTACTTGGTGTTTTTGAGCCAGCTGGCTTCAAAACGCTCCCCTCTTATTCGCTTTACTGAAAACAGCGTGTTGGCTAAGGGCAACATTATCCATCGGACCATCGAAGGAGAGCTATAGCTAGCGTGATTGGGGGAGAGCCAACCCGTTTCTCGGACGGGAGCCCTCTGGCGAATGCGTCGAATACCTCCAAAGCGGCCATGATTAGTGCCCTTCGGACGCCGTTGAGTGTGACGCTGCACTCTACAATGAAATTCGTTAAAGGAGTAGTTTATGCGAGGGAACTCGTGGAATACTCCATAGATGACATCACCTTAGAGATGGCCGACCATGGAGCGGTCAACGTCGAACATGCGATGAGAAAACAGGGAGGGGCTTTGAGACCCACCCATATGTTCTTCGCCACGTTCGACTCTGACAAGCTCCCCGATTCGTTACGTGCTGAGTGGTATCGCTACCTAGTGAAGATATTCGTGCCACCGCCGTGGAGGTGCTACTACTGCCAGCACTTTGGCCATACGGATCACTCCTGTAAACGTGCAAATTCAGGGTTACCAGAAATGTATGTAAGTTGTTCTAGAGCCGCACATGATTAGTCCAAATAGTGTGTAGCCAAGGGTGTCAATTGCGGAGAGACGCACCCCGCTTCTTCAAAGCAACGTGGTGCGTATCTCCTTGAGAAGGAAATCCTGGCCGTTCAGGACCAAGATCGTCTCTCATTTCCCGAGGCTAAGAACTTGGTCCTGGCGTGCCCGGCGCTGCCTGTGACGTGTTATGCATTAATATTAATAAAGACACCATCTACTCCTGACCCATCCAGCCCTACGAGCATGATCGGTTCCGCGCCCATTGAGAATCCTTCTGCGGGTTCTACCCACCCCGGTCGCTCCCCTGATAGAGCTGGCGGCATAAAGGGTTCATACCCAGCACAGGCCCAAACCAGGGATCCCCCTCCTTCCCCGTGCGTGAACGTTTCCTGTAAGATGTAACGGCCAAGCGCCTACACCGAGTTGATAGACTCACAGGAGGCAACACCCTTGAAGTTGGTCGTAAAGCCAGCTCGAGGGGGTTTCTAAAGCTTTATTTCCAAGAAGAGGACAGCACTAGAGGAGTTTCATCTCTATAAGGTCACACCGACTACTATGCTGGGTGATTTGAAGGCGGGAGGGACCGCCGCCTCACACGCCATCCCGCATGCGTACAGTTTTAAGGCAGAGGGAGGAAAAGACTCGCATGGCGAGCACAACTGCCCCCGATAAGTCCTCGTAAGCGACAGCGCTTTCAGCGCATTGTCCATTCAACAGCGCCTAGCTACCGGGAAGCTAACGGCCATTCCTGCGAGGGTCTTCTCTTTGAGCTAGGGCATATTACTTTAATGGAGTTACCGCGTACTCCCGGACAACTGGGGGAGCTGCGAAGGCTCGTCTCGTCCCGTTTTCCCTTTGCTATCTTTTTGCAGGAGACTATGCTGGGCGCGTGCCCCCTGCCCACCATCCCGGGATGAGGCCAGGGTAGGAGGATGCGCCATTTACACCCGGGATGATGTCTCCGTTCTTATCTGGCCTTTAGACACCTCCTTTCTCGCAGTAGCTCTGCAGCTGCACCTAAATAGGATGTATACTGTTATTTCTGCGTACATTTCACCGTCAGCCTACATTGACGCGGGGGACATTCACTGCGTCGAGGCAGGGTTGCCGAAGCCCGTTCTCTTCCTTGTTGATCTGAACGGGAGAGTCCCCCTTTGGGTAGACTACTCGATCAATCCCGAGGATCAGGTTTTTGCCGACCAGATCAACGAGCTTGAGATAGGTGTCCTAAATGTGGATAGGTAGGTGGGGAGGAGGGTCAATTACATCCATTGTAGAGATTACCTTCCCATTCAAATAACATATTTTCTGGGCCGCTGCCGCCTGAGAGTCCCGCCCCTGGTGGTGTTTGGCGTGGGCTTGGTGGTCCGCATTTCAGGAAATGACGGGTTTCTCTTTTTGGCTCTTTCTTTTGTTGTAGCGAATGATTTCTTCATGGGCGCCTGACCAATAAAAATATTTGAAGATCTTCTGGATGGTCTTCGTGTGGTTAAAATGGCCTGAAAATAGGCTGTCATGGGCAGCGGTTAAAATGTGACCAACGAGAGAACGCGGAACACACAATACTCGCGTCTGGAGCTCACCGTTTTCTGATCACGCACGGTAAAGTAAGCCGTGCGTAACTCGGTAGGAGATCACCCTAGTCTCCTCGGGTGGCTTCCTTTCGAATTCTTTAGTCATGACCTCCTTGAATTCTGAAGAACGTGAGGTTTCTAGGGCCGAGGGCATCTTCGAAACTTTTACCACTTGCGAACGGGCAACCAAGGGTTGAGCCACGGAGCTGGGCGAGACCCGTGGGCACTGGCAAATGAGGATGGAGCAGAATTTAATATGGGCTGCTACTACTTCTGCCCAGCCAGTGAAGTGCGCACAATCGATGTAGCGCTTAACGATGGGAAACCGATTGGCGCGCCCCAAGTAGTCGTGCACGACGCCGAATTTATTATGGTAAGGGGCTACTGGGGAAAGGGGGGGAGCAGCTTCTCCGACACCACTATGCAGGTGCTCCCGTTCGTTTCGGATTCAAACAAGAAGTTTACCTGGTGGCTGCCGGGACTTGAGGTTCTCTGGGGAGGAGAAGATTCCGATAGTGTTAACGGAGGCGCAGACATGGCACAGATCCGGTGTACCTGGAGAGAAGAGTTATTCCTGAGCTGAGAGTTCTGGGGCCAGTTTGTTTTCACGTGGCCCTCCACACCACATGAAAAATAAATGATGGGTCTCCTGGGGAAAGATGACATAGGGGTGCCTGAAGAGAACGGTTTACATCCCGGTGTTCGGACGAAAAGAGTGGTTTCGGCTTCGACGGACCAGTCACCTTGGCAAACTTGCTTCCATTTTGCATGATGAATTAACATTTATTTGGCTTAAGTTTGGGGGAAAGGGGGAAGCCGTTTTCTTCCCTTCTTTCTGATAAAGGTTGTGGTTTGCTGAATAAATGTCGGCCTCTTCTTAGCACTCCTTGAATGTGAGGCACCGCAGGTCTTTTACCAAAGATCTGATTTCTGCCGGAAGTGCAGCCAACATCTGGTTTCTCAGGAAGAAGTCATCGTAGTCATGCGGGATTTTAGAAGCATCGAACCAAAAGTTGAGGTGACGCTGGATGGTGTACCCAAACTGACGGTATGTTTGGCCTGACTGAATGCGGACATGTCAGAATTGGGTTCGGGAAAAGTTTGGGGTGATGTTATATGCCGCTAGTAACTACGCATTTAAGGTCGAATAATTAATTGTTGTTTCAGATGTAGGTGATATGAATACATCTCGGAGTTGGGGATTTAGCGAGGGCAACAATTGAGCCACTCTATCTGCTTCGATGTTCCAATGGTTAATTTCGAAAATTTTCTCGAAATGGATTAAGAAGGCTCCGAAATCCTCGCCTTCCTTGAAAAACGGAAGCTTAACAGACGCGTTAAGGAGAACTTCGGACCTCGACCTGATGGACCTTGTCTCGTTCCAGGTCCTACTCATTTCAAGTTCATGAAAGCGGATTCTCTCCCTTTCTTCCCGTTATTCTCTTTCTCTTCTTTCTTATCGTTCTTCTCTTTCTCTTTTTTCTTCTCGTTCCTTCTTTTCTCTTTCTCTTTGTCTTCTCTCTTCTCTTTCTGTCCTTTACTCTTGTTGTATATAAGCTAGGATGTCCACGCCACTGAGCTCAAGCGACTCTCCTTGCAACTTAAACGTGTTAAATAATGAGGACATTTTATCGCGTTCGACCAAATTTCAGGAAAAGCACCACAAAAAGAGGGAATTATTTAAACGCACGGCGGGAGTGCTGGTAGGCTTTAGAGGACCTACGATTCTTTACTTAAAAAAAACAAAAAACACAGCAATAATTATTTCGCACTGCGCGAATTCTTAATTATACTCGAAATATTCACTCTGGAATTTAGCGAGAGCCTGTGTTGCCCAATACGCAAAGAAGAAAACACGACAAACACAATACAAAAAAAGAAAGAAATAATATTAACTCCTTTATAATACTCCAGACGTTTTATGGGGCCTGAAAAGGGTTAGAGTTTAACAATGTCACAAAATTCAATACAGAATACGCACACAAAAGGAGAATGAGAAATGGGTAAGGACTTTTCTACAGTTTCTAAAACCAGAACCTTTAATATACAAGAACGCGCAATCACGGCTTCAAACTTGAACTGAAGCGTTACAACCGCAATCTGTGTGGAAATATTTTCACTGACAGTAGGGACGCAAAACAATTGAGCAGCCATTTGCCTGCTCGATTGCTAGTCCAAAGGTACCCTCTTTGAATGGACCGTAAGGTCTCCTAGGGTACTTCCTTTCCTTGTTACTCCTTGTTACTTCCCTCTACGGAGGGAGCTTGCACTTCGCTACTAAGATTAGAATTTAAAATCTAAAAAAAAGCTGCCATGGTTAAATTTTTAGACATTTTCTGAACTTCGCCAATTATAATGATTTTAAAAACGAACTCTAAACTAAACTTCCCCCTTTCAAAATATCACGTTACTAAAATATAGTTTTAGAAGAAGATATATAAAAATAAATTTTCTGAACTTCACAATTTGTAATTCTTTGGGTTTTAAAAAAATCACAAAATTTCGTACTTATATTTATTTCTGAACTTTAGCATTTTGTTTTTTGATATTATAAAAGAATTATAGTAAATAACTGATGAAAAAAACATAAGTCCTAACCAAACAAAGATGAAATTATTTTTCAAATGCTCAAAAAACCCCCTTCTTAAACTATAGAGTTAGTGACGATAACACCCTTTAGAATCTGTTACAAGTCTAAAAGAAATGAGATCAGATACTGCGGGAGGCCCTAAAAAGCCTTACACCAGAATTATATAATGTTTGTTGTAGATTCGAACGTCGATGCTAGCCGAGGATGACTCTGCGGTGACGCGTGAAGGAAGAAATTGACGGGGCACGGCAGAAATTAGAGGGGTGGAAAGATATAGATCCTAGTACGAGGGTTAAATAATCAAAGTCGAGTGCTGTTGGCCTAAATAATCAATTGTTAGAGGTTCTGGGTTTAGAGAAACTGATTGTAGAAAAATAACTTTAGCAAAAGTAAATAAATGACAATAAATAAGATGAGACCCGGGGTACCAAATGGGGTGGGGGGATACAAATGACTCGACGGGGACGAGAGTCCGAGAGAGGTTGTACGGTGATTGCTTCCAGGAAAAGAGGGAGAGTGCAAATGACGGGGAGACTCACGTAAAGCCAAATTGACCGGAGGCTTTGGAGACAACGAGGAAGTGGGGCACTGCAAAGTTCCACTTGCAAAGTTCTTTCTTCTTTACCCTTGCTGAATAATGAACGAAGGAGTAGTCCAGATGAGATCGAAATCGATACACGAGTGATAGATGCCTGTCTGTGTCTATCGTCTGTCGGGCGGGAACTCTGGCCTTAGTTACGAGCGGGGCAGGGTAGATAGGGGACGCGTCGGTTTCGTAGCTGGTAGCCGTTGGGAGGCGGAGCAGGGCGTACGAGACTTTACGTGGCTGTTAACCAAGACGGGGCTGTATGGAACTAATTTCTCGAAGCTTTTCCCGAAGTAGTTATACTGCTTTAGTGGAAGTGGGTCGCCAGAAGCCCTCAAAAGGGAGACGGGGATCTGATTAGATTTGGCGCGTCAGGGGACAGGAGATATTCTCAGCCAGTATCACAGGCTCGCGCGAAAGTCTTCGACGCCGTAAGTCTTGCGCCGATCAGGGGATGCAACGGAGAGAAGGGAAGCCCAACACGGATCACACGGCCGCGCGACATTCCTAAGGCGGCTTCTTAGGTTTGACTGACCCGACCATTCTTGATAAGAGCGCCGGGGTCACCCGCGAAAATTCTAGCTGCTGCCTTGGGGCTGTCTGGGCGTGCAGGTGAATATTTAACCATGCGCCACGGGTAAACGTTGGGTTCTAGGGTGGGGGTGGGGGGGTGGGGTAATCTTCTCTCTCTGACACCGATATAGACAGAGATCGTGCGAGAAACACCGAGGTAGAGATAGATAAGGACGGAGATAGAGTGACCCAAAGTGAGACCGAAAGAGAGCTACAAAGAGCTACAAGGAAAAGAAGTACCTTAGGAGACTTTACGGTCCATTCAAAGAGGGTACCTTTGGGCTAACAGTTGAGCAGGCGCAGTTCTGCACAACGACTTAAGTGCCCAAATGGCCACTTTTTAAGACTTTGTCCAGTCTTGACTTGACTGATCAACAGAATTGCTGTTGACAACTTCCACTGGAAGTGCGTTCCAGTTACCGCAGATGCTGTATGTGAAAAGTTTACAACACAGATCACGGTTGTAACGCTTCAGTTCAAGTTTGTAGCCGTGAGAGAGAGAGAGAGAAGCGAAAATGTAGAGGACGAAATACAAGTAGGCACCAAGCCCCTACACTCCCCTAAGTGCACAGTATTGACTGCAATTTCAGCCAGAGACATCATCGGACCATTCTTCTTCGAGGAATCTGGCGCGATAGTGACAGTCACCAAGGAGCGATATGTTAAGGTCCTCAAACCCTTAAATAAGGAGCTTCAAACCCGGTTCCTCTCGCTTACGGGGAAGTTCTGGTTCCAGCAAGATGGAGCAAGCTCTCACACCTTAAACCTGTCCCGTTATTGGCTGAAAGAGGACTTAGTGGCCCAGACCTTAGCCCCCCCAGATTTCTTTCTCTGGGGCTACCTTAAATACAGAGTGTACGCAGGGAGACCTAGGACGATCACAGAACTCAAGAAAGCCATCAGGGAGGAGATCAATGCCATTACTCGGTCGGTTTGTAAGGACGTCATGGACAACTTTGTGCTGCGCCTAAAGAAATGCACAGAGCTAAATGGAGGTCATCTCGAACACGTGCTCTAGAATAAAGAAGAAAAGTCCAAAGACTTTCATGTTTTGATATGCTGTTTTTTTTTAAACACAATAAACTAGTTATCACTAAAGTTTCATTAAATCCTTACAGAAAATTAAGAAATGAGGCCTATCGAAAGTTGGGGCCCGTTTTTTATGGGTGATCCTATATATATATATATATATATATATATATATATATATATATATATATATATATATATATATATATATATATATATATACATATATATACATATATATATATATATATATATATATATATATATATATATATATATATATATATATATATATATATAATAAGAACCGAGAGAAAGAGAGCGGGAGAGAGATAGAGAGACCGAGACCTAAAGACCGAGCGATAAAAATCGAAAGATGAAGAGAGAGAGAGAGAGAGAGAGAGAGAGAGAGAGAGAGAGAGAGAGGCCAAGAATAAGACCCCGGAAGAGATAGACAACGAAAGAGAGAGAGCGAGAGGGAAATAGAGACACAGCTCGAGATAGAACGAGAAAAGGAGGCCGGGAGAGAAAGAGAAGTGAGAGAGAGAGAGAGAGAGAAGAAATCCATGAAAAAGGATAGTAACAAGAAGTAACAAGGAAAGGAAGTACCCTAGGAGACCTTACGGTGCATTCAAAGAGGGTACCTTTGGACTAGCAATCGAGCAGGCACATGGCTGCTCAATTGTTTTGCGTCCCTAAACGGCCACTTTTCAAGACTTTGTCTAGTCTTGACTTGAACTGGTCAACAGATTTACTGTTGACAACTTCTACTGGAAGTGCGTTCCAATCACCGCAAATACTGTAGGTGAAAGTTTTTTCACACAGATTGTGGTTCTAACGCTTCAGTTCAAGTTTGAAGCCGTGATTGCGCGTTCTGTTCTCACTCAGTGGAAAAATATCCCTGTAGTCAACATTGTCAAACCCTCGAAGTATTTTAAAAACTTCGATTTGCTAACCACGCAGTCTACGGGTTTCCAGCGAGAACAGATCTAATTTCCTTAGTCGATCCTCCTAACTTTTATGTCGGATAGAGGGAATCAGTTTGGTTGCCCTGGCTTGTACGCGTTCCAACCTTGCGATGTCCTTTCGAAACGAAGGACTCCAGAATTGTACGGCATACTCAAGGTGCGGCTGAATGAGGGAGTTGTACAGACAAAGTACTATCTCCTTGTTACGGTATCCAAACTGGCGCTTTATGTAGCCTAACATCCTTCGGGCTTTCTTCTCTGCCTCGATGCACTGTTTCGAGAACTTGAGGTTACTAGTGATAGTAACACCCAAGTCCTTCTCAGTGTCACTCGATTCAAGGGCAGTTCCCTTAAGGAAGTACTGAGATTTGGGGTTTCGGTGGCCGATATGCATTACTTTGCATTTCCCCACGTTAAAAGGCATTTGCCACGTGTCCGACCACTACCCAATCCTTTGAAGGTCCTCTTGGAGGCTGGCAGTGTTCCTCTCCTTTGCCACATTGATACTAAGCTTGGTGTCGTCGGCAAATTTGGAGATTTTGGCAACTATGTCTCCGTCCATGTCGTTGAAATAGATAATAAACAGTAGTGGTCCCAGGACGGAACCTTGAGGGACACCGCTAGATACGGACGCCCATTCAGAGGCCCGACCATTCACAACTACGCGTTACCGTCTGTCACTTAGCCAGCTTTCTATCCAACCTGCTACCTTGCCGCCTATGCCCCGCGCACGCACTTTCCGGAGAAGGCGGTGGTGTGGTACCTTGTCAAAGGCCTGTTGGAAGTCAAGGTACACAACATCCACCGCTTTATCCCGATCATGCTCACTGAACACGAAGTGGAAGAATTCCACCATGTTCATCAGGCATGACCGTTGACTTCGGAAGCCGTGCTAGGAACTCTTCAGTAGCAGGTTTAATTCTAAATAAGACGTTATCTTGTCCACTATAATGCTTTCCATGAGTTTACCGACTATCGAAGTCAAACTGATGGGTCGGTAGTTTGACGGATGGCTGGGGTCTCCTTTCTTGAAGATCGAAGTCACCTCCACCTCACGCCAGTCTCTAGGAACGCATCCGGTCCAGATTGACATGTCGAAGATAGCGCACAGATGTCGTGATACTTCAGCGCACACTACTTCAACACCTTAGATAGAAACCCGTCCGGTCGGGGGACTTATTCGTCTTTAGGTTAGCGATCTTTTTCTTTATTTCTCCTTCGGTGAAATCCGTTACCTCCAGCTTTTCCCCCGAGTATGAACCTGTGGGCTAGGGGATGAGACCACACTCTTTAGTAAACACTGAAAAGAAGTAGTCATTGAGCAGGTTAGCATTTTCTGCATCTGACTGAGTTAATGCACCCTCCTCGTCCACTAAGGGCCCAATCCTACGATGGATTGGTTTACGGCTATTTTCATAGCCGAAGAACTCCTTGGGATTCTCCTTGCAGAGTCTCGCCACTCGGAGTTCCGCAGACCGCTTAGCCGCCCTTATGCTAGACTTCACTCTTCTGGCTAGTCTCCGATACTCGTCAAAGGCACCCGAGATCTTCGATCGCCGGTACGCATTTCTCTTCTCCCTAAGCAGTTGGCCGATTTCTCGATTAAATCACTTTGGTTGAACTGAAGACCGACGAAGGCATTTCAGAGGGATGCAACTTGATTGAAGACTCATGAACTTATTTTTGAAATTGTTCCACGAATCCTCAACCTCTTCGCATACCGCTAGCCTTACATCAGTCAGCCCAGCACGAAGGCTCGCAAAGTCTGCTCTTCTCAAGTCAAGTTTCCTTGATTGACTGACAACAGACCTTACCTTCGGGATCTTGACGGTAAATCTAATTAGCTGGTGATCACTGCCACCGAGCTCTTCGCAAACAGAGAGATCCTCAACGATATCATCCTCAGAGGTGAAGACCAAGTCGAGGATATTGTCTCCTCTCGTCGGTTCTCTGACCCATTGAGTGAGGAACTCGTTGTTGGCGAACTCCAGGAGTAGCGCGCTCTCGCCACAGGCTGCTCTGGTTTCCCAGTCAACTTGTCTGTTGATGTCGCCTGTAACGATGCACACTCTGCCTTGAACAAGCTCACCCAGCAGCTGGTACAGTTCCCTGTCCTTCTCAACGGGTTGGGAAGGGGGTCTGTAAAGCACCAGGGTCCTGTATCTGACAGGACCTATCTCTTGGTCAACACCTAGAAGCTCGTGATCGGATATAATGTTGGAGCTCGTAGATTTGATTGTATCCTTGACATACTACATTACACTGCCACCCTCTCTGTCTGGCCTATCTTTGTGGAAGAGTTGGTAGCCAGGAACCGTGAATTCGCCTTCAAAGTCTCGGTTTAAGGTTTTTAACCACGATTCTGTTATGGCTACCATTTCGGGTTCTTTCGTTGCTACGAGGCCACGGAGCTCAGGAAACTTGTTCCTGATGGACCTCGCATTGAACAGAAGAACTTTCAGGGAGTCGTCTAATGTAGGACCCCCTGTAGGACAACCTCCAAGAAGGTTGTTTAGGGAGTGACTCGGGCGTACTGGCGTACGTCCGCCTTCCCAATGGGCCGGACACTCCTTTAGGTGCGCTCCACGACACCCTGGATGAGGTTGGCTAGAAAAGCCTTGCCTTTAAAGGAGAGTTGCACCCCATCCCTTTGGTAGAGGTCTTTTCTACCATAGAATACGTCGTCCGGGTTGACAGAAAAGACACCCTCCGCCGTACAGAGGTCTGCAAGGCGCCGGTTTAGCGACATGTTCCTCACGTGGGCAGTCCGGCTTGGACCCAACCTCGGGAGCATCCCCCAAACGACGCTTCTGCGGGTTTTCAATTCACAGTCGTCGACAGCGCCCATAACCGTCTTCATAATCTCGCCTGTAGGGCCTACCCTACCTCCTCTGAGGTAGAGGTCGTTGCCACTTATCATAAGGGCAACGACTGAAGTCTCAGAAATCTGAGACTTCTCGGGCTCAGCTCTTATCTGCTTATTCACACAGCCTAGGAGGCAGCTCACCTTAACGCTTGTGCGGAGGCGGGCCGCTAGCAGGGGCTGCAGGCCCCGTGCCTGGGAATCACCCACAAGGCTGACCCTGGCGCATTTGCCTGCTGAGCTCGGATTCTTTATTTTCGGAAGCAAGCACTCCAATTCCTCTCTCATCTCCGTCATGGTCTTTTCAGTCTTTTTTTTCCTTCTTCTTCTTCTTCTTCTCTATCATCTTTCCCCCCTTGTCATCCTTTTCAATAACTTCTACCTTTTGTTCTTTTATTTCTCTCTCTTCCTCTTTCTTCTTTCCTTTTTCGTCTTTCTTTTCTTTTTATTTTTTCCTTTTGGCGTTTCTGCCACATTTAGGCCCGGCCTTTCTGTAGAGGTGGTGTTTGCCACAGGACTCGAGAGCTCGTTTGACTTCTCCTTGAGCCTGCGAATCTGGTGGGAGTGCTCCTCCTTGAGCCTCTCGACTTTCTTTTCGAGGTCTGTAGTCCTTTACCTGTAGTAGGCCACTACTTCTTCCACTTCCTTCTTTAATATGCAGGTGATGCATACACTGCCTGGGTGGCATTTCGCATAGCAGCCCTCCGGGAAGTCAACGCACCACTTGTCCTTCTTACATGTGGCACACGTAAATTTTAGCGCTGCTGGACCATTCTTGCCTGCCATTTTGAACACACTATATTTCTTATGCTTGTGACCAATCAATATATAAAAAGGGGGGGTTTGGTGAGTTCTCCCCGCGTGAGTCGCTCCCGCCTATTGATCGGAGTCTTCCAGAAGGCACGCTCCATGTGCTGCTGTTTGTCCGACCGAGTCGTCAAGCCTAGGCGTGCCGTGGCTCCCAACCAAGCAGCGCAGACCGTCCCCTAAGGGGCCATCGATTTGTCACCAGGTGAACAACAACGAAGCACGCCCCTTACTAAACTCCTACTAGTTCCCTTCATAACGGCCAGGATCTCCGAGTAGCGTTCAATAAATATCCCGCCACACCAAGGAACTCGGCCCAAGGTTTTTTATTGGCCTGGCAACCAACATGGGAACAAAGGGCCGTCAGCTAGGACCAATGATACCAGAAGCCCCCGTCAACGGAAGAGAGATGGGCAAAATGATATATTAGTAGATAGAGGATCGGAGAGAGAGACATCGAGATTTTTTTTTTGAAGAGAGAGCCCATCTGGCGACTGCCTACTAAGGCAAAAGCCGCCGTACTTACGCTAAAGCCTACTAGTAGGCTAGATTAAAAAAAAAACAAATAATAAAGATAAAATAAAGAGAAAGACTAAGCACTAGCTAAAATTCAACCAATAACAAATAAAAATAGAAAAAGCAGAAAGGCAACTAGAAGGAAGCGCGTTCCGGCGTTGGCGGTAGGCAGCCCACCTCCTCCCTGCGCAGGAGCATGCAACCTACAAAAAAAGTTAGTCAAATAAAGTGGACACCACCTCCTCAAAACGTCCTATAGTCCACAAATTTGTTTGCACGATTCCGTCCCGAGTAAAAGGAACAAGAGGTAGCGTCCCCGTTAGGTCCGATATAGGTACCGTGTGCGAAGATCACGCAGACTGGGACATTCAACAAGAATGTGCCGAACAGTCTAGGGGACAACACAGTCATCAAAATATAGCGCAGGCGAGCGCTCCATCAAACGGCGGTGCGTCCCGCG
This sequence comes from Ceratothoa steindachneri, assembly GCA_963969495.1. Classification (NCBI taxonomy): domain Eukaryota; kingdom Metazoa; phylum Arthropoda; class Malacostraca; order Isopoda; family Cymothoidae; genus Ceratothoa; species Ceratothoa steindachneri. Next base: position 215,319,661 of record OZ018317.1, read on the forward strand.
AGTGTGTCCAATTTGAAGAGGACAGAAAGCAACCTAAAGCTGTTGCAGCATTTGGGGGTAGGTCCATGAGTACAGTCGCGGCACAATGGCTCGCAACCTTAATTTCCCCTCGGCTCTCTCCCATCTTCTTTGCCAAGCATCCCAAAGGGTAGCCTGTATTCGTACCATGTATTGGGAGTGAGGAAGAGTGAAATGTTGGTCTAGTCGCTCAGTCCTCGCTGACTCTTTGGCGACTTCATCGGCGCACTCATTCCCCGCAATTCCTACATGTCCAAGAAACTAGCAGAAGATAATCTCGACATCCGCCCTGCCCGCCAAAACCGTAACGTCACGTCCACTACAGATAAGAGGGTGAAGTGGAGTCTCCTACACCCGTATGCAAGGAGAGGAGTAAACGTCCTCTCCAGTCAGAGGTTTGGAAGGTCACTTGCGAAAGCACAGGAGGTGGGGAGGACCTCCATTTTTTTCGGTGGAGCTGCTCGTCCGCTACTACGAAGATGTTATAAGGGAAGTAAAGTTCGTTTTTTTCATTTATCATCATCGGGCTTTGTGACCCTATAGTTTGCACGGGAAGCAGAGGCTAATCACCTCACGCAGTAGCCCGATCTGCGAGGGGTGACCACGTGGTTGGCAAAGACAGCCTGCGCCATATGAGGACACTCCTTCCGCCTAGTGATTTGATTTGCCAGCCCATCGGCATGTCAGCTCCACCTCAGGCTCGGCGTAAAATCGATAGACTGTGAAAAGGAGAGAGAGTGAAAATGTATGTGAAGAAGGTGAGAGTGGGGATGAAGTAGGTTGTTAAAAACCCATCCCCCCAAACTGGAGCTCAGGGGTGAGGGAACGTAATCCGCCGCCCCCTCCCAACCCAAACCTAGCCTCGACCCAGGATAGTTGGTTAAGAGGATGCTGGTCGGCGTCTACTTTGTGAAATTAAAGACCAACAAGAGAAAGTTGTGGGAGAGGTTGTAGGGAAAGTGAGGAAGTAAGGTAAGAAGACAGGGTGTCTGAAAGAAGGAGAAGAGGCTAAGCTGGGGCCGGACGAGGCGCTGAGTCCCGTCAGCACGACGGCCAGGAATGCAAATCGCCGTGCCCCTTACGGGGGAGAGAGATCGAGAGGCTGAAAGAGACCTAGAGAGAGAGGAGAGTGAGAGAGAACGTGAAAGAGAGACCGAAACAGAAGGAGAAAGAGGAGAAAGAGGCCGACATAGACATAAAGAAACAGAGATAGAAAAATGTGAGAGCGAGGGGGAGGAGAGCGAGGTAGAAGAGAGCGAGGAGAAAGCGCCGAGAGAGAGCGAGATCAAGAGAGAAAGAAACAAAGACCGAAAGAGAGGGTGAAAAAGAGATACAGATAGATAGACCAAGAGAGAAACCGCGAGTTGGAGAGAGACAGCAAGATAGACAGAGAATGAGAATGAAGGAGAGAGACCAATGGAGAGAGTTACAAGGAGTTACGAGGAAAGAGAGTACCCTAGGAGACCTTACGGTACATTCAAAGAGTAAGAAATCAAGACAGAAATATTGTACGAGTTCTTGAGGCCGAGAAGTAGCCAAGTTAAAGATATGTACATATATAGGGACATAGGGAGACAAAGAGAGAGCTCGCGAGAGAGAACGACAAAGAAATACCGAGAGAAAGAGAGAGAGAGAGATACTGATAGAAAAATTGAAGCAGACCTAGAGAGTGGGGGAGAAACAGCGATATAGAGATCCAGAGAGATCCATAGAGTGCCTGAGAGAGAGAGAGAGAGAGAGATAGAGAGAGCTCAAGAGAAAGATACCAAGAGAGAGAAGGAGAGTGCGAAAAGGAGAGAGCGATAGAGTGAGATACAGAAATTGGGAGAAACCGAGAAGAAGAGAGTTACAAGGACTTGCTGCCAATGCCAAGGAGGCACTCTGTAAAAGATGAAACTTAGCTAAACTACGCTAATCTATATTCAACTATCCCTACTGGCACACACTACAAAATTTTATCATCACAACATTATATTCTAAAGTATATGTTGTCGAGTCGACTCTTGAACTGGTCGACACTGCTACTGTTGACAACTACCGCTGACAGTCTATTCCACGTGTGGCAGATGTCGTACGTGAAGGACTTACGCACTGGAAGCGTATTCAATCTGGGCAACTTCACCTTCCACCCGTGATTTTGAGTCGCATTCCGGTTAAGGCTAAATTACTTCGTGTAGTTGACATTTTCAAAGCCCTTCAAAATTTTGAAAGTCTCTATGAGTCCTGAGCGAAAAGAGACCGTGCTCTTGCAGTCTTTCTTTGTATCTCGTGTTCATTAGCGATGTGATCAGTTTCGTGGCCCTGGCTTGCACATTTTTCAAACGATCGACGTCTTTTCGTCAGCTAGGAGACCAGAACTGAACTGCGTACTCCAAGAGAGGCCGCACTAGTGAGGGGACAAGGAAAGAACAACTTCTATTTTACGAAAGCTGAATTGCCTTCTGATGTAACCCAGCAGATGCTGAGCCCTCTTCTCTACCTATAAGCACTGCTTCAAGAATTTGAGATTGCTGCAAATCAGCACACCTAAGTCCTTCTCGACATCAATTGACTCAAGACGCATACCTTGTAGCCCGTAGGCTGATCGGGAATTCTCATTCCCGATGTGCATCACCTTTCACTTTTCCAAAGTGAAAGGCAACTTCCACTTGTCAGACATCTCGTCGATCATCCCTAGGTCCTCCATTAACCCCATGATGATTTCGAGCATCGCTGTTTGCTCCAAGTCTTGTGGCATCGGCGAATTTCGTGAGGCGGCTCACCAATCCTTCATCTATGTCATTGATTTAGATGATGAATAACAGCGGCTAAAAAAAGAGCCATGAGGGACTCCGCTCGTTTCTGTCGACCACTGATAGGCGTGGCTGCCGATAGTAATCCTCTGTCGCCTGTCAGACAACCAACTTTCTAACCAGTCTGCGACCTTTCCTCTAATCCCCAAGGTACATACTTTCGCCATTAGTCGATGGTGGGGGACTTTATCGAAAACTTTTTTGATATTCAAATAAAGTATATCCCCTGCTCGACTTCTGTCAAACTCGTTCATGATCTCGTGAAAGACTTCGTGCAGGTTCGTGAGGCACGAGCGCTTTCTTCGGAAACCGTGCTGGGTATCCCTCAACAGGTTTTAGGGCTATAAGTGATCCATTATTCTATCCGTTACGATGCCTGCCATTAATTTAACCACTCTTGAAGTGAGACTTATTCGTCGGTAGTTTCCAGCGGTGCCACGGTCCCATTTTTTTGTTGATTGGGGGGACATTTGCATACGCCACCTGATCTTTCACCTTACGCAGCACTCGTGGCAGGAAGCCGTCAGGACCAGAGGATTTGTAAGCATTCAACTAACTGAGCCTCCTGGCAACCTCTTCGTCAGTTGTGTTATTTCCTCTAGCGTTTTTAATCCAACATCTATCACTATAGATGATCTGCGTTGGCGCACTGGGTTCCGGCTGTTCACGTAAGCGAAGAAATCCTTAGGGTTCTCTTTGGAGATAGAGGCCTAACTAACTTCTTCGTTCCGCTTAGCCGTACGCACTAGTTCTTTTAGCCTTCTAAAATGTGTCACGTAAGCTTCATGATGCGCTGTCTTTCTACTCTTAATAACGGTCGCAATTTCTTAACTAAACCATCTCAGCTGAATGCTCGCTAGTCTGACAGTCTTAGTGGGAACGAATTCAGCTTGACGCTCCATAAAACTATTCTTGAAGTCGTTCCATTTGGAGTTCGTCTCGTCCTTGTTAGATGCTTGTATTTGGCCAAGTACCGACCAAAGTCCATCAAAGTATACACGTCTGAGATCCAACTTACGTGTTCGTTCATTCGTAGCTTGCGTACAGGAGGCACGTACACCGTACAAGACATCATCCACTGACACGTCAGAGACGAGTGGTCATCTTATGTGGGAAATACTAGATCCAGAACGTTATCCCCTCGTGTAGGCTCGCGGAGCAAATGAGTCAAAAAACTGCTGTCAGCAAAGTCCATGAGCCGAGACGCCTTTCCGTCGACTGTTCGGTCACTCCACTTCACTCGGCAATTGAAGTAACCTATCAGCAGCGACGGAGTACAGTTTAAGAGATTGGACACTTTTTGATACAAGTCTATATCCACCTGCACTGTCCGATGGGGATCCCGGTAGGCTACTAAGAGCTTCTACATTGTGTCGTCGACCTTAATGTCGACTCCTACGCATCATGCCCCAGAACAGGTCTGCACTCAACGGGAGAGAGATGGTCATGTACATACACAAGAACTCCACCGCCTATGAAGTCCATGGTGTCTGCACGGACCTACGACTCCGTGATGGCAACTCTGTCAAGCTTCTCGGATAACATCAATCATCTAAGATCTTAGAACTTGTTGTTTATCGAGCAGGCATTTAAGAGAAGCATTCTTAAGGTGCGTTCACGTGCCCTACCGGCTCCTACACTTCTCCGTTTTCCCAAGGTTCGTCGGGCGTCCTCGCCTCCGAAGCTGGATTCAGAGGCTGGCCATCGCCAATCTCCGCCCCCTCCATCGTATGGACGGAGAGGTTTTCTTCGGGGTGTTCGACATCGGTTGCCGAGGACGCTACTTCGGTTGGGAGAATTTCCCAATTGGGTTCCGGTCGACCGTGCCCCTTTACCGAACTTCATTCACTACAAACCGTGGCGGATAAGCTCACGCATTCCTCCTTTCCCACGGACAGACAAGTGAGTACGCTCATTGGCGAACAGTCCGGACCTGGCCTAGAACTCATAGAAAGGGTTGACGAAACCTACGCTCATACCTGACAAGATCTCGTGGAGTCTCCAGTTGATGCTCAGGGCCTTTTGGTTGGCCACGGCACCTCCAGAGCGTCTCGGAATGATCCCAACGACGACTCCTCTGGTTGACGTCTTTTCCACCGAGAGCGAGACCGAGTGATAGATAAATAGACACTGATAGAGAAAGAGTGGGAGACCGATACAGAGAAACGGAGACAGAGGTACACCGACAGAGAGAGATCAAGGGGGATAGAGACAAAGAGTGAGTATAAGAGAGAGAGAGAGAGAGAGAGAGAGAGAGAGAGAGAGAGAGAGAGAGAGAGATCGGGAGAAAAAACTACAGAGGGAAAGAAACATAAATAGAGAGAGCCCAACATAGCTAAATACAAAGAGAGAGTGAGTGAGAGAGAGAGGGAAACCATGATAAAAATATACATAGAGCATGAAACATATATATGCATAAAGGGAGACCAAGAGAGGAGAGGACGAGAAAGAGAGACCAAGAGAGAGTTCGAAAGAGAGATTGAAAGATTAACCAAGAGACCAAGAAATAGCGAGAGAGAGAGAGGGAGGGGGAGAGGGAGAAAATTAAAGAGAAACAAAGTGAGAGAAATACCAAGAGAAAAGGAGAGAGTGAAACCGTGAGAAAGAACGCGAGAGAGAAAGAAACAGAGAAAGGGACCATGGAAGAGAGCCCTAGTTAGAGAGAGACTGAGAGAGAGAGACCGAGCGATAGAGAAAGAAAGAAAAGACAGTGAGAGAGAGAAAGAGAGAGACCAAGGGCGAGGCACTTGAAGAGCGAGGCACTTGAAGAGAGAGAGGCGCTTAAAGAGAGAGAGACCGAGACATAGATAGAGACCTACAGTGAAACTAAGAGAGAGATATAGAGACCGAGAGAGAGACCAATAGAAAGAGCGAGAGAGATTATATCGAGATTACATCGAAAAGTTTATAGCAACAGATCTAGTGATCCTTACTAGGCTACCAGAAAGATTATGAATTAAAAAGTTCTATTTAATAGTAGATTGATGAGAAAATGCGAAGTAAACCCGAAGGCGGGAAATTTTCTATAAAACCGATTAAGAGAGAGAGACAAGAGAAAGAAAAGGAGGAAGAGAAGAGAGAGAGAGAGAGAGAGAGAGAGAGAGAGAGAGAGAGAGAGAGAGAGATGATTCCGTTACTGAGAGATACAGATAGACAGCGGGAGATCGATAGAACGCTGGAGATAAAACACGATAGAGGCTGATATAGATAAAAAGCCAGAGAGAGAGAGAAGGCAATAGAGAGTGATATATTTATAGAGAGACCAAGATAGGCACAGAGAGCCAGAGATAAACCAATAAAGAAAACGCGAGAGAGACTAAGAGCGACCGTGAGAAATACCCAGAGAGAAACTAAAAAAGACTGTAAGAGAGAACGAAAGGAGGAGACTCAGAGAGAAACTAATAATGAGAGAGAGAGAGAGAGGCAAAGCGACAAAGTCAGAGTTACAAGGAAAAGAAGCTGCTCAAAGGCCTTGCTGTCCATGTCGAGGAGGCACTCTGTAGAAGATGAAACTTAGCTAACCTACGCTAATCTAAATTCAACTATCCCTACTGGCACGCACTATGAAATTGCTATATCCACATAATGTTGTAACTTATATGTTGTTGAGTTGAATTGAACTGTTCGACACTGCTACTGTTGACAACTAGCGCTGGCAGTCTATTCTACGTGTGGCAGATGTCGTACGTAAAGAACTTACCCACTGGAAGTGTATTAAATGTCGACATTTTCTATTCCTCTCAAAATTTTGTATACTTCGATTAATTTACCTCTAATACGACTGGTTTTTAAGCTGAATAGTTTTAACTTTTCCAGTTGTTTTTTTTTTTAATTGTAATTTTATAAATGTGGAATTAATTTTCTCGCTCTGGCTTGGAACATCTCTAATCTTTTTTGTTCAAATATGGCGACCAAACCAGCACACAGTAATCCAGTTGGAGTCGCACCAAAGCATTATACGTATTTAAGATTATTAGTAGCGGACAACTCTACATCTCTCTCTATCGGTCGGTAAGTTCACGTTTTGCTTCTTTTTTTTTTTTAGGGGGAGGAGGCTAATAACATTGGAACTATCAGGCCGATTCTAAAGAAATTTGAAACACTTATGTTATTTCACATTTTCTTTGGAATGGTATAATTACCAAGATCCTCCCATGGTTAGCCCAGGAATTATTTTCTTTTGGCAATAACATCATAACTATTCGGCCGATTCTAACGAAATTTGAAAGATTGATGTTGTTTTACATTCCCATTAGAATGCTATAATTGCCAAAGTCCTCCAAAGATTAGCTGGGGACTTATTTGGCAATAACATCAAAATTATTCGGCCGATTCTAACGAGATTTAAAATCCTTATGTTGTTTTAAATTCTATTGCAAATAATACAATTGCTAAGGTCCTTCAAAGGTTAGTCCGGGAATAATTGAAAGTTTTGAAAGTCATAAGGTCATAAATTTGAATAATTTTGAGCACGTGACTTTTAGTCACCAGACTTTGTTGTTTCATTTTTGCAGCTAAACTGTCTTTTAATATAACCGAGTATCTTTCTTTTCCACCTTTACATATTACTGAGAAAATTTGAGATCACTGGTTACGTAAATGACTAGGTGTTTTTCTTTTTCTGTGCATGTCATTGTCCTATAAAATATCAGCTTTCGGATTTTTGTTGCCTATGTGCATTACTTTGTATTTGTCAAGGCTTAAAGGCAAATCCCATTTAACAAACCAGCGTGCAACTTGATCAATATCTTCCTGAAAGTCTTTGATGTCATTTTTACTAATTATTCCTTCACTCAATTTACAGTGGTCAGCAAATTTTGAAATCCTTTTTACCAATCCGACGTCAATATCGTTTACATATGCATATAATGAAGAGTAATGGTCCCAACACTGACCCCTGTGCAACTCAACTACTAACAAATGTCGAATCGGATACTTGACCATTAATTACAACTCTTTACCTACGATTTGTCAGGCAGTTCTCGATCAAATTTGCAATTTCTCCGATAAATCCGAATGATCTGATTTTTGTCATTAACTTTGCGTGTGGTACTTTATCAAAAGCCTTCAGAAAATCTAAATACAAAATGTCAACTGCCTTTCCTGTGCCATAAATTGAGTTTATTGGTGAAATAATTCCAAGAGATTAGTTAGGCACGATTTTTGTTTTCTGAAATCATGTTGGAAGTCTCGTAATAAATCATTCACTTCAATATGTTCAACAATTTTTTTTCTGCGATAAGGCGCTTAAGCATTTTCCTACTACCGATGTTAAACTTATAGACCGGTAATTGCTGGCTGACTCTTTGCATCCTTTTTTAAATATTGTCGTTATATTAGCCAATTTGCAATCTTCTGGATCACATCCTCGTTCGAGAGAAGGATTCAAAATTTGTGTTATATGGGATTTGTCATTAACTTTGCGTGTGGTACTAAAGCGGGTATATGTATATATATATATATATATATATATATATATATATATATATATATATATATATATATATATATATATACACTAGTTGATAAGAAGGTTAAGCCTAGATCTTCACTAACCAATGCTTTATAAGAATGAGGAATGAGAATAGAGAAGTCACGTGTTAGATTCTAATAGAGTAAAAATGAGTATAGGCAACCGGCAATTTCAGGGAAAACTAAGAGTGGTATATTTCTATATTTATTTATAAATTAACGAGAAAGATATAGAAGTCAAACAAAGAGCAAGGAGAAAATGAGAAATACACAGAATGAGAATAATGAATTTGATCGAATATAAATGTAGGTTTAGAGTAATTATATATGCGAATAAATATTTATATAAATTTGAGTTAGAAATTGTGGAATGATATATTGGATATCTTTAATATAAGATTCGGTCGATATAATTTACAGGATATGATATATTTAATGTATATATGGATGGACTTGGGAATAATTTTTGACACAGAATAATTGCTTGAATTATAACCTCAAGGGGACTGGAAATGGTGAGAAAAGAGGGACTTACATTTGGAATAGTTAAGATATTCGATTGAGTTGAATAATAGTAACGTTAATTTACTGACCTTTGTCTGACGATAACGAGAACACGAGTGGACTATATTTGTCAGCGAACATTGGTGCGAGGTAGGTTGATGCTGATTGACCGGTTCAAAATCCGTTAGACAAGGATTTGGATTGGTTGAAATATATATCATACAACGTATAGGATAATTATTATCGGAAGATACGTAGGGTTAATTTTGTTGGAAATCGTACGAGTTATATATGATTGGAATCTTTGATATAAGCCTACTGTTTGATGGGGGTTTCTGTATGTTAAATATGCATACAGACTTATTTCAAGATTTAGCTTGACTCCTATAAGTTCAAAGTCCGAGCATGCATCAGAGTCTGTTGGATAGAAATTATCTCGTACATATAAAATCCATCCTTCACCATCCGTTACTACTTTGTCTTTATCGAACATGTTATACCCTTTTAATTGAAATTCACCACTGAAATCTCTTAAGTGACAATAAATCAAGCTCTCTGTAATCCCTATTTTATCGTACGTTTCTAGTGATACCAACGCTTTAAACTCTACCAATTTATTCCCAATAGAACTGGCATTAAACAAAACAGCTTTTAAAGGTTTTACCTCTTTACTTGTGCTTCTGGGGTTGAATCGTTTCCTTGAGGTCCGTAGTGAAGAATTATCGGAGCACTTCTTTTTGAGAGTACGAGTATTATATAAACTCAAGTTAATTAAATGTATATTTTTTTACCCTTAGTGCTAAGATGGGTTCCGTCATGAGCGATATATACTTTGTTGTTAATGAAGCTCAGCAAAAGTCGATGAAGTCAACATTATCCCGTTCACATATCCTTCGCAGGCGTTCGTTTATCCCAATTGTCCTACTCATTGTTTCATTTTTCTCATTTAATCATGGTAATATGCTGACAATTATACCATGATCTATTTTTATTTGATTTTTGCAACCATTTTGGTGTAGGCGGAGATAATTTTTTTAATCCAGAAAAGTTTTTCACACAGAAAACATCATTTGTTCCAACATGAGCAATTAAAGGGGATTTTTTATCCTTCAAGTTTAAATTGCCGATCTCTTCAGTCACTTTCTTGATTCCTGCGCTGTGGTAACATCTGAATTTCCGCTTTCTAATGTTTTTCGCCCTAAAGTTATCAATTTGATTTCTTATTATAGAGTCTCCAATTAAGTATGTGTCATATTCTGCTTCGGACAATGCTAGAAATCTAGCATGCGTCTTTATTTCAGTCTGCTCAGTAAGTTTAGGTCTAGATGGTTGTTTATTTCTGGCAAGTGAAAAATCGTTGCCATTTTTGTCTTTCTGATCCACTTTATTTTCAAATAATGCAACAGACTGTTCTAATCTGACTATCTTGTTGTCAATATTTATTACTCTGTTCTCGTTGACTTTACAATCACATTCCTTTATCTCTAAAGCGTTAATTCTCTTTTCCATGTTATTAATTATGGTCATAAGTTCATTTTTTTCTTCATCATGTTTTTCAGCAAGTTTACAGAATAAACAAATATTTAACGCTGTAATTCTTTGGTAGTATTGTTCTGAAAAATTGGGACTGAGAGAGAGATAGACAAGTAGAGAGTGACGCAAAGTAAGACTGATAAAGAGATAGAAAGAGAGAAACAGAGAAAGACTAAGTGAGAGACCAGGAAGAAAGAAGGAGAGAGAGAGAGACAGAGAGAGACAGAGAGAGTCTGAGAGAAATTTTGAGAGAGACCAATGGAGAGTTACAAACACAGAGTGCACGAGACCGAAAGATCCGAGCTAAAGAAAGCCTGAGAGAAAGATACCAAGAGAGAGAAAGAGAGAGTTAGAGAGAGACATATATTGAAAGAAACCGAAAAGAGAGCTATTTAATGAGGCCGAGAGAGAGATAAGGAATGAGAGAGAGAAAGACAGAGTGAGAGACAGATAAAGACAAAATGAGACAGAGGTAGACCGACAGAGATATCGAAGCAACTAGAAATAAAAGAAGAGTGAGTGTGTGTGAGAGACCGTGATATATATATATATATATATATATATATATATATATATATATATATATATATATATATATATATATATATATATATATATATATATATATATATATATATATATATATATATATATATATATATATATATATATATATATATATATATATATATATATATATATATATAGAGAGAGAGAGAGAGAGAGAGAGAGAGAGAGAGAGAGAGAGAGGGGGAGAGAGAGAAAGAAAGAGAGAGAGAGACCAAGAGAGGGAGAGACCGACGAGAGAGAGAGACCGAGAGAGAGCTCGAAAGAGAGATTGAAAGATTACCCGAGAGAGGGATACCGAGAAATAACGAGAGAGGGAGAGTGAAAGAGCTAAAGAGAAACAAAGGGAGATAAATAACAAGAGAGAAAGAGAGGGAAAGAGAAACAGTGAAAGAGCCCAACAAAGAGAGTCCCAGCGAGAGAGAGACACCAAAAGAGACTGAGACATAGATAAAGACACAAAGTGACACCGAGGGAGATAGAGACCTAGAGAGAGACCAAGAGAGTGAGTGAGATGGAGACCGAGAGTAACAAGTAACAAGGAGTAACAAGGAAAAGGAAGTACCCTAGGAGACCTTACGGTCCATTCAAAGAGGGTACCTTGGGACTAGCAATCGAGCGGGCACATGGCTGCTCAATTGTTTTGCGTCCATAAACGGCCACTTTTCAAGACTTTGTCTAGTCTTGACTTGAACTGGTCAACAGATTCACTGTTGACAACTTCCACTGGAAGTGCGTTCCACTTACCGCAGATACTGTAGGTGAAAAGGTTTCCACACAGATTGCGGTTGTAACGCTTCAGTTCAAGTTTGAAGCCGTGATTGCGCGTTCTGTTCTCACTCAGTGTGAAAATATCCCGGTAGTCAACATTGTCGAACCCTCGAAGTATTTTGAAAACTTCGATGAGCTGACCACGCAGTCTACGGGTTTCCAACGAGAACAGATCTAATTCCCTTAGTCTATCCTCATAACTTTTATGTCGGATAGAGGGAATCAGCTTGGTTGCCGTGGCTTGTAAGCGAAATAGATAGATACTCACAGGGAGACCGAGAGAGAGATAAGGGGTAATAAAAAGAGATAGATCGAGAAAGAGAGAGAACGAGAAAGAGAGTAACAAAGTATGAAATATAGAAAAGATTTAATGATATGTAGAGACCAAGAGAAAGATCGAAAGATATGGATGGAGAAAGATACGAGAGATAGGTATTGTGGGGTCTCGATCTGGTAGTACGGAGTCCGCCCCCCCGCATTCCTTCTTCCATACAGTAGCATGGTGTAGCAACCAAACCTAGTTAATACAGAGAGAGCTAACTTGCTTTGTCGTCGTCTCTGTCCGTTTACTCATCGCCATCCTCGTCGTTGATGGCGGAATGACTTTGCTTCGTCTGGAATGACCTTTTCCTTATCGTGCAATTATTGTTTGTGCAGATGTGCTCTCCTCATCTAAGTTTGATTCATTTTGTTGCCATCGGAACAGCCTATTTCATAGCTTTCTTGCCATCAACACCTTGGACTGTTTTTGCCCTCCATTCTCTAGACCCACAACCCACTCCATCAATAATCCATAACCTGGAAATTTGCATCCTCTCTTTTCTCTCAAATAAAAAAAATAAAAAGTTATCAAAAAACAGAAATTTTAAATTTCCAAAATCTCTTCATCCTTATTTTCAAGAAGATTTTGAAACATTAATCAAAATATTTCGGTAAAAATTCTGGTAATGATCAAAAATTGGTCAATTATAGTTTGTAAAAAAGTAATATTAAATCCTACCAGATATTATCTCTAATAGTAATTAATGAACATCTTTTCCTCACTAGTAATTAATAGAACTATTTTCCCTAAACATTTGAATATCTTCTCTGATCAACGAAATTCGGGGGTTTAATTGAATTAATTGTAATTTAATTAATTTCATTTTTTCTGATTTATTATATTTTAATTTTTTCGGGTGGAAATCCAAGAACGCTCAAACGGGCTCGATCCCAAGTTGGGGCCTGTGCTGTTGCGGGAATGCAACCGATCACTCTATAAATCGATGGATGAATCACACAATTGCTAAATCCCTCGATCGATCAATCGATTAGTACAGCCATCAATCAAGGGTGGAGCCTCTCTCACCGGAAGTCGAACCCGATACCTAGCCGTTGGAAATCCAACGTCCTATCAACTTTACCACGAGAAAAAAATGGTTAATTTTTGGAGAGGAAATTGAAAGGGCGTGGAACCAAAAGGTCTCCCGCTGGAAAATGTGTGACGGTACAAATGACGGCCACGACCCGGGAAAAGCTCGTAGGTACGAGCTTGATTAGGTTCAGGAAGAGGGAGAGTCTCACTTCTCCCTTTGTATCCCCCCCCTCTGCAAATTCGAGACCTGAGTCTCTTTGTACGAACGTGCGCGCGCGGGATAGTCCAGGAGTCCGGTACCCACACGCAGTTCAAATTTGCTCCCCTTGCCCGGGATACGACCTAATGAACACATAATTACGTGCACATGTACGGTTAGGGTCACACATACGCACATTTCATTCAATAACTCGCTTTTTTTGTTAACCGCCCGCGTTGGGGAGTGAGAATGGCTTCTCGGAGTTAAATGAGGTGAATCTTGGGGTCAGTGGAGCTGCTGCCCTCCTATGAAGATTGGTGTTTGGAAAACTCGAAAGGTTAAATAAATGTATGAACTGCCTTTAATTTACTGACGCTTAACATAATATAAAATGTCGAAAATATGGGCTTACTGTCAATTTATAGCAGTTTTTTGTACCATCAGCGCATCCATGAATAATTTTATTAAGTTCACATAATAGGTATGGGGTGTGTGTGTGTGTGTGTCTGAGTGTCTTCATCACTGTATATGTTTAATGAGATATTTAGTTTTTGTTGCGCCCTTAGCCATTTCACGGCTATCTTCGAATGAATGACTACAAGGCTAAGTGAAAACATAAAGTCTAGGTCCTTAGTAATTGTTATTTTAATTAAAAAAAACATTTTAAGTTTAATTAATTTAAGGGTATTCAGTAAAAATTTATATAAATATAGTCAATGTATCCGCCTTTAAATTTCTAATGTTTAAATAAGCAATACGATAATTACGAGCATTAAATTCAAATCTTTGGGAAAATTTGAAGCCAACATTAAGCTAAGTCACCAGTAGTATATTTAAGATTTCATTGATTTTTACTCTATTGCAATAATATTTACAAGTATTGAGAATATTATTATGTAGCAACACTATTATTAATACTTATTTCATTGTAGTTATGCTTATATTGTACATTGGAAATGGTATTTTCTTTTTAAATAATGGTCGATTTGGGGAGCGAAAGGGAATTCTAAGATTTGCCCCGTCCATGAACCATGCTGTCGATCCAGGTCAGATGGTTTCGATTACGAATTACAAGGAAATTGATGGCGAGAACGCGAATTATGATTACTCTCGCCGAGACGAGGGAATCGATTTGCAATCCATTATACTCACGTTGTTTTCACGAATGACGGAGCCGCAATGTCTGTCTGCGCATGTGCAAAACAACTTCTCCGACTTGTATCATCTCTGAACTTGTTTCATATGAAAGGAATTTTTTTATGCAGGTGTTTGTACGTGTATGATGGGTTAACTGCTCAATGTTCCTGGAAAAGACGTGAGAAGGGGGAGGGGGAGCGTGACTCAGTAGATACCTCATTAGGTGGGAACGAACACTAGAAAAAAAAGATAAAAAATCGAAAAGGACGGGGCCAACGAGACCTTGAACACAGTGCCATACAAAGTCACGGAGACTCGGAAGTGCGAACTTATCCAACTAACGAACAAGGTGACGCGCCTTGGGTAGGGGGCAGAGTAGAGGAGTGAGGGGGTAGGAGGGATGGGAAGGGTGAGGATGGGGTTTGGTTCCCTCTCTAATCGACGCGGTCCCTGAATTGCACGTCAAGGCTGCCGCCGCATCACCAGCAATTGTTTTCTCCGAAATCTTTCCAAATTTCAAAAGAAATAATTGAAAATATATCATAAAATTTAAAAAAAACGATTTAAAGCAACCTATAAAATTATTTTTATTCGGGGAAGTTACCTTTCAAGGATATATATATATATATATATATATATATATATATATATATATATATATATATATATATATATATATATATATATATATATATATATATATATATATATATATATTAATAAAACCACTGTTTAGGAGCGTAGTATTTTATTAATATATATGTGACCCGTTATTGGACCCAAGAATTTATCTTATATATATATATATATATATATATATATATATGAAAAACTCACAAAGTATCGCGTGAGTAAGCAATAAATGCAACAAAGCCCACAGGGAAAATTAATACGAGGATTCCAAGTTCTTTCGAACTTTATTTCGAGTTCTTTATCAAGGAATAACAAAAGTATTGAAAATTGTAATATATATATATAAGGATGATACAGAGGAGAGGGGACGCCCACAAAAAAGCAAAAAACCAATCAACAAAATGAATTAATATAAAATGGAAACATTAGGAGGAGCGAAGATTATAGAAAAAAAGGAAGATAAATACAAACTGAGATCATTAATTCAGGTAAATTCAAAAGACTAAAGGTTGACAATAGGATTAAAATACCGCCTAAGCAATTAGGGAGAGAGAAAATCTAAGAGAGAGATTAACATCAGAGTTCAGAATTGAAAAATCAAGGTAGAATAAGTACAAATGTTCTAAAGAATTGACTCAAACGAACATAAATACACAGACATAAACATAAGACTACATAGATGCACAAAAAAATATAGTTTATTAAGATTAATATAAATATTTATTCTCAAATTAAGAGTTTCGACAGTGAATTGTGAATATAATTTTAAAAATAACCATCGAGTTTATATAAGCCAGGACTTAAATTAAAATTTGGGAATTTATTAATAAAGGTCGATTCAATGATATTTCGTGAATTATATCATTATTATGATAGATGATTTTAGCAGAATTCCAATCAATATTGTGATTAAGAAATGACATATGAACATAAAATGAGCTGCTTTCTTCGCCACGACGGACATTATATATATGCTAAGAAATTCATTTCTTAAACATTTACCTGATTGTCCAAAGTAATATTTAGAGCAATCGATACATTTTACGCAATATACATTATCAATAGGGGGGGGGAGTTTAGAGATAGTATTATTATAGTTAAATACTACACAAATGCCTAGAGATTTTAAAATATGAGGGAGAGAAGCAAAGGAAAGATTAAAAGGAAGTACAAGAGTATTCTTGTTATTAAAAGGAGCGCGAGGTTCAAAACGATAAAAGACCTTTTTAGCTAACTGAAGGCATTTGTCAAGGAAATGGAAAGGATAGCAAAGTTTATGGCCGATGTCAAAAATTCGGGAAACTTCAGAGTCAACAAATTTAGGACTAACAACACGAAGTGCACGGAGAAACATTGAAATAAAAATTGATCTTTGAATTTAATATGGTGAGGGGAGTAAAAGTGAATATAAGAAAAATTATTAGTTGGTTTCCGATAGACAGAGAATTTGAAACCAGAAGGCGTGTGGTGTATTAATAAACCATGGAAAGGAATACTTCCATTCTGTTCTATTTGTACCTTCCATCAAATTTATCCTTGAAATAGAACAGAATGGAAGTATTCCTTTCCTTCATTTATTAATACACATCGCTCAGATTTTCTCCCTCCCTAATTGCTTAGGCGGTATTTTAATCTTCTTGTCAACCTTTAGTCTTTTGAATTTACCTGGTTTAATGATTTTAGTTTGTATTTATCTTCTTTTTTTCTGTCACTCTTCGCTCCTCCTAATGTTTCCATTTCATTTTCATTCATTTGGTTGATTGGTGTTTTGCTTTTTTGTGGGCGTTCTCTCTCCTCTGTATCATCCTTATATATATTACAATTTTCAATACTTTTGTTATTCCTTGATAAAGAACTCGAAATTAAGTTCGAAAGTACTTGGAATCTTTGTATTAATTTTTCCTGTGGGATTTGTTGCATATATATATATATATATATATATATATATATATATATATATATATATATATATATATATATATATATATATAAAATTACGTATATATATATATATATATATATATATATATATATATATATATATATATATACGTAATTTTATGAGCAATAATATGGCTCGATAGAAAATTCCATCTAGTTTGTTAACCCATTTTCAATGACTTCTGCTGCTGCCTCTTTCTGGCTCTGTCGAAGAGGGGGAAACTGAAGATTGTAGATGGCTATAACTTTTTTGATTAAAATATCGCTCAAGTCAAACAGAATAATCAGAAGTATAGACCACCCCCTTCCCCCATACACCTACCTATAGTTCTATTATTATTTTGAACCAGTGTTTTATACATACTTAAATACGTCCGAAAATTTTGAACATCTCAGGAGACGGGGAAGAACGGAAATACAATGAGGTGAACGCAATACTGCTTTCTTTGTTCATTTATCAGTATATGATCATCTTATTAATTGGAATTCTTCTCAATTTCTTTACCGTTCAAAATACTACGTTAAGTGCCATAGACTTGCCTGCTCATGCATTACTACTTCTCCTAATTTAAAAATTTCTCCTGCTCTCTTTAAACTTGATCATATCATAAAAAGTATATTATAAATGAAATTGTGCATTTAATCCATAGTTCTTTGTTTATTTTCATTATTGTTTGTTTATGTGACGTCTCCACTTCATATGGGTTTTTTCGTCCTCTCTCTCTCTTTGAGTTTATCGTTATTATTTTACCCTTCTTGTACCAGCTGTTGATCGGTATTCTTGATCAATTTTTGTCTTTTAAATTTTTGTTCCCCCTATCCCACCATCGGATTTTCTTGCCTTAGGGTTTGGCTTGTGTAGACGCAGCTTCCCTTAATTTTCCTATATATTTACCCATCCTTGTAAAATTTACTCTGTTCCTTGAGAATTGACTGAATAAAGTTTGACAGTTTACAAAAATAGTCTTCCCCTAGCTGCCATCACGGCATCAAGACGGCTGGCTCCAGAACCTGGCACCTGCGTTCCTCACTATCTCCCTGAGAAGATCTTCAAGCAACTCCTTGATCTTGGTCACCAGTTCGGCTTTGGAGTTGCAGTCACATAGTTTGGTATCTTTCTCAAAACATAGTAATCCATATGATTACAATCAAAGAATCTAGGAGACCGGAAAGTAGGGTCGGGGCAGTCGTAAAAATTTTCAGATAACCACTTCTAACTATTTCCAGACGTATGGCCTTCCAGTATTAACTCTCTCCAGCCAGGCTTCGACCAAAGATGTGAGGTGACATGAGGCCACCCTCACTTACATAGGACCACCCACAGACCATGCAAGTTTAGGGGAACTTGATATTTATGATTCGTGGAACATCGCATGGATAATAGGTAAGCTACCTATTATGCTGGTAGGGGTGCAAATGGTCCTGGCAGAAGTTAGTTTTATCTGAGAAAAACCAGATCGTCTCCTGATCAACGAGATAATTCAGCTTGTTCGGGAGTATTTTTTGCTTTCGTCAAGTGGTTTGTTTTGCCATTGGCTGTCAGAATTTGTCCCTTGCGCCTCTTGTACAGGTAGTAGCGAAGGTCTTCATTCATAATCAGCTTTATGGTAGCAACTCCAGCATGCATCTCTCTCGACAAAGCTGGGATTCCCTTGCTCAGGTTTTCCATCAATTTCTCCTGCAGTACTTGGAGGAATTTCGGCATGTGGAGGCACAAAGAACGCCTGCTGTATTTCTTTCTGCTGGGCACGGCTTCGTAGTCTCCGTTCCAGCTCCTCATGCCACGTCTTAAAGTGTTAACAGAGCATTAGTTATGATGTCGGCATTTTCATACCCCTCGTGTTTTCTTAACTCAAAGTTTTGTTGAAAGCTTCGGCTAACTTCGCATTTGTGATTTTCTTTTCACATCTTTCAATTTGTCTGGATTGAGCCAGTGGATAAGTTCTCCGAAATTCATTAAAACTCGGATTTTAAAGTTAAAGGAGGAAATAGGAGAAGATTCCTTTAGGAAAACAATTTATTTATCTGACGCGTTTCAATACCCTCGTATCATCTTCAGAGATAAAATAAAAATACAAATAAAACGAGTAGAACATTGGTTTATATATCAACGAATGAACACACATATACAAACCGAATAAACAAACATATCAGCAATTGCGAGCGTACTGACAAATATATATATATATATATATATATATATATATATATATATATATATATATATATATATATATGGCCTGCAGTTAATGGGAGCAAGAGAAGCAATGCTCCTATTTAGGAAGAAAAGAAAAAAATTACAGCTCAACGATTAATATGACAGCAGAATCAATTTTATTCTCACATTTATGCTTGCCTATACTTGTATATGCCATACGGTACCGTTCACTTTTAATTGAATTGGCGTTATGCTGGGGTCATACATTGGCGAATCGGCTGCGCGAATGGCCGAAAAGCCCCCAAATGGCCGCTTTTCTGTCCGTTACGTTCAAAACGCCAGGAATTCGCCTGCGCATCGCTTGCCTTCTCCAAGGTTCGAGGTGGCGTTGCCGAGTCTGGCACGACATCTCTGGGGGTTGCCAAACCATGCGAAACTTTTGAAAAACTGGGGTCACACATTGGCGAATTGGCTGCGAGAATGGCCGCGAACAAAACAAAAGATGGCTGTTTCGTTCCGGATTTCCTGTCCGGAAATGGCGAAGCCTAGGCTCTTGACAGAAATCGCCATTTCGAGCGAACTCCATCGCCATGTCCCTTGACCACCCTGCGTTTATTCGTTCTGCCACCGCAATCGTTAGAGATGAGGCGCAATATATTCGATGGGAGGTCACAGCCTACGGCGATGTATCGTAAGGTCGGCGAATACACTACGATGCGTTGCCATTTAGGGCGATAATTTGTAATAGATTCTCGCATGCATTGCGATTGCCCTGCTTAGGTCTAGCGATAATTCGCTAGACATTCGTGGGCACGTTGTGGGTGGGGCACGGTGGTATATATAGTGGGTACCCACTACTTGGCGGCACATTGCTCAAAATACCCCTTCAGCAGCTGCATTGCAATCATGTAGTACCTAAATCTTATTACCGAAGACATTGTGGAGGAGCTTGAATTCGTGAAAGCTTTTTTTTTATCAAAGAAGCCACCTAATGACCATGGTCAGGCTTTGGTTGCACCTCAAAAACCGTAGGAAGAGAAGGACGCCCCGAAGTCTCTGGGTACGCCCCTACCTAACTCGTCGTACCTACAATGACCATCATGAAAAACTCATTTGTGAACTGGCAGAAGAAGATCCCCTAGTCTATAGGAACTTCACCCGTCTGGATGCTGACCTTTTCAATCAAATTGTTTAACGAGCACGATCCCACATTGAGAAATCAATAACATTCTGGAGGGAGCCATTGGAGCCTGCCCTACGTGTTGCAATAACCCTCAGATTCCTAGCAACCGGGAATTCATACAAGAGTCTCAGGTATGCCTTACACGTTGCTCCCTACACCATATCCCTACTTCTACCTAAGACATGCCGAGCCATAGTAGCAGCATATAGGGATGAGGTCATGCAGATGCCTGACACACGCGATGGCTGGAAAGAAGTTGCCCGTGGATTTTATGAGCGTTGGAACTTCCCCGATCCCTTTTGGGTTATAGGTGGGAAGCACATCCGCATCAAAAATCCAACCTTCAGTGGGTCCCACTATTACAACTACAAGAAGTACTTCTCAATGATTCTGCTTGCTGTCCCCCAGGCCCCTCCACCTTGACATCAGACACCACCTCGTCAGCACCCATGTCTGCTTCTACCTTCTCCACTCCACCAGTTCCTTCAGATAAGGTGGCGCCCCAGGGGAGCCTGGAGGAGGCCCAGCAGGCATCAAAGAGGATGAGGCAGCACAAGATGGCACCTTCAAGATGGCGCGACTAAAAACACGCCCACTCCCATGGCACTATCCTAACCCGTGAAAAGCTGAATAAGGACACCTCCATCATCCTGAGACTCCAAAACTGCAGAAGATTGCTGATGGCCGAATTCGTCATTATTCGATTGAAGAAACTGGCAATTAACATGCAATTAACGACGAATTTTTAATTTTCGGAAACCATACTCCAGACATCTCGGCGTCTCCGAGTTGACCGCCGTTAAAAGAAGCACGTTTTCAATCCTTCATTTTCCTTTGCCTCCTCTGCCAGAGAACTAGATCGGAGAGACAAATAGTGAGACATTTTTTTTTCGTCTAAATTTAGGGGGAGAAAAAGTACGGGTCGCGGTTACTCGTCCCCTCTGTACCCATCCCACGATCGGAGGGAGGCGGGGGGCACAGAATAGGAAGAGGCCCGCGGCTGACTTGCTCCTGGAGAAACTCCCCACACTTCTGACTCTCAGTTCAAGTGAACCGATAGTGAAGTACTCAGATCAAGATCAAGATATATGAGAGCGATAAATATACAATAGGTTTTTCCATTTTACAAATATTAAAATTAAATACATATATGTAAAACGAAAGAATAGATAGGTGCAGTGGTGAAGTTATATTTTTATGAAAATTCAGCGGAGAAGAGTAAGCTATAAGTATGAGTCAGAAAACATTCTTCCGGAATCATCGGGGAGGTCATCTTATTAAAACTATATATTGCTTTGATAAAATACATGAATTGTTTTTAATTTTAGTTATATAAACTTAATACACATTTTCAGGAATAATTTTTCAAAGTTAAATTTTGATATAGTCACATTACATTCATAAGAGATTTAATTTATTTTAGCATTTGCAATTTTAGTTGTTATTTTTTTAGTCATATCTGGAAATATTATAATTTTTTTAAAGTAAATTTTTGATATAATCACAATACATTCATAGTTCGATTTAATTTATTTTAGTACTTACAATTTTAATTGAGTTTTTCTTTTAGTCATATTTGGATATATTTATTATTCTGGTTTTAATATTTCCTCTAGTTTCGTTTAACACTTTATTTTGGGTAGCACTTTATATTATTATTATTTACACACTTGAGTTAAACTATTATCTCATCTGTTAACTAACTGTACTTATATTTTTATTCTCTTAGTTCACTTATTATTATGGCAATTAATTGTTAACTGACTTAAGTCAATTATTTGATTTTCGAGTTTTAGATTAATTATAATGGTTTGTTATAATCTAGTCCATTTTAGCTTATTCATTAATTGATTATTCTATATTTTACACTGTTAGACCATTTTAATTATTATCTCAGACAATCTGAGCCTTCCAATTTTATGTTTCTTGTAGTGCCTAGTTTGCCCTTAAAAAGTTCCCGCGCCATGATTGGCCAATTTTTGTAATACTTATGTTCACGTAGAAGTGTAGCAATTTGTGAATGATTCATTTTCTGTTCATTCCTTGAAGATGACCTTACACGGTCGGAAGACGTCTAGGAATAAAGAATGTCATTCGCGGATGTTTTTTCTCGCGTCGAAGACCCCGTTAAAAAACTTGTAAGAAATATTAAGAAAATACAAGTTAAAATTAATAACGCTGCCACAGCTGTGGACTTCAATAGTATATATATATATATATATATATATATATATATATATATATATATATATATATATATATATATATATATATATATATATATATATATATATTTGATGGGGTTGCTGCTAACCAGACGAATTTTTAATTTCACTTGAAAAGAGAGAACATAAAATGCAGAGAAATTCATTTAGATTTATTGCGAATGAACAACGTTTCGACCTGCCCGCTCATCTTCGGGTTCTAGAATAAAAGAGCATTAAGAGAATACACAGTGGTAGGCACGATAACGAAAAAATGTATCACGATAACCGATACATCGATAACGATAACCTTATCGGCGATAATCGATAACTGGCGATAAATTTACCACCCGATAAGGTGATAACCGATAAATCCAAAATTATAATAAAATAATGATTATTGACTATATATATATATATATATATATATATATATATATATATATATATATATATATATATATATATACGTTATTTTATAATACAATAGTAAGAATATTTGAATATTGTTTCTTAGTTTTTTACCTGGTCAGGCTCTCCTTCATCTCATAGGTTTTGAGGATCCTCCTTCCCAGCTCAGACCTACCTATTTCTATCTCCAAGACACGCGCGAGTCGACCCTGTGCTAAACTGGAACCAAAAACTCAGATTATCGATTATCGCTAGTTTGGAACTAAAAGTATAGGCGATACCGATGAATCGATAACGCGGAAAAAAATATCGGATAACCGATAACCCGATATCGTTATCACGATAACGCCCACCTATGAAAATAGATAATTCACAATCAATAATAATATTTAAAATCCTAAAGGATAAAAAAGAGAACCATCAAAATATTCAGTCATGTTGATATGAATCCAGAGAGAACTGTAGAAAAGGGATTGAACTAGGCAGAGGTAAGGTTGTGTTAGTTGTTGAGTTATGTCATGAATGAAGGAGCAGCGAGAAAGTCTCACTTAAGAGAAGGGGCACGGATTTTAATATAAAGGGATTTGGGAATTTGACTTATCATACGAAAATGTTAAAATGCATAAACCTGGAAATCCTCTCCGCCCTATCATAAGCCAAACTCCAAGTGTGACTTATCACCTAGCAAAATATCTCAACTCGATCAGACACTTCATCAGACTACATGCTTCCCTCCTCTTCAACTTTTCTAGATATCCTTCAAACTTCTCGACCAGCAGCCGTACTAGCTTCCATGGACGTGGAATCTCTATTAACAAATGTTATCGTGGATGAGAGCATCGAATTGATAATCAATGCCATTTAACACACTGCAGGCTCCACACTCCTCACCATCCCCGAAGACATACTGCGACAGCTCCTCTAAAGATGCATACAATAAGCCCCGTTCTACGGTCCCGGCGGGCAAATGTGCATGCAAATTGATGGCGTTGGGATGGAATCGCCCCTTGGCGTCCTTTTTGCCAACTTTTACATGAGTGCAGTCGAGAACAAGATTTTAAAAAGTAATATAGCGGCCAAAACTCCCATCTACGTGCGCTATATCGACAACATACTTTTTAACAGAGACAACCTCGAGCAAGTTAATGACCTAGTCGATACATTTTAGAACAACTAGTGTTTGAATTTCACCCACAAAACCGGAAGATCAAGGACCCCTTCACTCCCTTGATATCATCATAAGTTCACATTAGTCTTAATTTACAACTCAAGTCTACATCAAGGCCACAAACTTAGGCTTCTGCTTAAAAGGTCTTCTGAGTGTCCTGAACGCTGCAAAAGATCAGTTATTAATGCCTTAGTTAACAGGGCAATTTCTCATTTCTTCTCGCGGACAGCTGTCGATCTTAAACTAAAAAGTGTTTCCCCTGTTATGGTTAACTAGGCTACCCACAGGAATCCATCGATGCCGCTATAAAGGAAAAAATGAACTTGGCCGCTTGATTTGATGCCCGTTCTACACCGAGGAAAAATACTATCGACCTTTATTATAAGGCAAATATGAACACGGGCTATCGTGAAGACGAAAAAGGCCCTCAAAGCCATTTTACATCGAAATGTCACCCCAAACCGACCTTAATACAGGTATAAATCTGATAATATATTACAAAGAAAACAAGTAATTGCATTATGAAGAACTGCTGTCTTCCTCCGACAAGCTAACTCAATGAGACTAACGTCGTGTACGAATATCCGTGTAAAGTCGGTGACTGCGAGCACCGTAATTCCAAGTACATTGGCGTAACCTCCACAACCCTGTCCAGGCGACTCACGGCTCACCTACAAGATGGAGAATATTTAAAAAAATACCCACTCTCCTGTCACTACCTTAACCCGTCAAACGCTGAATAAGAACACCTTCATCGTCCTGAGACTCCAAAACCGCAGGAGATTTTCAATGGCCGGAGCCGTCATTATTCAAATGAAGAAACCAGCAATTAATGTGCAACTTCAGCCAGAAACCAACTTCCAACAATTCGGTGTCTCCGTGTTGACCGCAGCTAATACCAGCTAACGCTAATTGCAATTCCGTTTACTCGTTGAACATTATCTGTTGTATAATTTTCCTTGAACTTGATTGGACATTGGACATAATAAGTAGTGAAAAGAAGGTATATAGACGCATATATCATTGCAATTGCGTTCATATATATAAATATTGTCGTAGAATGACCCTCTATTTTGATCACTATACTCTTTCACACCCTTTTTGTAGCGGTGTGCTTTGAGGTGCGTGAGTTACTTCTATGATGAAGTAGGCTTTGTTCTAAGAGTGCTAATTCAGTAGTTTTGTTCTTAAGGAAGAGCTATTTTAAACACATAAGGATAAGAGGAAACACCAGATATCTACCAAAATAAACATGTATTTTAAACGAAACACTTAACTATAACAAACCAACAGTTAACACATTTCTATCTTTGGCATCTGAGATCTTTCGCACGGATACAATGACAAAAATATAAACAAATAGGCTTCCTGTAAACATACCAATTGCCGATTAGTATTTTTATCGCGACTCTATTTGATTAGCGTTAAACATTAAATTAACGTACTCTCGTCTACAAACACATATGACCTAGGTTCCAGAACAATGGTTTCTACTCTCCTTTAAAACGTGGGACGTACTAAACTTCTACTATCGCAATATGAATATAAATGTTCTTTTTAACTTACATGACAGAAGGTATTATGTATTGCCGGATGTCGCTGGAGGACTTATCTGTCGCTTTGAAGTGTTGTAACCGATAGTTGAATTTTCGTCGAGGAGGGATAGCTTGTCGCCTGTGACGGGGGCTGATTCTTCAACGTAATTAAAGAACGAGAGCTCGTTGGGGCTGGGTTCTTCTCCTCTCACTCTTACGGAGCTTGAGATGTGAGAGTCACTCGAGTGTGAGCGGCTTTGCTTTTCTTCAGTCAGACTTCTTCGCAGTCTGTAAAGGATTCTTCGGTATGGCACCGATATAAAGCTTGACTATTTAGGTTAATACGGCCCGAAAAGGGGTGGATCGATTTTCTCAATCTGATCCTATTGTTTCTCACGGAAATAGTCTTGTATGGCAGAAGGATCGATCTTTACGAACTAACCCTTCTTATGGCGTATCAACTTCTAATCTTCTTGTCTGGCTGAAGGATCGATCTTCACGAACTAATCCTTCTATGGCGTATCGACTTCTGATAATCCTCTTTCTTTCTTTGCGGGGCTTATTTATAGGCGGATTGCCGCCCTATCTGACGGGGGAAGTGACCAGGCCACAGAGGAAAAGGGGGAGGAGAAGACGCGAATGGTGAGTTAGCATCTGGGGAGAGCGAGAATTGCTGAGGTGGCACTGGGGTGCCCAAGTCAGCTCGCTAATTAGAGGTTCGCAACCGCACCGCTACTTGGCGTGCCTTTTGACTCGCACCGCTTTTTTTTCATAACCACGGGTTTATGGGTCTCGTAGGTAATTGGATCGTTAGAGCGTCGTTTAAGGACCTTATGTGGTCGCCTTAAAACAGATGTTAGCTCCAACTTCCCAAAGCGGCGGGGAGATCAAACAGGGTAAGCAGTTATGGTTATTCGCCGGCTACCTTTCCCACGCTTCTCTTCATGAGAGGGGGGGGGGGCTTTAATGTACCTATACTCCTCCAGGATGCTTAATGTAGCCATTTCTCTACATTTACCTCCTTCCTAAAGAAATTAACAAGGGGGGGGGGGTTATTCCAATCCGACGCGTACAATAATATACTGGTAACTTACGGAACATTATATAATACATTAAATTCTAGTTCATTCGGGAATGCCTCGATAACATTTCACCTGGCCTTACTTTAATTCCTATATTACTGAGCCAACTTTGGATCTTCTTACCTACCACTAGGGGGTTACTCGCCCCTCCTTAATTACAATTCTACTGATTTACACTTAACTTTGCTATAATACAATAGTTGGGCTGCTCCTTAATCGTCGACAGGGTTCCGACTTAACGAGTCGGCCATACAATTGTTGGACCCTTTTATATAGTGAATGGAGTACTGGTACTCCATCAAGAGTAAACTCCATCTCAGGAGTCTTTAATTCTTACTCTTATTTTTACTTAAATATGACAACGGTTTATGGTCACATTCCAACTTAAACTCGCGCCCTATTAGATAATATTTGAATTTACCTATGGACCATATTATGGCCAAAGCTTCGATTTCGATGGTAGCGTAGGCTTTTTCTCTACTCAAAAGTTTCCTACTGACATAAGCTATGGGATAGGCTGTTTCTTAGTCTTCGTATTGAAGCAATACTCCGCCTAACCCATTTTGACTAGCGTCCGTGCGAATGCCGAAGATCTTGTTGGGATTTGGTAATCGAGGAATGGGCGCAGTTACGAGTTTTCCTTTTAGAACCTCCAACTGAGTTATTGCATGGGGGTTCCACTTGACAGGGCCTGACGCTGTCTTTTTAAACAAATCATTCAGTTTTATTTCATGGATGAAATCCTTGGCACATCCGGGGGTTTCAGAAATGACTTCTGGGAATTCCATGAGCAAGTTCAACATTTCCGCTTTCTGTTGAATCTCTAAGTGGGGATTTATCTTTAAATCCAACCGAGGGTCTTCCAGGGTAGGTGAGAGCGATGAAAGTTCGTATTCCTCCTCTTATTCCACACACACGATGTGTATGACTTGCAGGGGCGTACCCGGGTAAACGGCATCCATCGGTTCTTCTTCGTCTAGGAGGGTAATATTCTTTATGCACGCGCAGCGGTGATATTTTTTTAGCATGTTTATGGGATAGGTTCTTCGCCCTGTTGGGGTATCTATCAAGTAATCGACTGGCAGTAGTTTATTAAATTACTCCATCAATTCTGAGGTGAATTGGCACCCTCTATCCGATAGAATTATTTTAGGCAGGCCTACTCGTGCAAATATTGAAATTAATGCTTCCGCGCAGGAAATAGTGTCAATCTTCCGTAGTGCCACGGCATCTGGGAACCGGGTGGCACAATCCACTAGGGTGAGGATGTAGGAGTGTCCTCCACTTAAAAGGGGGTGAATTGGTCCTACCAAATCAATTGCCACTCGAAAGAATGGTTCGGTTATAACGGGCACCTTTTGTAAGGGTGCGGGAGGTTCCCGTCCTCGGGAGGGATCCTTCTGACACACGTCGCATGATCGGCAATAGGCCACAATTTCCCTGGCGGCTTGGGGCCAATAAAAGTGTCGGACTAACTGCTGCGCCGTTTTGTTGTGCCCAAAGTGTCCGGCTAATATTCCATCATGCGCAGTATTCAAAATTCTTTGCGTGTATTCTTGAGGTTCACACAGTGCTTTCTTGTTCTCCTTATCCTCCTCGCTGATAGTACGGTAGAGAAGTGAGTCTTCTACGATATACTGGATAGGCTTCTTTCCTTTCACTTGGAGAGTTTCACCTTAAATAGCTTTCTCCCATAGAGGTTTAAGAGTGGGGCATTCCTTCTGAGCACTGGCGAAGGAAGTCAATTTGAACCCATTGTCTTCGAGGGTAATCCTCGGGGTCAACTTAGCAGGTTGCTCTTTCCTCTGGGCTTCTTGTGCCCGGGTGACTACTTGTTGGGCCACTTCTTGCTGGGGAATTAGGGGGTTTTGTCCGATTAGGACACCAAAGACATTAACTCTTTTGGATTAATAACCAGGAGAGTCTCCAAAATTCAAACACAATACAAAAAATTAATTACCTGGGCTCTAACACAAAACCTAACTAGATTTACGTTCCACTGCTCTTCAATTAACTTGAACTTGCCTTCTGCTAGTACAATACAAAAATTAAAATAAAAGGGATAGCCGTGAATAACGAGGGAACTTCTAATGTCGAAAGTAAAATGACACGGGTTCTTAAAAACCCCCCAACACTTGACACCAAAATTATATAATATGTATATTAATAAATATATATGTCGTGGTATGGCATCATATTATATCAATACCATATTATATCTATGGGGGAAGGGACTAATAACTTAAAGGCGAACCGACAAAGGGGAAAGGGGGAGGCCACGAGTTTCGATGCACGGAACAGCGAGAAAAGAGCGCAAAACGAGGTCAGGTAAAATTTGGGCAATGGCAAAGCTCAAGGTTATTTAAAGAGGCATGTATAAAAATATAATTTTATTTACATAAATAAGAGAGTCAATGGGCAAAACTAAATTGGTAAATGAGGGGGGAAATTGCAGAGTTATGCATCGGACTCTGAAGTTAGAAGTTAGTGCGTTACAGAAGGAGACTATTCCAAATGGGAAGTTTAAACTCAAACGGGTTGCTGAACGGAGGATTCCGGGTGAGACGTCAGGGTAAGGCTCCACGGATGTCTTCTGCAGGCAATAAACGTGGGGGCGAGGGCGCTCGTAACTTCTGAGCGGGAATTTGACGTGATGACGGTTCTCCAAAGATGGGGGGGCGGTAACGTCCGGTCCAGGGGAGAGTATTTTGGCCACCCGAAAATGAGGAGGGAACGAGGAGGGCTTCGACAGGAGTTGATGAGTGGAGTCGGAAAAATCGCTCGGGGGCGATCGTCAAATGGAATTACCTCACTGGCTGGGCAAATTCCAGCACACGAAAATTTCAGCCGTCACTTTGCTTTGTGTTAGCACCTGACTTGGAACTAGGGAAATGCTTCTTGATCCTGGCGGGATTCCTCAACTCTCTGTCTCCCACATAGAAGACGAGCCCTATATATCCGAGGCTCCCCCCGCAGGGGTGGAGGAAACAGCAATACTCTCGAATGGCCTCGAATCTTCACGTTGAGGCGATTCTAACCCATCAAAAGATGGTCTGAGGTGGACGCGGTTCGAGAACCTTCTCCAGCGCATGGCCGTCACTTCCGTGCTGGAAAAGAAGTTCCACGTGGAATTCCCCCACACCTTTCTGTCCATTATATAGTCGCAAAGTATTTTCTCTAGTCTTAGGTTTAGTCCTAACCTTAGTATTTTGTACTGTAATCCATTCCTCCATTATTCGTCGAATGTCTTCTTGACGTCCCTGAGCACCAGGTCTCCATACCTATTTTGCCTAGCAATCTTCGCTAGTTTCTCTGTGATGATTGCCAGCGCGGAATCAATTCGTCTCCCTCTTCTGAATCCATGCTGATGTTGGTTGTGGAGGTTGTTGTTCTCCATAAATTCGTGAACTCTGTTTGCATGTATATTTTCAAATAGCTTGCCTGCCACTTCAAGGAGGGAGCTTGGTCTGAAGTTCGCTGGTGTGTCAAGTGGCTTCCCAGATTTCCGAATGAAGATCATTTTGGCGATCTTCCATTCGTCCGAAAAATAGCCAGCTTTTAGGTATTCATTCATTATGTTGACAAACCACCCAATGATGTTGCGGGGTGCGTTGGTGAAGTTAAGTTTTGTCAACTGTGTTTGGCCTGATGCTCTCTGCCTGAAGTTAGAGAGGGTCGCTGTTAATTCTTCTGTCGTGATCTTTCTTTCATAACTCGTCATTTCTCTACTGACAGATGCGTTGTTGAAGGAATAAGTTATGTCGGGCACTTGTCCTAATTGGTCGTGGATATGGTCTTCGAAGTCAAGGTTAAAGTGTGCGTTTTCTTCTTGTCAGATGGTAAAGACGTTCTTCAAGATGTTTATGAACTCTTCTTCCGTTTCTTCTTCGCCATCTAGTTTTGTCCCATCGTCTCCTCTGAGGTAGATGTCTTTGTCCGGAGGTTTTCCTTTAATCTTGATACCGTATTCCAGAAGGTCTGAGGGTCTATCTTCTGGTCGAGTTTGCTTATAATGTCATTCCATAAAGTTGTCTGTAGCTGCCTTATGAGTGCTGCCATTTCCGTCCTTACTGTTCTTAGTCGTCTGCTCCTTTGTATGTCGGTACCTAGTAGTCTGATTTCTTCATACAGTCTTTTGTATTCGTCTGATAGGTCACGTAGTTCTTGAGTCCATACTGGTGCTGGTAACGTCTTCTGTGTCGTTTTGGGCACTGTTGCGCAGTCTGCTTCAACCATTTTCTCAGTTAGTGTTGCCAGTTCCTGGTCGATTTCTTCCAGTGTGGCTTCTTCAAGGGGTTGAGGGACGCATTCATTAAGGAGAGTTCGGTACTCCTTCCAGTTTGTTCGGGAGAAGCATTTCCTTTCCTTAACGGGAATTTGGATTGGACTGGAGGATATTTTGATCATTGTGGCGATGTAGTCGCTTGGTATCAAGGGACCAGGTTGAATGAAATAATTATAAGGAAACTGCGGGTTGGTTAGAATGATTTTTTTTTTTGCGTATCGTTCATTTATGAAGTGAGGAAGTCGGGTCCCGAGCGGACTACAATGTTCCTATTTAAAAGAGTCTTCAAATTCTTTCCTTTGCTATTCAGTCATCCGGTATATCCGGATTCCTGGCACCTGGCGTTGAGCCTCCCCCCAACCCCCCCCCCCCCCAAAAAAAAAACAAAACAAGACTATTCTCCCATGTGCACAGAGTTGAAGAAAGTTGTGCATCGGAAGGTAGTCTCGTCTTGGGGGTTGGTATCCTGTGGACACCAGTAGGAGTCCCAAGGTAGTTTGGATCTTGATACCCAGATATGGTTCGCCTAGGCTAGGAAGTTCTTTGAATCGAATCCCTCTTTTAACTGCGATGGCAGCGCCATCGTAACGTTCTGAGCTGTGGTTTCCGGAGATGACATTGTAGTGGAAGATCTTCATTTGTTTTAGCGCGGTGTTAACTCCATGTTCGGAGATTAGTACAGTGTCAGGGTTGCATTGTCTAATTATGTTGCCGAATGTGGTTTGTTTGTTGTCGATCCTTCAGCGTTCATCTGTAGAATTTTTAAGTCTTTTGCCAGTATGTCCATGTTGTATAATGTTTACTCTTTCCCTTTTTCGTGTTTCTTCCGGGTAGAGGGCTAGATGGTGGTGATCTGGCTTTTCAGCGTTCGAGATCGTGGCGAACGCTTCTTGGTTCAGTCGGACCATCCCAAGGAGGAGAACTTCCTCAACCACCCTTTTTGGGATATCTACATCGTATTCCCATTTGTAGATTCCATTTGTGATGCCCTCACTGATGATCTTCTCTGTTTTTACATTGGGAAATGGGTTATACGCCGTGGTGAAGATTCTCAAATTGATATTTCTACCATGGTATTTATATTTATGATCTCTTGATTTTGAAGTTGATCTTACCCTATGTCGGTTTGTGGATCCTTTATTGCGGGCTCCTTGTTGGGAGGCTTAGTTTGCTACTGAAGTTGGTGTGTTCGTTTCCACTATTGGCTGGGGTCTCTCTATTATTGGATGTTGGACTGCAGTCTGCTGGTTTTCTTCTACTCCTTACTGTCTCCATTTCTACAGTATTTGTTCTGGGAGGTTGCATTTGGATTCTCAGCACGTCCTCAGATGCGGGGTTCTCAGGGAACCACATCTCTTTCATGCTGTTCTTGACGAGCATCTGATTTAGTTCTTTACTGAAGGCTCGCGGATTTGTAAGATTCGCAATGTGAGCATAGTAGATGCAACACATGATCTGGGTTGACTATTCCCTTTCCACCTTAAGGTATGTCCGGTGGGTTGAGGTTTCATTAATTGCTGCTTTTGCAAATTTGGCGTAAGTCCTGTTGGACTTTGCATCCTCTTCCTCTTTCTTTTGCTGTTGAACCTTTTTTATCGCTTCCTTTTTAACTGGGCATGACATCGCTATGACCTCGTGTTCTCAGTCATAGTTCACACAGGTCGTGAGTCTTCGGACAAGTTCTTCTTGTGTGCTGATTGTAATTATAGCATTTAAAGCACGTTTATACCTCTGTGAACTCCTCCCTTTCGATTTGGTTCGTCCATACCCTGACATGCAAGAGCAGGAGGCCAAGTTCTTTTGCCTTTGGGGCCATGGTTGTGTCCTGGAAGATGATCTTGAATACATGTGTGTATTCTTTGAACTTGATCACTTCCGATACTTTTGCCCATTGATGGTTTCACTCGATCTCTTCTTTGATCTCGTTGCACGCCTGGTGTCCCACCCATGAGTCTAGTCTCCGGCATATGACACTTCTGTGTGCCTGAATTTGGGTTGGGAACTTAGGGATTATGTTATTTGTATTAAACACTTCTTTTCGGCATATAGCCGTTACCCGAAAGGGGGTATCGATAAGTCTGACGATAGCTACATCTAGCTCTTCGTAAACTATTAAGAAGACTTCCCCACGGTCAGGCTTTGACCTTTCGGGGAGAGTCCTAAGACTAATTCGTAGGATGTCGTTCGTCATTTCGTCATCGTCGGTCCTTAGTTTGTGTGTTTATTGAGTGTAGGGTTATAGTAGGAGATAAGAATAGAAGAAAAATGATTTTTTTTTAATGTCCAATGCCATTTTACCTTATTTTGAGATGGAAGATTTTGGGTCGTCTTATTACTTGCTGTAATCCGTAATTGTGGTGTCACTGACAATTTGGATGGTATTTTTTAGGTTTTTCATTTTAACTTAGGATTTTCACTTAGAGGAAAACTTTTACTTTGAAAAGTTTAACGCGAGAAATCTTCGGGGGAAGTTTCACATTTCGCTTGACTTTGCCTCCTTATACAAAAAGAACGTACGAGAGAGAAATAATAATCACAAAGATTCTTAGCAGTCATATGATTCAACGGTCAACGGTTTATTCAGATAAGAATTACAATTGAGAGAATTATATACATGTAAAATAACGAACAGTGAGGAAAATAGAATTAGCAGAGAAGAGATAGTTAATAGTACAAATAAGAAAATAATGGTTCCCGGAGACAAGAAATTCAATTAGTTAGTGCTATACAGTACAATATTGTATTTACATTTTTTACTCATAGGAGTTGAAAATATATAGTTTTCTAAGTTATATACATACAATTATTCTACATAATTATGATACACCGTTATTTCTCAATTATACAATTTTAATTACTTTTTGTTAGTTTGTTCAATATTTATACACTTCTTAACGGTTAGTTGGTTATTAAATACTTTTGTTCAGTTACTGTAATATTTTTTATACGCTAGTTAGTCCAGCTATTAATTTAAATCACATCGTATTTCTATGTTAATTTATACTGTCTTTTAATACTTTCTATTATCTTATTTTGAATTAGATTGTTTCTAGTATCTAAGTCGTTAATTATCTCAGATTGAGTTAGGTTATTTGTTTTATTTCTATTAATATTCGAACACTGATTATTTTCTCACTTTTACCGATTAAATTTTCGTCGTTTCGTCACATATATTATTTTACTTAGTTAATTAACTTATTGGGCTGATTATTATTATTTTAACCGCTTGAACTTTTAGTCACTTAACACTTTACTTCGATTATTTTATTTCTGATGTCTTTTGACCACTTTTGATGTTTTCAAAGGTTGTCATATTCACTGTGTGTACACACTTTGCCGGTATGTACACTGTGCCCTTCAAAACCAGTGCTACCACTTCCTCGGGTGAGAAGGGTCCCTCATAGGTGAACTTGAACTGTATTGCGGCCATGCCATGCACTAATAGTTCTGGGTCATCTTTTGGGGGCGGGCACATGGGTGAACCAAACACCTTGAGGCCCACGTCCCCACCTTCAAAGAAGTACCCTTGTTCGAGGATCTCCTTATTATCGGTGAGAAGTACTTCCACGTAGTTAGTTTCCAGTTCCTCCTCTTCATCCGTGGTTGTTTGTTCGTTGTTTTCTTCTGTTTTCTTCTTCTTCTTTCCATTCTTTCTTTTCTTCTTCGCTTCTTTCTTCATTTCTTCTTCTTCCCCTTCCGAAGTTTATTTTTTTCTTGCTTTTTCTTTTTGTGTTCTTCCGTTGGGCTCTGTTTATCTTCTTCTTTGGAATGTTGTTCCACTTGAGGCACGTCAATGAACTGAATGTTCAAAAGTTCTGCCAAGGGCAGGTTTTCGGGGAGCCAAACCTTTTTCCGGGTCCCCTTCTTCGCGAGGAGATGGTTAAGTTCCTCAGGAAAAGAGTTGGGATTAGCCAGGTGACAATAGCCATGACCTCTCTACCCTCCTTTGGCATCAACAGCTTCGGGGTATTGGTTCTCTCGTTATTCTTCCGGGCCGCTGCTTCTGCATAGTTCATTTTTGTTTCTGCCTCCTTTTCTTTTTGATTTTGCTTCTTTTTTGCACGGATGGGGCACTTCATGGTCAAGGCCCTGTGCTCCCCTCCACAGTTAACACATTTTTGTTTCCTTTCCTTGCATTCTTTCCATCCATGTCTGCTTTTGGCGCAGTTGGAGCACGTTACTTCAGTTGCCATGCAGTCTTTTGTGTGATGCTTTTCGACTGCAAAGCACTTATAGCAGCAGTTGATGGGTATAAACTCTTCTGTTTGTATTTGTTCGGGTGATACCCTTAGCTAAAACCCTAGCAGCCCTTGATTTTTTGCTTTTATCGCCATTTCTATATTAGAAAAAATTACTTTAACGATGCTTTGGCCTTTCCCAAACTTTTCTACCTTGGTGATATTGACCCAGGGTTGCTTAGCGGTGGGTTCTTCTTCAATCTCTTCGCAAGAGTTATCTGTGAAAAGAGGGTCCAATCGCCGTAGGATTATTGTATGTTGAACTAGTATCTCCTGGGGAATACTGGCCTCCAGCCCGATTTTGTTCAGGTAGGTTTTTGCTTCGTCAGAGACCAGCCGCTCCACATCCTGCATGGAGTGGCAGATGGTCGCATAACCGGTAGGGGTGTCGATGATTCTAATAAGGAGGTTGTTAAGGTTACGGTAAATACTTTCGATGACAGCCGTCCTCGTAGGTTTTGTCCCCCTCCCCCCCGGATAGTGCGGAGGGGAACCTGCTTGCAGTCTTGAGGGGCCGACCCCATGGGACCCCTTGGATAGAGAACTCCTCTCCCTTGGGCTCCCTGCTTCTTATCGTTTGTCAAGAATTTCCCGCAATCATGTGATTGGTTATTTTTGTAGCCTTTATGTCTGAAAAATCAGCTAACGTAAAAATTTGCCATAAAATTTGCCTTATCCATGATTGGTCAATTTTGTAGCGCCTATGTTTGAAAAACCGGCTAACGTTAGTTTGCCCCCCAAAATTTCCTTAACTATGATTGGTCAATTTTGTATCGCTTATGTTCGAGTAGAAAAACTATATATAGCCCTCGAGCACATGGACTTTGATGACACAATATGGACCAATTTAGAGAGGAAGGAAGAAAACAAAGATAGGCTTCGGAGGAAGGAACGAAGAAAAGAGCGCCTAGGCGCTCGACTAGCAAAAGGATGGGGGATCATCCCCCTCTAGGGAAAGGAAGCACCCTGGAATGCATCCGAGTGCCTCTACAAACAATTGACCAGGAGATCAAACCGGACAAAGAAAAACTTTGCGAGACACTATTTGGACAGATAAAAGTAGCCCTGGTCAAAATTATCGACATCCCAAATAGCTACGTGGTAATTGCAAGTAAGGAAAAAGAAGTAGAAAAATTAGTATCCCAGGAAGGAAGAGAGACACTAAAGAGAATAAGACTAACGCCCAAAATCCCGCCCCAGATAACTGCAAACAGATGTAGCATATGCAGGAAAGTCGACGTTTGGGTGGGTTCCCAATACAAAGAGGAAATGAAAGAAAAAATCGAAAAAATCATGAAGGCATAAAAAGAAATGAAATAATTAAATTTTTCCACCACACACATGTCTTTTAAAGTTGTGTGTGCAACAACCGATATGGCAGCAAAGATATTTCAACAAGGACTGCTCATGTTTAACATGATAATTCCACCACAGAACATGGAGCGCGAGAAACATATTAATATTCAAATGTGCTTCCGCTGCTATAAGATGGAGGACCACTTGACGTGTGACCGCACGGAGAAAGATACCGTATGTTCTGAGTGCGAACAGAAAAACCACGAATGGAGACAGTGCAAGGAAAGTACTAAGAAGTGCGTGAAATGTCATGGGCCACATAGGACTATGGCAATGGCATGCCACAAAGGAAAGGAGATAATAGAACGAAAGGAAAGAGAAGCGAGAAACGAAGAAACTAGAAGAAATGGAACATACGCAGGAGTGGCTAAAGCAACTGTGAGGCAAATGCAGGAAGCACATACCCATCTAACTGTGTCACAAAGGGCATCAACAGAAGTGCTCACATGCATACTTTATGCCCATGTGATGAATATTGGAAAACCGACCACCTTCGCTACGACACTCAATACAATGCTAGAAAAAATGGAATGAAGATGTGGTTCCCTGACCCCCCCCCCCTCATCTGAAATCCTTAAAATCCACGTCACCTAGGCGTCGGCACTAACGAGCAACGAGGAACATACGACTGAAGAGAACGTAATTTCAAACATGTCAGTGCAAAGTAATGAAGGAGACAAAATAATACGCATCAAAGCACAGGAAATAAAACTTAAAGTCTACAGCGATGAATGCTCCCCCCCCCCTCCCGAGAGGCAAGAAACAGGAAGACATCATTAAGGCAATTAAAGAAGGAAAATGCAAATGGGCATTCAAAAAATGCCTGGAGAAAAAGACGAGGAAGAAGTATGTCGTAGTATAAGGGCCGAGTTGGTGTACGTAGGTTTGTTACGTAATTCAATAACTCCTTTATTGCGTTTTCTCTCTGACGAGAGATGTATGAGAGTGATTCTCGATACAAGATGCTAATCTCCGGTGTGACCACTAGGAACTGACTCAGAATGAACTACTTCTCTGTTCCTTTCTTTTATTGCAGGGCCCTCCCACCGGACTTCGTCGTGTCGATCTCTAAAACTCGATCTCCCCGTTCTTCTCCAGTTATCCGCCTATATACTTCACCGACCCACTGGGGTTAGGGGAAGGGGGGATGAGGGCTTATGTATTAAGCCTCTCTCCTATAGCGACGCTTTTCAGAGCGACTTAACTTAGCCCTAAAGGCATCTTCTGACTTTCGTCGCAGCTCCTATAATTTCGTCTATTACACGAAACTCGATCCCAAATTTTAGGGAAAATAGTGCCTGTTTAAACTTTGTTATTGGACCTGCTCTCCTCCCCTTCGTATTGTTTATGAACGCTGCGACAGAAATCTGTTGATTAGTACTTTTCGTGGTTGAATGTGGCGTCTGGTGGCCAGCGGGTCAAGGGGAGAGGGGGGGGGGTGCTTAAAGAATCGGGTTACACCGCCTAGCATCCGGATGCTGCGGTGACCGAACAGGGCCTCTGTTTTAAGGGTGGGATACCAATTTCCACACAAAGTACAAACACTCTTAATGGAGGATAAAATTAGAATCTACCCTGGCTACTGCGTTACTCTCTGCCATTCTACAATTCAAAGTATAAAGAATGGAAGGTTTAGAGGCAACGAAGCAGAACCCAACAAGAGACCGACCTGCCAGAATTCCAGAGATCTCTAGACGACCAAACTCAATAAACAATGGAACCAGAAAGAAGAAGAAGGCTCAGCATTCTGCAAATCAACACTCAAGGATGGATCAGTAAATCATCGACATTAGGAAATAACTTCAGAGAGATCAGTCCAGACATAATATTAATATTAGAACACGGAGTGAATCCAGAAGAAAAAACAATAAAATTGTTCGATTACACCGTCATAAATGCGAACCCTTCAGGCGAACGTCATGACGGGGCGGCCATAGCAATAAGAAGAGAGCTGAAGTTCAAAGAAGGTAATAATTTGGATGAGGCATAATTGGCCGTAAAAATTGAAACGAAATTAACGCCAATAATAGTAGCTACGTGATACCAAGCACCAAGTAAAAATTAGCTTCCCCTAAACAACCTACTTAAAATCTGTGGCACAGGTTTCCCAACCATCTTTATGAGAGACCTGAATGCCAGGTGCAGTGTAAATGGATACTGCTCCAGAAACAACAGATGTGCCAACTTAGAAATGATGTGGGAAAGAAACAGTTTCAAGAGGATAGGGCGAGACTTTCCAACATATGTCACAGGCAATGCAGCTACAAAACCAGACGTCGTGCTAAATAGCTTTAATATACCATACAACATCCACATGCAACCAGTTACCTTTGCATGTAGCGACCATGTTGGAACACATTGCTCATGAATCAATACCCGATACAGGTACCGGTACCGGCGAGGAAGAAGTATAAGAGAGCAAACTGGGAAGGTTACACACAAGATCTTAGTAACTTCGTCCCAAAGGATCTCACTGACGCTAACCTGGAAGATATTGATGAGGAGAACTCAAGATCAACAAGAACGATCATTGAGGCGGGCGAAAGATATATACCAAAGAAAAGATACGGTACTCTTCCACATCCTTGATGGACAGAGGAAATGAAGAGAAAGAATAGGCAACTAAGAATAATACTAGACCAAATAATTCTCCATGGATCAAATAGAGAGCGATACGAAGATATCAGAAGACAGAGAGAAGAACTGAGGCATTTCATAGAAGAACAACAAAGCCACATGTGATATAGCTTAATAGAGAAAATAGACGAAGAAATAAGACCAAAAGAAAACTTGAGACTAATAAATAGACTTAAAGGCAGACCCCCGAGAGAAAAAAATAACAATTAAGAATGAAAGGGGAAAAAAGATCTAAGAAGAGAGGACGAAGACTTCAATCCAGAGATAGACGAAATGGTCCACAAAGTCTTGCGAGAAAACATTAACAAGATCACTCCAGCACCAAGTGTAGAGCAAGAAAGGGAGGAAATTCTCGGTACAGGGGCCTACATAACAACGGAAGAGATAAAAGGCTAATACAATCATTCAAAGATAAAGCACCAGGCCCCTCAGGAATAACCAGAATTAATCTTACCAAACACCTAACATAATCATCAGAACATTAAAGAATATTTTTAACGCGTACTTAAGCACCAGTTACTTCCCTGATAGCTATAAACTAGCGGAAATGATATTCATCCCAAAGCCAGGAAAACCACCAAACCACCTCAGCAGTTACTGGCCAATATCGCTATTGAACTTCATGGGCAAAGTCTTCGAGAAAACTCTTAATAGAAGACTAAAAGAATATCTTGAAGAAAATGACCTTTATAATGATTATGAGTTCGGATTTAGAAGAGGTAGAGACACCCCAATGGCACTTGGTTGGCATAATAGCAGAGAAAATAGCAAAGGCCAAAGCAGTGAATAACTACATCGATCTGGTCCTGAGAGATGTAGAAAAAGCATTCGACAAAGTCTGGGTCAGATGAATACAATATAAGATTTTAAATCTCACGATGAATAGCAATCTGGAGAGAATTCTTTGCGATTATGTCACAGACAGAAGAGCATATATAAAGATCATAAAGATCAATGGTTATTCAGGACCAGAATTCGAATTGAAAGCTGGACTCCCGCAGGGGGGGGGGGGCTGTCTCAGCCCCCCTGCAGACCTGTCACCACCAATAAGGCCTGGTTGCCTAAACATACAGTTCGCGGACGACATAAGCCAACTCGCCGTCACTCTGTACATGAACGTACGCTTTCAGGCAAGGACAACAACTTTAGAAATCAGCAACACCAACAACTACGAAAGACATTGGAAGATAAGGACGAACAAGAGGAAATTTACAATACTCCCAATCTCCAAGAACAAAACAGCTGAAATTGTAGTTGAAGATCAGAACTATAGATATCATAGTGAGGGCAAAGTGCTAGGACTCAGAATAACAAAAGGAGGCTACAAACAACATATAACGGAGAGAAAGAACAAGGCGATTCCGATGCTTAACTTATTGTAGAATCTAAGAGGGTTAGGCATGAAAAATAAAAGAAAAATCTATCTTGCACTAGGAAGAGAGGTACTACTATACCCACCAACCCCTATCAACGGTGAAACAAGGACCAAAAAATTGGAACTCCAGAGAATACAAAATAAAGCTCTCTACCTCATCACCAACACACGTAGGAGAGAGAGAAGAAGACAACAGGATCTTCACCAAGAAGCAGAATTAGAAACGCTCAACATCAACATCAGGAAAAGAGCGGATAAAATATGGAGGAAGATAGACGATCTACCTCCGATATTTGCAGAGCACACGAACACCAGAGCTGGAGTCCCCTTTAACACTCGATTTCCCAGCGGCAAACAACAGCTGAGATCGAGGAGGTTCTCATGTTTACTTAAGTAGAAATTTAAA
The DNA here is from genome assembly GCA_963969495.1 of Ceratothoa steindachneri. Classification (NCBI taxonomy): domain Eukaryota; kingdom Metazoa; phylum Arthropoda; class Malacostraca; order Isopoda; family Cymothoidae; genus Ceratothoa; species Ceratothoa steindachneri. Next base: position 215,360,620 of record OZ018317.1, read on the forward strand.
AGGAACGAAGGAACAAGCATAACGATATAGATATTTACCCGACTATATACAAACCCAACCAACGAAATAACCAACCAAGACACCAGATTGATACCCTAATAAGACAACCGAATTTAAAACACCTAAATAGGAAGAAACAACCGACTAAGAAGACAACACAGATCAAAAGTGTAAACAGAAATAATGCGAACAAAATGAACTAAAAGTGTAATAAGTGAACTATATTCAAAAGTTTAACAAAAATGATAGTGAAGTGAAAGTTAAGAGTAAAACAGAAATAAAACGAACATAGTAAAGTAAAAGTGTAATAAGTGAACTATAGTATTAAAAAGTTTAACAAAAATGATAGTGAAGTGAAAGTTAATAGTAAAACAAGTGAACAAAGTGAAACTAAAGTGAAAAAGTGATAACAACAAGAGAAAGTGAAACAAAGTAAGGAAAGTAAAAACAAGTAACATAACAATACATAAACAAAGCTCAGAACTCAGAGCTAAGATAACTGAAAACGGCATGAATGCTATAATAAACACATGAATGAAAGATGAAGAGAATAAGGGAACAGAGATTAGGCGGTCCTCCCGCTTCTGTATGAGGAACATAGGTGCTAAAAGTGTGAGAAAGGAAGTAAAAATGATGAGTAAATGCATGACGGTGGTTCGGAATCCACGTTAATCAGCAGGTCCCCCTTGTCCCTCAGGCAAGGGTATTCCATCCTTTCCACCTTTGACTACCGAGGTTGCTTAATCTGCTCCCTCACCAATCTGTCCTCTTTTAACTCCAAACTTTCCGTCTCCCAATATAAACCGTCTTCTAAAGCTTGTTCCGGACTTCCCATTAAGCACTTCACTATCGGTTCACTTGAACTGAGAGTCAGAAGAAGTGTGGGGAGTTTCTCCAGGAGTAACCGTGAGCCGTACCTTTTCTTCCCCTTAAAAAATAGAAAAAAAGAGTTTGATGAATTCGTCGTTTGGACTCTCAACACACACCGCTTACATTCAGCTTGGTAAAGCAGACGCATTTCATCGAAGAAATTTTCTCACTCAAGCAATACAATATTTTCAATGGAGAAGATTTACGTCTCTTAAAATCTGGATGAAAATAAACGCAAATTAGCCGCCTGTTCAGGAAGATCTGGAAAGGAAGAAGTCATTCCTCTCAATTTAACCTTACTTTTCATTTTCCATTTTCATCTATCGTCTCCAGTACCGTTTCCACTCCCACATAAAAAATCCTCCCGTTCACGGAGGTACTAAAAAGAGAGAAAAAATACTTTTTATGTCGGTCAGTATAATCACCGTGACTGCCTAATTCCCCCATCCACCACCCGCCACCCATGGCCCAATGCCTTAGCTAATGGAAGCTGATATTTCGACCTCGTCCCAACTATGCAGAGCACTAGCATATGCATAATTGGGGGTACAGGAGGAGGAAGGTTTGAGGATTAGCCCACTGCCAAATACCCGTACCAGAGGAACCCCGGACAATGGGCCGGGCTGCAACCTCTGCAGGTGAGTATAACACTCTGCCTGTGGGGTCCCTCAAGACCGCTGAGGGACACGCAACCGTCTCAGTGTTTGGTAGGACGCAGCCGCGGTTTTTAATTCCCTCGAGGAGGCGTCACCCCCGGCTAGCGATGGTTGATTACGCGCTAACCAACAAAAAGTCTGTCACTATTCATCCCTCGAGAGGAGCCCACCCATCATATTAGCCAAAATAACAAGGGCGGGGATGTGGGATAAAGGGGGGAGAGCCCCTCATATCACACAAATAAACATGGAATACAGAAGATTACTACTAAGAACGGAACAAGGGAAAACCAAACTGGAAAGAGGATATTGATTAGGACCCTATATACCGACCTAAAAATCGCCATTACAAAATTGATAGATGTGCCAAACGGGTACGTCGCGCTCTGTCATAAACAAGAAGACGTCGAGCGGCTGGTGGCAACGAACCGGCTAATGGCCCTGAGCAAAATTGGCCTAGTCCCAAAACTACCTCCACAACTAATGGCCAATCGCTCCTTTATATGCCGCAAAGTGGACCCGTATGGCGGATCGCACACTAAAGATGAACTAAAAGAGGAGCTTGAGAGGGGAAACCAGTTTCTCAAAATCTCTGAGCTGATAAAATGCGGCCACCACACACACGTCTGTAAAGTAGTGTGCAGCACATCTGAGATGGCCAATAGAGCCACAACCCATAAAATACTGGCGCTCGCCATGCGAATTCCACCCGAAAATCTCAAAGTGGAGAAGTTCATAAATGTGCAAAGCTGTTTACAGTGTTATGCCATCGAGGACCACGTTACCAAAAACTCTCCCCAAAAAGACATTAAAATCTGCTCTGAATGCAGCAATATCGGCCACAACTTCCGCGAATTCACGGAACAATTTAAAAAATGTATAAACTGCCAGGACCCGCAAAGTACCATGGCCATCAATTGTCCAAAAAGAAAAGCCACAATAGAAAAAAAGGAACAAGAGGAAAAGGATGAAATTCAAAAGAAAAGTAAACAAACCTACGCCAGCGTAGGGCACCGGCCTCGACATACTGGCGTGCATAATGTTCGCTCACGTGCCCAATATAGCTCAACCGGGAACATTTACAGAAACCCTAAATCTTCTGCTCGAAAAGAACGGCGTTCGTAAGATCGTAAGATGTGGTTTCTTCCCCAACCCAACCTCGGCACTCATTTACGGAGTTACCGCGGGGAAAACTCTGCAAGTCATAGACATGCTGGAAGATGGAGCCACACTAAGAGAATAAGAAAAAGAACAACATAAGGAATCTGGAGAAACAAATGAAGAAGAAATGGAAACCGCTCACACAGAAAAGGAACCCGAACCCATGTTGAAAAAGAAAACCCACAAGAAAATGAAGCAACAAACCCAAAAAACTACAGCAGAGACGGAAACACCAACAGATTCTGAAGTAGAGAGCGAAACCGAAGGAGGCCAGTACGAAACAAGAGAATTCAAACTCAAAGTATTCGTACACGAGACATACCTTCTGCCTAAAGGTCTCAAACCATCAGACATTAAAAAAGACATAGAAAGAGGGACATAAAACTGACTTACGTCACTGAACACGAGGAGCTACAAGGAGCTACAAGGATAAGAAGTACTCTAAAAGACCTTACTGTCCATTCAGAGAGGGTACCTTTGGACTAGCAGTCAAGCAGGCACAGTTCTGCTCAACGGCTTACGTGCCCAAACGGCCACTTTTCAAAACTTTGTCCAGTCTTGACTTGAACTGATCAACAGAATTGCTGTTGACAACTTCCACTGGAAGTGAGTTCCAGCTACCACAGATGCTGTATGTGAAAAATTTACCACATAGATCGCGGTGGTAACGCTTCAGTTCAAGTTTGTAACCGTAAATTCGAGTTCTGCTCTCACTAAGTTGGAAAACATCAGGGGAGTCTACATTGTCGAAGCCTCGAAGTATTTTAAACACTGCGATAAAATGACCACGCAGTCTTCGGGTCAACAAAGAGAACAGATCTAATTCCCTTAATCTCTTGCCGTAACTTTTGTGTCTGATAGAGGGAATCAGTTTGGTTGCCCTGGCTTGCACACGTTCCAATCTCACGATATCCTTTCGAAACAAAGGACTCTAAAATTGTATGGCATACTCCAGGGGCGGTCGGACAAGAGAAGTATACAAACACAGTAGTATCTCTTTGTTCAGATATCGAAACTGTCGCTTTATATAACCTAACATCCTTTGGGCTTTCTTCTCCGCCTCAATATACTTCCTCGAGAACTTGAGATCACGTGTTATAGTTACACCCAAGTCCTTCTCAGTGTAGGTAGATTCTAGAGAAGTGCCCTTAAGGATATACTGAGATTAGGGGTTTCTGTGGCCGATATGCATCACTTTGCATTTATTCACTTTAAAAGGCATTTGCCACGTGTCCGACCACTCCCCAATCTTCCGAAGATCTTCCTGCAGGCGGGCAGTATTTCCTTCCTTTGCGACGTTCATACCAAGCTTAGTGTCATCGGCAAATTTAGAAATCTTCGCAACCATGACACCGTCCATGTCGTTGACGTAGATGATAAATAGTAGTGGTCCCAGAATAGAACATTGAGGAACACCGCTAGTAACGGGCACCCACTCAGAAGCCTGTCCATTCACCACCACCCGTTGCCGTCTGCCACTTAGCCAGTTCTCTATCTAACTTGCAATATTTACGTCTATGCCCAGCGTACGCACTTTCCGGAGGAGGCGGCGGTGTGGTATCTTATCGAAGGCTTTTTGAAAGTCTAAGTAGATAACATCCACCGCCTTGTCCCGGTCGTGCTCACTAAAAACGAAGTAGAATAATTCCACAATATTCGTTAGGCATGACCGTTGCCTTCATAATTCGTGCTGGGAACTCCTGAATCATAAGTTGGACTTTAAAAATGACGTCATTTTGTGCACCATGATGCCTTCCATGAGCTTACCGACTATTAAGGTCAAGCTAATCTGTCGGTGGTTAGACGGCTGGCTAAGGTCTCCTTTCTTAAAGATAGGAATCACCTCCGCTTCACTTCTGTCTCTAGGAACGAATCCGGTCGGGATTGATATGTTGAAGATTGTGCTCAGATGTTGTGCCACTTGATTGCGCACTTCTTTTAACACTTTAGGTAGAAACCCGTCCGGGCAGGGGGACTTATTCGTCTTTAGATCAGTGTTTTTTTTCTATTTCTCCTTGGGTGAGGTCCATTTCCTCCAGCTTTTCCCCCGAGTAAGAATCCGTGGGCTGGGGGATGGGACCACATTCTTCAGTAAACACTTAAGAGAAGTAGTCGTTGAGGAGGTTAGCATTTTCTGCCTTTGAGTGCTTCAATGCTCCTTCTGATTCACTAAAGGGCCAATCGTGCGATGGATTGGTTTACGGCTGTTTACATAACCAAAGAACTCCTTGGGATTCTCTTTGCAAAGTCTCCCCACTCGAAGCTGCTTGGCACGCTTTGCCGCCCTTATGCTGGACCTCACTCTCCTAGGTAGCCTACGGTACTCCTCAAAGTCTCCAGAAATCTTTGATTGTCGGTATACCGTTCTTTTCTCCCTCAGAAGTTGACCAATTTCTCAATTAAACCCCTTTGGTTAAACGAAAGACCGACGAAGGCTTTTCAAAGGGATGAATCGTGATTGAAGACTCATGAAAGTAGTTTTGAATCTATTCCACGAATCTTCAACATCCTCCGACACTTCAATCCTCGCATCAGTCAATCCAGCACGAAGACCTGCAAAGTTTGTTCTTCTCAAATCAAGTTTCCTCGATTTACTAGTCGCAGACACTACCTTGGGGACCTTGCCTATAAATCTGAGAACAAAGGGAGAACAAAATCTGATTCTACCTCAATGACGTCAGGATACTAAAGAAAGAGACCTTCGAAAAAGTGACGAGCGGAAAGTGGAAGAACGCCAAAACAAAACAGATTTGAAAACTTAACGCTATAGATCATGGACCACACTAACAGAAAATTAAAAATCCACCACCTAAATACAGACGGGTGGAAAAATAAATACATCCAATACCACAACTTCTTTCGCCAAATAGATCTTGATATAATTACAATTTCCGTACACGGAATCAAAATCGACGAGCAAATACAAATATTCAACTATGACATTAAGAAGAACCTCACCGTGGAAAGGTATGACAGAACATCAATCGCGGTTAAAAAAGGGTTATTTTTTACCCAAGAAAGAGAGGTCGATGAGGCATACGCTGCTGTTACTGTGCAGATGGAATTCTCTCCACTCACGATAGCAGCAGCTTACCAACCACCTCACTGTTCATCCAATTCACTCGGTAATGGAGATATTTAATAAAAACAATCCAACAGTATTGCTGGGAGACATAAAACAAGCCTACTGGAATCTGGTTACAGAACGAAAAATAATGCAGCACGAAACTTAGAACTCCTGATAAAAAGGAACATCCTAACGCGTGCTGGCCCAGAGTTCCCGACCTTCATAAATAAAAGAGCATCAGCCAAACCAGATATAGTACTAACTAGTAATAACTTCCCCTATAACATGCATATGGAACCAATCCCTGCCGCATGTAGTGACCCTATTGGAATTTTGGTGACCATTAACCAGAACCCAATACAGATCCAAATACCAGCAAGAAAACCCTACAGAAGGGCAAACTGGGATGCATAAAGGACTATGCTGGAGGATTATGTTCAGCCAGAACTGGAAGGCAAAAACATCGAGGAGCTAGAAGGGATAATAGACGCATTAATAAAAGGCATCACAGATGCAGATGAAAAATGCGTTCCAAAAATTAAGTACAAAACGCTCCCTCATCCGAAATGGACCGAGAAGATGAAAAGAAAGGCGATAAGCATCAAGCAAAAGTACACTAAAATTAGAGAAACCGGCACAAGATGTATAAAGGCTAAGGAGCTAAAGCAACTAAAGAGTGACATGATATTTCTCATTGAAGAACAACAAAGAGACCAATCGAATGAATTCATAGGTAAAGTGGAAAACACGGAAGAACCAAGAAAGGCCTGGAAACTAATAAATTTAATGAAAAATAAACAACACAGAAAGAAGATCCCATCCCCCTCCAATATATAGTAGGTGAGATTGCAAAAGGATTGCACACATTGAAATCAAAGAATCTGCGTTAGACATTGAAAGAAGAAAATCTAAAAAGGGAAATAGAGCCGCGAGAGCCTCCTTTATACGAAGAATATAACGTGATGAATAATAACTAGGAAAAATACAATGGAGATGGCTGGTCACCCAGCAAAATACACTAACTCAGACTCATTCTTTTTCACCACTCTACCCTAAAATCTACTGTCCACTCGACTCTTACTGTACACTTTTAACTTCTAACTTTTTCCATACGTAAGATCATTCCATTTAGACCGATCTCTCTACTTTGCTTCATCGGGAAGGTGTTTGAGAAATTAATAAACCATCGGCTAAGTGAGCCCCTGGAGGAAAACAATCTCCTTAACAAATTTCAATTTGGATTTAGAAAAAAAGGAGCACGGAAATGGCCCCCCTCACGTTCATTACCGAAAAAATAGCCAAACAAAAAGAAAAAGGCTAGCGTTGAAATCTTCTGCAGGGACATTTATAAAGCATTCGACAGAGTTTGGGTTATGGAAATGCAATTCAAAATATTACAATTACGTATGAACAACGAAATAGAAAGACTAATCTGCAACTAAGTGACGGAACGACGTGCATTCATCGAGATAGGGAACCACCAAGGAGAAGAATTCAATATGGAGCTGGCCTAACGCAGGGAGGATGCCTGAGTCCTTCACTATAGTTAGTCTATACTTCAGACATCTCACTACCAATTACGGAGGGGTGCCTCAATATACAATTCTCAGACGTCGTCACACAAATCAGCGTCTGCCCATACAGAAACCCCAACATGCAGGCGAGATTATTAACAGAGAAAATAAGAAGGATTAATGTATACCAAAACAATGGAAAATAAGTACAAACAGAAATAAGTTTAAGATCGTGCCAATCTACAGAAGGAAACTCAGAGACATACTTATCGAAGGAAAGAGATACGGCTACAATAATGAAACTAAAGTACCAAGACAAACGATTACACCGACAAGATACTCCAAGCACGTTAATGAACGAGTTTAAAAAGGAAAAAGGGGACTGGGTCTAATATACAGGCTCAAATCCCTTAACCGGAGAAACGAGAAGAAAATTTTCCAAGCGATCATCCAGTCAGCAATAGTATATCCAGTCATCCCTCTGTACATCATTTCAAATAGTAGAATTATTGAACTGCAGAGTATGCAAAATAAGGCGTTATCAGTACCCACCACCACAAGAAGAGGAGACAGAAGAAGACAATGAGACTTACATAAAGAAGTGAAGTTGAAACCACTTAACAATATAATAGAGGAAAGAGCCAAGAAACTGATTGATAAAATGCAACTGGAAATAGGAGAGGAAATAACGGATTTGATAACTCGAGGAGAGGACGGGACAGCACATCGCCTCTGCCTCACATATACAACAAGGATCGACCAAGAAGAGGACGAAATTTGCACACGATAACTTGGAAAGTTCAGGAAGAGTAAGTAGCAAATTAATTACTTTTTATCAGTCTCAGAAAACTTGTAAAGTAAAAACAACGAAAAATAGTTAGGAGAAAACTTTTATCAGTAGTAAAAAAATAACAACAAATAACGCCTCGTAACAGAACAACAATATAACAAATCACAAAACAACAAAGAAGGATAAGTCTTAGACTCAGGCATCTACTAACTTAAACTATCGAATTTCAAAACTAACACATTACTAAAACGAAAGAGATTAGCATTACCTCCATGCACTCTAGCATTCAATTACAACCCTACTACTACTTTCCACTTCTCCCTACACTTTTCTTGGATTCTTCACATCTAAAGGGCTAAACACTGCATACGTGTGACAAGGGCACTATAGAAAGAATGAATAGAAAAAGGATATATTACACACCGTGGTTCGGAGCCCACGTAAAGTTGTAGGTCCACCGACCAACTAGGTCAACTCTCAAGTCTACTTGCTATTTCAACCTTCGCTATCTCTACCTTTTACTCTTCCTCTCTCTCTCTATCTCCTGGCTTCCTCCTCGCTCATCCGGTAGCCTCGATAGGGCTTTGGAGGACCGGAGAGGAGGCCTGGTGGGGCCGGGTCTCCTTATCTCCCCCTCCGGTCATCTCAGGATGGTCGGAGTGGGAGAGGAGTGGGCTGGCAATCTTTCGCTGTCTCTTCTCCTACCTTTCCTTTCATTCATTCATTCATTCTATTTCTGTTCATTCCCTGAAGATGACCAACCACGGTCGAATGTCGTCTCGGAATAAAATGTCTTTTGCGAATGTGATTTCTCGCCTCAAAGACCCAGTCAAAAAACTTGCAAGAAAAATAAATAGAATGCAAGTTAAAATTAATAACGCTGCTATTGCTGTGGACTTCAACAGTGTATATATATATATATATATATATATATATATATATATATATATATATATATATATATATATATATATATATATATATATATATATATATATATATATATATATATATATATATATATATATATATATATATATATATATACAGGGTGCGTGAGGTATTTGAAGACATACAGTATGTTATTTTTACTATAGCAGCATATTATTTGAATTTATAATTTCTATATTTAAGAATTATCAATGGCAGACCCTATGTTTACACAAGAAATGAAGAGGCACGCAGTTATCGTGGCTATAAAGGCTGAACATAGCAATTTAGAAATAGCACGATTTTCTAAAGTGGCTAGATCCTCCGTCTACAAAGTCTGAAAGGATCGACAATGTACGCAACGGAAGATTTTATGTGTTTTAACAAGACTCGCCACCATCACCCAAGGCTCAAGCAACGCTGCAATGGATGGTGGAAAATTTTCATGATCACATAATCCCTAACATTTAGCCTCCTAACTCTCCAGATCTCAATCTATTGTACTACTATGTATGTAGCGTAGTTGAGAAAGAGGTTAATGAGCCCCCGCATAACACTAAAGAATGCCTAAAAGCCTCCATAGTCAGAGTAATGTCCAATATGAACAAGAACCACTTGATCCTAGCATGAGGGCGACTCAAACATCGCAAAGAAACCGTTATCGAAGCTGAAGGAGACTTTATTGAATAAAATTACAAAACAATATGTTTCTTCTTATCCTCACAACTTTTTCAACAAAAAAGACATTATTATCTATTTCTAAGATTCATTTTTGTGTAAGTATTAATCTGTCCTCAAATAACTTACGCACCTGTATATAAGATAAATAAGAAGGCTGCATTTAGGATGTCCATTAAGGTATTTTAACTCTTTGGTCATTCGGTCCGTCGATCCCAGTTTTGCTCTAATTGCTTTTGTAATAACATTGTCACTATTTGGCCGATTCTAACGAAATTTGAAACCCTTATGTTGTTTTACATTCCCTTTCGAATGATATAATTTCCAAGGTCCACCCAAGGTCAGCCCGGGAATTATTTTGTTTTAGCAATAACATCATAACTATTCGGCCGATTCTAACGAAATTTGAGACCCTTATGTTGTTCTACATTCCCTTTCAAATGATATGATTGCCAAGATCTCCCAAGGTTAGTCCGGAAATTATTGAAAGTTTTGGAGGTCGTAAGGTCATAAATCAGAATAAATGAGAGCATGCGACTTTGGTTAGCAGGCCTTGTTTCTTGAATCGTCGGCAACTCGAGTGGGTAGCCTGTGACATTTTTAGTTTTACGATATCCATTGGTTTGTTTGGAAGCATAAACATTGTTTTCTCACTTAAAACATGACAACATACGAACTTGCTAGGGAGTTGCAAACTATGGAACAAGCATTGAAGTATTAGCAAGAATGAGGTATTGTCCATTACCAGGGAATTTGCAAAAATGGATACAGCATGAAACTTTCGTTGTCCCATTACCCACCTGTAAGGTGCTGTCACAAACAAAGGTTTAAAAGCAAATCCAGATTGAGAAGCGATACCTGGTTAGAAGGGTAAAAAATATCTATGGAAGCAATCATATTTTTCGTTCTTGCATGGTGCAAAAACTTAACAACTACTGAGTTTCTTTGTAAAGAACAACTAAAAATGTCATGCAATGCTATTACGGACTGTATGCAGTTCCTGATAGATCAGCCGAAACATTATTATCTATAATTAAAGAATGTGTATTGCCTGGTACGACTATTATTTGTGATAAGTGGCGTGCATACAATGGAATTGATTCCTTGCCAGAGATGCTCATAAACATTTGACTGTTAACCACTCGAAGAACTTTAAAGATCCAGAAACTGGTGCCCACAAAAACCAAATAGAGTCGCTTAGGGCCAAGGCAAAAATAAAGAATAAAAAAGAATGTGAAACCACTCGTTCTCTGATCGACTCCTATATTTGCGAATTTTTATTGAGGCAACGAAATAAAGGAAAAGACTTAGTTGCTCAAATAACAAAGACATTGTAAAGTTTTATAAATCAAATAATGATTAGCTTCTTTTTTTACTTTCCTTAATTTTTTCTTTTAATTTCCTTCTAATCGCCCCAGCAAACAACCCAAATACATATAAGATAAAAATAATCCCATCCCTTGATTTCCGCGCATGAGAAAGGCAGTCAGACATCTATCCGAAGAGCTACTCACTCGACTAATCAGCAGTTCAGCCATCTGGCTGAGGAGACAAAATTGCTCCATAATTAGAGAAAAGATCCAAAAGGGAAAATTTGCTTGTGTTTTAGTTTAAAGTGGGGTTTATAAATCTAATTATAACGGATTCAAGCGTTCGAAATTGGATTTCGGTGTTGGCTTAATGTTGAAAATGTGTTCCTACCCAAAACTTTGGTACCAAAGAATTAAAATACCATAATGAACATCCTAAATGCAGTTTCTTATTTATCCTAAAACAACGTATATATATATATATATATATATATATATATATATATATATATATATATATATATATATATATATATATATATATATATATATATATATATATATATATATATATTCCCATGCTTTCCCTTTCTCATCATAGTTTATGCTGTTTATCGCAGGTCGACCCGTTTCGAGGCTACCATTTTTGACCTAAACTTCTGCAACCTACCAGTCTAATTTACGTAGGGGAAGCGACTAACCCCCTTCCCCTTGTGCCTCACTTCCCTTTTTCCCTTTGGACTGGAGGATATAAATCGGGCCGTGAGCCCTTACCTTGACGTTATTAATTTTTGGAGACCCGTACTGGATTCCTTCATGCAGCGAGGATTTTCTACCATTGATTCCTGCCAGCATTGTCGTTGCCCCTCTGTTGTCTGCATCGAATTGTACTCTTCCAGTTGCGTTTGCAAATGTTATCCTTGGGAAGCCGTTCTCACTGGGCACGTAAAAGTTCTCTCCTAGTCACCTACCCATCTCCTCTTTGGGGAATTCTGTCATCTCGAATTCCTTCTCTCGGATCGTTGGGCCTTCGAATCATCGTTCCCCGTGGTTCCGACGCCTTTCACCACGATATCAACGTCTGTGGGTTTCTCCTCGCCGAAGACCATCATCGCATTCACCCCTGTCGACTTGGGTAGAATTTCCTCATCGTCGCCGAGCCTCTTTCGCCTGGGTTGCCGACGTAGGTTATTGCTTCACTGCTCTGGTATCAGGTATTTTGGAGTATCTCTTTGTTCTTACGTCCCCTTTAAATTAATTCAGTGTTATAAGTGTTATTCATATAACTTTGAGCCTTCGGGTAAGGGACGTAAGACAGGGAGGCTATTCCGGGAACACCTGTCACTAGAGTAGCGAAGCCTATTTTCATCTTTAACGGTGCGTGTCGTTTCGGCTTTAAACAATTATTCCATAGAACCCATTTTTGTATGTGTGAATATCTTTTTGGTTAAAACGACTTGTGGTCGTTCGATGGTGTTTCGCATTTGTGACTTTTCTTATTGTTTGATGCCCCACGTATAATTTGTTAACAGTTGATTTATTTCATTTTAATTTTGTTGTAAATAATACTATAAATACTTTTTATGTGTGTATTTATTTAACCCTCTGCGTATACCTCGTAATTTAGCACCTTCCTGATTAATTCTGGTGAATTTCTGGTAGGCCTTTAGATCCCTGGTATTCTATAAATTTTATGTGTGTATTTTCTTTGGGCCATGTGAACCGGGTTCCGCAATAGCCTTTACATACTCGTACGTGGCGACCTTGCCAGGATTAAGTTTTGCCAGGATTAGAGTGAGCCAGTATTTCTTTTTTCCAGTTTAAGTTGTCAGGTTAGGTTGTGGTGCTATCCGCCTGGGTGTTTAAGTCGCCTCGAACGCGCATTCACTCTCTGTGGCCCGGAAGTTAATTCCTACTCTGTATAGGATTTTGTTAGCCTTTGCGCTACTGAGGTTTGCCTTTGCCTCAATTTTCACGGCTCTGCTTAGCCGTTGTTTGTATTAATTTATTAATATTTTGACACTTGCAGGGGTGTTTTCGGAGGTTTGATATACACCTTGTATTCACGGTTGTTTGTTTTGCTTGCCGTGTTTATCTTTATACTACTTACATTTGGCTACTTTGAGCATAATTTTTTTTTAAAGAAGTTTGTTTATTACCTCTTGTGTGGGATTTGTGTGGTCCCCATCGAGTGTTTAACCATTTTTTATTATTTTTGCCCCCTTTTATTTAGCATTCTTTTGTGTTTAGTTAACTCTTGCGTGTCATTTCATTTTTTCGTTTGATATTCATAACGCTCGTGTTTTCTTCTTGGCAGAGTTAACCTGCTCACATATTTTAGGGTTTGTAACCTACTCGTATAACTTATTATCGAATTAATGTTATTTTTTGTTTTACTTTTTACTGACTCGCGTTTTCTGTCATTATGTCCCACATTAAAGAGCTTAAGGACCAGGCAGTGGAGCTGGGCTTCACTGGTAATGAAATTGCTCAGTATGTCCTCCAACAACAAGCGTTTGAACGTGAGGAACGTGAAAAGGACCGCGAAGCAAAAAGGTAAGAACGTCAAGTCCAGAGGGAGCAAGAAGACAGGAAGGCTAAAGAAGAGGAACGAAAGCTTCAACTGGCCCAAATCCAAGTAGAAGCACAGGCTCAAGAAGAGGATAGAAAGCTTCAACTTGCTAAGATCGAAGCAGAGAAGGCTAAGATAGAAACAGAAAAGGAGATTGAATTAGCTCGAATCTCCGCCTCCCAGCAGCCTGCTTCTGTTCAGTTTACTGATCCGATGAGTCGACCTAAATTTCCTCTATTACATGATGGAGAAGATATAACTTCCTACCTCAACCGCTTCGAGAGGGTTGCTGAATTGCTCGGAGTGAACCCCGAGAGCTACGCCGTGAGGTTAGGAAGTTCACTCACTGGTAAGGCTGCTGAATTATATACCTCTCTGCCAATGGATGTCACCAGGGACTACAACCTTTTGAAGAGAGCCCGTCTTACCGGCTCCAATAAAACTCCGGACGGCTACCGTACCGAGTTTCGTAACGCTAAGGTTTCCCCGGGGGAAACCTTTCGGCAATTTTCATTTAACCTAGCCCGATTATTTCAGGCATGACTCGAAGCCTCCGGGGTCGGTAACACTTCTGATGGGCTCAAGAAATTTATGATCTTGGACCAATTTCTCTCTTCCCTCCATTCTGACCTGCGCGCCTTCATCAAGGAACGACGAACCTCTACTCTATCGGAAGCAATCCAGCTGGCGGATAATTGGACTTCTGCTCACTCCAGTCTTTCTAGAACTTCTACTTCTCATCCCAAGAAGTTCGTGCGTCCGTCCAACCCATCTTGGAAGGGGAAGACAACTTTGTCCACCGCTAAGAGCACCTCACAGAATTCCTCCTCCACCCTTACGTGTCATGGCTGCGGTGAAGTTGGCCACATTCGTCCGCAGTGCCCAAGGAACCCCCGTGCCTTCAAAGATGGCTCGTCTTCGTCGAAACCCTTAAAGGTGGGATTCTGTCTTTCCTCTGACCGAAGTGTCCCTCATTTCCAGTCTTCTGGTACTATTAACGGGGTCTGGGTTTCGACCATTATTAGGGACACTGGTTGCTCTTGCGTAGTCGTCTCTTAAGATGTCTCGCAAGACGCTGACGTCACTGCCTGTAAGAAAGTCTTCGTGGCCGACTACTTGGGACGAGTTGACTCATTCCCCCCCATCTTCTGCTACCTTCGTTGCCCTTACTTCAAAGGATGGACGGACATCATTAGAGCACCAATTAAATTCGCTAGTATACTGGTTGGAAACATTCCGGGAGTTAGGCACCTTGATGCTTCTAAAGCTTTACCTTCCCCAGTTCCACCTCAGTCATCTGCAACCCTTACTCCACCGAGAACTTCTTCCACTATCACCGGAACTCCCTCAGCATCTAAACTCAACCATGTTCGTGCTGTCCAGACCAGGGCAAGGAAGATGAAACGAATTCACCCCTTAGCTCTGCCTGTTCTCCAGCCCCTTTCTGTGACGCCTAACGACTTCTGTCACCTGCAGACTTCCTGTGGAATCCTCTCTGCTGTTCGAGCTAAAGCCGCCTCAGGGGAGATTGAGTGAGTTAGGAACGGGGCTAGTCACCAGTTCCTCAAGGTTGACGGCCTCCTTTATCGGAAATGCTTAATATCTGACCATCCCCAAAAGGTAGGCAAGTTGACTTTGGTTGTTCCCCGTGAGTGTCGCCCTGTCACTCTTTCAGTTGCTCATGAAAGCCCGTTGGCTGGCCATTTTTCCCACAGGAAGACCGAATTGAAGGTCACAGATCAATTCTATTGGCCTGGAATGGGGTCTGACATTCGTGCTTTCTGCCGTTCCTGTGATAAGTGCCAACGCTTCTCGACCAAAGGATGTGTGTGACCGGTGCCTCTTCAGCCAATGCCCATCGTGATTGAGCCTTTCGCCCGAACCGCCATTGATTAGGTGGGACCTCTTTCTCCCCCATTTACTGAGGGTCACAGGTTCATCCTTACCCTAATTGATTTTGCCACAAGGTTTCCAGAGGCTGTGCCCTTGAAGGATATTGATTCTGTGTCCGTCGCCGAAGCCTTACTTACCATCTTTTCTCGAGTGGGAATCTCTCGGGAAATTCTATCCGACCGTGTGACTATATTTACATCTAACCTTATGAAAGAACTTTACAAGCTGCTGGGTGTCAAACCTATCTTCACCACACCTTTTTACGCCAGGGGAAACGGAAGGATCGAGAAACTTCATTCCCCTTTGAAGGCTATTCTCCGTAAGTTGTGTTCGGAGAAGCCTCGAGAGTGTCATAGGTACCTCAATTCAACCCTATTTGCCCTCAGGGAACTTCCCAGTGACCGAAATGGGTTTTCGGCTTTTGAGTTGTTATATGGCCGCTCAGTCCGTGGCCCACTAACCGTTCTCCGAGATCTGTGGAAAGTTCAAACCCTCCAGGACGACGACCGGTCCAGCTTTCAGTACGTCATCGAACTGCAGGAAAAGTTGGCCGAATGTTCTAAAATTGCTGCCCAACATGCCGAAGTCAGCAACTCCCGGTACAAGACTTATATCGACCTGAAGTCACAGGACCGGCAATTCAAACCGGGCGGTGAAGTTCTGGTGCTACTGCCTAGTGACACCAGTAAACTTCTCGTAGCCTGGAATGGCCCGTATAAGGTACTTGAGAGGCCGAGTAAGGTAGATTATCTCATCGAGGTTCCTCGTGGACCCCGTTTCTATCATGCTAACCTTTTAAAAAAATATCATCGCAGGGTCCAGTTGCAGCGAGTGGAAGTTCTAGACGAAACTTCCACCCTGGAGGAATTTATGGCTCCTGGGAAGGAAAGACTAAGCATTGTCGAGGAAGGAGACTTGGACAACTTCCTTCTACCTTTAACACCCGATGGTATTATTGATTCCCCTTTGTCTGAACACCCAGGGTTTGGAATACTGCAACAGGATCAGCTATACCCAACTCTAGGAACTCAAGGGTGAGTACCGGGTTGTTCTCTCTAATGAACCAGGTTGTACCTCCACCCTCTTCCATGACATTAATTTGACACCCACCGATCGTATGCAAGCAAAAAGGTATCCAGTACTTATTCACTTTAGGCCTGCCTTTGAAAAGGAGGTAGAGACACTCTTCCAGCCAGGGATCATCCAGCGATCCTCCTCCTCTCGCTGTTTTCCTGTTGTCATAGTGAGAAAATCCGATAGTTTGTTTTGGAGGTCGACCACAAGCCTCTCCTCTATCTGTCAACATTCAAGGGCAAGAACGACAGACTACTTCGGTGGGCTCTACCCCTACAGGCCTATAAGTTTAGGGTTGTCCACATCGCTGGAAAGGACAACTTAGCGGCTGACCTTTTAAGTAGGTCCCCTATATAATTGTATATATTTACCCTGGTATATACTTTACCCTTCCTTTTTTTCTTGTTTTTTATATACTCTTTAGTAGATTCTTGTCGCGGGGGTGGTGTAAAGGGTAGGCCCTCGGATTCCCATGCATTTCCTTTCTCATCATAGTTTATGCTGTTTATCGCGGGTCGACCCGTTTCGAGGCTATCATTTTTGGCCTAAACATCTGCAACCTACCAATCTAATTTCCGTAGGGGAAGCGACTCATCCCCCACCACTACCCCTTTGTGCCCCACTTTCCTTTTCACCCTTCGGACTGAAGGATATAAATGGGGCCGTGAGCCCCATTTATTATGTTGCGAGAATTCTGCCTGATTGCTCCACCGAATCGTTATCGGTCACTTACCTTGGCGTTATTAATTTTTGGAGACCCGTACTGGATTCCGGCGTGCAGCGAAGATTTACTGCTATTGATTACTGCCAGCATTGTCGCTGCCCCTCTGTCAGGGGAATCGAATTGTGCTCTTCCAGTTACATTTTCAAATGTTCTCCTTGGGAAACCGTTCACACTGGGCACGTGAAAGTTCTCCCCAAGTCCCCTTTCCATCTCCTGTTTAGGGAATTCTGTCATCTCGAATTACTTTCTCTTGGATCGTTGGGCCTTCGAATCATCGTCATCCCTGGTCCCGACGCCTTTCGCCACGATATCGCCGTCTGTGGGTTTCTCCTCGCCGAAGACCGTCATCGCCTTCAGCCCTGTCGACTTGGGTCGAATTCCCTCATCGTCGCCGAGACTCTTTCGCCTGGGTTGCCGACGTAGGTTATTGCTTCACTGCTCTGGTATCAGGTATTTTGGAGTATCTCTTTCTTCTTACGTCCCCTTTAAATTAATTCAGTGTTATAAGTATTATTTATATAACTTTGGGCCTTCGGGTAAGGGACGTAAGACAGGGAGGTTATTCCGGGAACACCTATCACTAGAGTAGCGAAGCCTATTTTCATCTTTAACGGTGCGTGTCGTTTCGGCTTTAAACAATTATTCCATAGAACCCATTTTTGTATGTGCGAATATCTTTTTGGTTAAAATGACTTGTGGTCGTTCGATGGTGTTTCGCATTTGTGACTTTTCTTATTGTTTGATGCCCCACGTATAATTTGTTAACAGTTGATTTATTTCATTTTAATTTTGTTGTAAATAATACTATAAATACTTTTTATGTGTGTATTTATTTAACCCCTTGCGTATACCTCGTAATTTAGCACCGTCCTGATTAATTCTGGTGAATTTCTGGTAGGCCTTTAGATCCCTGGTATTCTATAAATTTTATGTGTGTATTTTCTTTGGGCTGTGTGAACCGAGTTCCGCGATAGCCTTTATAATATATATATATATATATATATATATATATATATATATATATATATAGGGTCATACCCCCAAAAGGCCTACCTATACAGAATTTAGACGAAGCAGACCCTTGCAGCCTCAGACAAGGAGCATAGAAAGGCTATGGCAGTCAAAATACTGGAGAAGATTCAGGACACCCCAACTTTCCTTAACCTCCTTTGGACTTCAGATGAAGCTCACTTCCATCTTGAAGGAAAGGTAAACTCGAAGAAAAATGTCTTCTGGGGGACCCTCAGATCAAATGAGGAAGCCACCAAGCCCCTACACTCCCCTAAGTGCACGATATGGACTGCAATCTCAGCCAGATACATCATCGGACCATTCTTTTTCGAGGAATCTGGTGCGACAGTGACAGTCACCAAGGAGCGGTATGTTGAGGTCCTCAAAACCTTCAAGAGGAAGCTGCAGATCCTGTTCCCGTCGCTTTTGGGCAAGTTCTTGTTCCGGCAAGATGGAACAATCTTTCACACCTCAAGAAGATGAAAAGTGGAAAGGGACTTTTAAAGTCACAAAAGCTACACAAATTCAGCTCAATCTTCAAAAGCAGTACGCGTTGGCAACTCTAAATTCTGAACATGTGTGTTGTCTTGCGTCAGGTCTCTCTTCTCGATATAATAGTAGATTTAGTTGTGCATCGCCTGTGAAGAAAGCAATACCATGGCTTAATTCAATCCCTCCCCCAACAGAAATTAGAAAAGACAAGCTGTGCTGCTTGGGATTCACACCGGGAGCTCCAATGCGAAGATCTCCGAGTGTTTGTATGTCGATCTGAGACGGTGCAGAGGGTGAGGAAAGAGTTGGATGAGTGAGGCTGTGATTACGAGGGGCTGGTGCCTCGGAAGCCTCATCACTCTAAGTGTTCTGAGAGGAGGAAAAGATCCCCCGAATTTGTTGCTGAAATCCAGACCATCATTGGGAACGAACCCAGCTAGTCAATGAGGTCTATATCCAGGGAAAAGGGAGTATCTGAGTCTTTCATCAGACAGTTAGTGCATGGGGACATCCGCTACTACTCGTACTTGCACATGATGAAAAAGGGTTGGCCTCT
This sequence comes from Ceratothoa steindachneri, assembly GCA_963969495.1. NCBI lineage: Eukaryota > Metazoa > Arthropoda > Malacostraca > Isopoda > Cymothoidae > Ceratothoa > Ceratothoa steindachneri. Next base: position 215,379,918 of record OZ018317.1, read on the forward strand.
GTCACCAAAGGTGAAGAAAAAGTGAAAGGAAGGTGCTGCTAAGCTTGTAAACAAAGTGAAAGCATCTCTCCTCAAGCCTGGCAAGCTTTGGTTTTTCTTAGACGAGAATTTCTGCCAGAACCACAGGTGGTGGTGAACTTGTACAAACAACCGCTGTGTCCCCCGAAAATGTAGTGAGTGTCATAAAGACCAAGTTCCCGCCCCACATCAAGGTGTTTGGGGTGGTCAGTAGCGGGGGCCACGTCTTGCCACGGCTTATCATCCCGGATGGCTACATTAATTGCCTGGAGCATTTGTGGTTGGTAGGCCGTTCGTGTGACAGCAGGACTCTGTTCCATGCCACACAAACAGGAGGTCACAGTCTTGGCTGTCATACAATTTCTTTGGCATCATTCCTAACTCCCCAAACTAAACATTCCGTGTGAGGTTTAGTTGAGAGAAAGAGAGATCAATAAGTTCCTGTGTGCCACCAAGGTCAGCTTAAGTCAAGGATCACTACAATTTTCACCAAGTTATACAGGGGGACCGTCGAGAAGGCCTACAGCAGGTACCGATGCGCCTGTAGGTAGTGATTGAGGCCGACGGCGGTTTTAATGAATAAAATGAATAGTACTGCAATCTTTCGTGTCTTTAACCATAGATAACGAATACTTGATTGGTAGCTCAAAATCGGGCGATTCCATAGTCGGGCTAACCAGGAAAAAACAAAAATCGTTCTCATTTCTTTAATTTTAAAGATATTCACCCCAAATTTGGCATGAAGCACCCTGGGACCAATGTACTTCGAGCTGTGCAGTGATTTTTTATTCGACGAACAGATTCGGCGTGACGAACGAAAGTATGACTTATTTAATGAAAAAGAAAAAATAAAAACCTTATATTTATAACCGATGTTGGTTATATTCAATTCAATTTTATTTAATAAGGCTGTGTACCATGGGATTCTTAGATACTACAGTGTCTACTAATATCAAATTTCAAAATTTCATAGGTTTTCCAGGTACTTAAAAAAAAATAAATGGCAAAATCTCTAATTAAAACTGTAATGAAAAATGGGTATATTACATTTAACTACAAACATATTTCAAGGTATATTCTAATAAATGCAATAAAGTAGGTAGCATAAATTAAAGAAAAATAGAAGAAATCTCCCCAGGGCCCACAGTTGACCAATCTAGCAAACAATTATATTTCCATTTGGTATCATTTAGCTAGACCCCCACATTTAATTTCATTTTTTTTAACTTTATAAATCTTTTTTCATAGCTCATGGGTGAGTAGCGACTATATTATTCTGAAATAGGTATAATAAAGTAATAGCTAGTAAGAATCTAAGGTGTGGACACCCTGTACTAGTAACCTATTTCATGGTTACCATGGATTCTAATATTTACCCTACAAAATAAAGATACATAACAAATGTCACTGGCTACGCACACTTAATTTGACTTAGGACTTTTTCTCACTAGAAAGTTTCTTTTTCTTGTAGTCACTTTTGCTACTGGTAGCTTTCTTGTGTAGATCCGGATTACCTCTTTTTATGACTCTTCTTTTGACTTTTGCATGGGCATGAGTGTTAGCTTTTGACACCATATTTTTGCCCATGACATGGAAGAGGGACCTGGCGATGGCAGAAACAACGGTGTTCACAGTCCAGCAGGGACATGCCTAAGTCATTGCTCATTATTTCCTTGTAGACAATCACGAACACTTCTTCTGAAGAGTAGGCCGCCAGGAACTTGGCCCTTCTTTCGCCTGGTGTTGTAATCGCCTTGAAGACTTCCATGGTCATCATGGCCATGTGGATGCACTCGTTTGAGGGGTAGAGGAGACCGCCGCGGTCCTTGAATTCAATCATCTCTCTGAAAGTCTCTGGTAGCTTGTCGGGGTCGGCCACCTGCACTGAGGGCATAAGGGTGTTGCCTTTTACCAGAGCCTACTGGCAAGAAACACACTTTAGGAGGCTGCGGGCCTTTCTGGCAAAGTAATACACCATTTGTAATCATATGACTAACAGTAAATTATTATTAATTAGATTTTATTGCTGTCTTTGAACCCGTGTTTAATAAATTTACCAGGCAATGGCTTCGCAACTACCCCCCTACGGGGGGAGCTTGCGCTTCGCTACTAAGATTAAAATTTAAAATCTAAAAACAGCATCCATGGTTAAACTTTTATAAATTTTCTGAACTTCGCCAATTATAATAATTTTTAAAAGGAACTCTAAACTAAATTTTCCCCCTTTCAAAATATCACGTTGCTAAAATATAGTTATACAAGAAGACATATAAATAAATTTTCTGAACTTCACCATTTGGGTTTTAAAAAATTCGCAAAATTTGGATACTTATATTTATTTCTGAACTTCACCATTTGTTTTTGATATTATAAAAGAATTATTAGAAATAACGTTGATAAAAAAACATAGGTCATTACCAAACTAAGATTAAATTATTATTCAAATACTCAAAACAATACTCTTCTTAAATTATAGAGTTAGTGATGATGATAAAGGACAATAAAATATAATTTCACCTTAATCTCTAGCCAGAGATGATTTGATCAACCCAAGCATCGGTGAAGGTGTAGTTTAGGGTGCGTATTGTAGTCACGACTTTTAATATCACAGTTATGATAAACAGTTATCTATGGATAAGCAATACCATAAATTAGGGTTGCACTGATATGCAAATTAGCCGATATATCGGCGCCGATACAAGGTTAACGATATCAAAATAACAGATATATATTTGAGAATATTTTTGCCGAATGGAGGAGCTATTGCCGTATAAAAAGAAATGTGTTCAAGGACGTCATTTCTGACAATTTTAGACGATCGCAATCTTGTTAAGCCTAATCGTCCTCGTTTGTTTACAAACGTATACAATACTATGAATAATAAAATCATTCGATAATAGTTAAGTTTATTGTAGTATAAATGCACTATTAATTTAAATTAGTGTATTATTTACGTAATTATTGCTATAAATTTTAAGTTATTTTAAAAATTAACGCGTGCATTGTGAGGCTTAAGGCTAAGTTTGCAATTTCTAGATCATTATAGCCTCCCTCCCCAAACAACATATATGTATCATATGCTGGCTTCCCTTATTTAGCACACATTATAACTTATTCACTTAAATAGCAGGAGTCCACATCTTCACTACTTACAAGCAGTAGAGCTAACAGGCCTACAACGGCAAATAGATACAATTAACTTATGATTTCAAAACTTTCCAAGATAGCAGCAGCGTCTCAGCCAAAGTAAATCGTAAAAGATGACTGAAATCGCCCCCTGGCGGGCATAGCGGCAAACAACCGCGTTGACTTATCGCCCGACTATGGAAGTAGCAGAATCCTGAATTTGGTGAAGATACCAATCAAGTATTCGTTATCTATGCTTTAACATATAAATTTAGTCAATATATCTGTATAAATTAAGTCTGTTATTTTCGTTTATATTAAATAATATATATATATATATATATATATATATATATATATATATATATATATATATATATATATATATATATATATATATATATTCCATTGTTTGGAAAATGGATGCTGCCACGTATCGAAAGATATTAAGATATTGGAGAAAAAGTTGGTTCGAAGTGCGAAAAAAATCTACGGCCGACATCAATGGATATTTCAGCGTGACAACGATCCTAAGCACACGGATAAAAATAACTGAAGATTGGTTTAAGAAGAGACAAATAAACTTCCTTCCATGGCCAAGTCAATCGCCACACCTCAAACGTATTGAGCATTTGTTGTGAATGCTGAAGGCTACAATACCAGAAAGAAATAGAATTCAAATTTGAAATTCTTCCTCTTCGAATCCAGGCTATTTAAGCTTAAACCGGAAAAGTGAGTTCTGTCGAAATTGGTCCTCGCCTCTTGGGACCAACTTATAAGTAAGCGTTTTCAAAGGTGTTTTGCTCTGTTTATATAAATCTTCTCCCTTTTCTCATTCCAGCCCATCATTAATTCTCCATTTACGTTTTGTTTATGTCGTTCCTGGTTATGTCCTTTATAAGTTTTGGGGGGTCACTTGTAATTCTGGAAATGTAAATATTCCCATTTATCTGCGCTAACCTCAGTTATTAGTATTTTTTTTTATGCATTCCTTTTCCATATTTCTTATTTGCATGTTAGAAACGGTTAAATGCAAGTTGTATGCTTTACTTTTAAAGCGTTGATGTTTGTTTCTTTTGATTATTTATCTCAACCTTCCTACCACTCTTTTATTTGGTTTTCTTACTGATTTCCTCATCCTTGCTACTCTCAGAAATCAGATGAAGTCTTACGTAATTTCAGCCCGGCCTCCTCAAGGCGATTGCATGGACTCCACACTTTAGACATGATATCAACCTGCTAGAGTCAGTGCAAAGGAGGGCAACAAAGATGATACCTTCTCTGAAGCACCTTAAATATGAAGATAGACTGAAAAAAAGGTGTGTGAGAGGAGATATGATTGAACTTTTTAAAATTTATTCTCGGATGAATGAGTTGGATATTAGACAGTTCTTTGAGTTGAAAGGTAGTAATAGGACTAGGGGACACCACTTGAAAATTTTAAAAAACAGAGGTGTAGGTTGGATGTGAGAAAATATTTTTCCACCAACAGAGTGAAAATTTACTGTAATGGTTTATCGCGGGAGATAATAAGCAGACCAAATTTAAAAGTTTTCAAACACAAGTTTTCAAAGATCAAGGGTTTTCCAACTGATTTAGGATCCTTTTTGCTGAATTAAAAAATATCATTCAGTTTCTTTGGTCAGGTCTGGTTTCTAAAATACACTCGATTTTTATTACAGCATATTTTTCCCAAATGGCGCTATCATCCAAGTGTATATGGGCTTAGTTTTGCCACAGCTGGTCATGGGTTACCTTAAATAACTAGCTATTCTTTCTCTTTTCAGGTCTAGTTGTGCAGTACGATGGATCGGAAGTGTAAGAACCATTCTAACAAATTTTGTTTCATCTGCGGACGCGTGGTTCTTCCAGACCGTCAAGCGAAAATCACGGATTTTGTGAAGAAGGCTTATTACGCTTATTTCGGAGTCAAACTAGGGAACCAGGATAAGGCCTTTGCTCTCAATATCTGCTGCAAAACATGTGTGGAGAACTTACGGGATTGGAGGAATAGGAAAAGAAAGAGTATCCCATTTGGTGTCCCAATAGTGTTGAGGAAAGGAAAAGATCACGTTACCGACTGCTACTTCTGCATGACAAATTCAAAAGGCATCAATCGCAAGAACAAACACCATGTTCAATACCCTGATGTTCCTTCTGCTATAAAGCCAATCTCCCATGGACCAGATGTTTCTTTTCCTGAACCGGATGTCATCATGGAATCTAGTTCTGATTCCGAATCTACTGACATGACTGATACAGGTGAATGTGGTGCATACGAGCCAGAAGAGGACGACCGATCGGTGCCATTGACCCAAAACGAACTCAACGACTTGACACGAGACCTGAACCTATCTAAAGAGTCTGCCTAGCTTCTGGGTTCTCGTCTTCGAGAGAAACATCTACTTGACCCAGGAGTAACGTTCTATTGGTATCGGGAACGCGAGAGCGAATTCAGAAAATTCTTTATGTTCGATGAAGCGTCTTTACTGATCTTCTGTAATAATATTGCTAAACTGATGAAATTAATGGGTATGAAGTATGTTGCCATGGAAAGGAGAATTTTTATTGACTCGTCTAACAGAAGTCTCAAGGCAGTTCTTCTAAATAACGGAAATAAGGTTTCATCAATCCCTGTGGGACACTCGGCTGAAATGAAAGAATCCCACAACAGCATGGAACGTCTGTTGTCTGCCCTCAATTACCAGGAACATAAATGGTTGATTTGTGGAGATCTTAAAGTTGTTGGACTCATCCTAGGACTTCAAGGTGGGTACACAAAGTATCCATGCTTTTTGTCCTTGTGGGATAGTCGGGCTGACGACCAGCATTATATCAGACAAGAGTGGCCATTAAGACAAGGATTAGAACCCGGGTTACACAATGTTCTGTCCCACCCTCTGGTTGAACCGAACAAGGTGTTACTTCCACCCCTACACATCAAACTCGGCCTAATGAAGAACTTTGTAAAAGCACTGGACAGGGAAGGTGGAGGATTTGCCTTTCTCCACCACATGTTCAAACGAATCAGCATGGAGAAGCTTAAGGCAGATATATTTGATGGTCCTCAGATAAGAGAACTCATAAAAGACTCTAGTTTTGATGATTGAATTTTGTACGCATGTATATGGAGATCTTTATGCAGAATTCAAAGTAATGAAGTGGTCGCGGTGTCCAACTAAAAAATAAAGAAAAACCTATTAATTGGAGTGAAGAGGGATAGCAGAGATGATAAAAGCATGCCTTCAAACTTCAAGACACAAAAGTGTTGCCCAATTCAAACTTGGCGCCCTTTATGAAACACCCTTTACAATACAAAAATCATCTTAAAATCAGTGAAATAAGCAGCAAGAAAGATGTAGTATTATTGGAAACCAAAGATGGGAGAAGATGAATGGAGAAATAAAAGCAACAGATGATAGGGAGGCGTAGCAGCTTGACATGGAGATATAAATATAAAATAGGTCCAACAAAGTGATGACGTTTAATATCATGAGATATACGAGCATATGAAGAAAAAGTTCTAAACTTAAATTAAATTCTAGAAAAAATAGACCTTAACAATTTATATGACATTTCTATTGATATAATTAGTTTTTCATGTTAAATTTCTGCCATATTCCCAGTTAATAGCATGGTTATGAGCATACATGTGTTTGGGCTTGGCTTGAAATGTACATATGTTTAACTTAGCAGCGAGACATTTTCCACTTTATCTAATACATCTCCTCCGTCGATCATTACACCTTATACACTTGTTTTATCTCCAAACAAATTTGTTAATAAGTTTAAGAGATACGTCTATAAAGTCAACGGGAAAAATATCGTTACCAACTTTGTTAATAAGTGTACAAATGAGCCTTGATTAATTTAACAAGGAAGGAGAAAGATCAATTTAAAATATTCGCAGTTAAGGAATTTCGGCAAAAGATTAACAATTTTGCCTTTGTAATCGCAAGAAACAATTTATTTCAACAGAAAAAATTGTCCTTGTAAAAGCAGGTTTTACATTGATTTGAAAAGATGTGGTTATAAGTATTAGGTTGTCAGGAAATTAATGTCGTTTTTACAAGACTTAAAAAAATCTGTGCTTAAATTGTTCCGAATTTGTTGCTGTTGCAAGATAACTGTAATAATGCCGGGGCCTTCTTTATGATGTAGGCTGCTTTTAAGTTGGCATTGCAAAAATAGTGGCTGGGTAGCACATGAACTGTCTGAAGGACAACGTTTCCAACGTGTGAGTATTGCTTCATCTCTTTTGGCTCGAAATGACCAAAACACATTTCTGGACAGAATTGTTACTGGAGAAAAAAAAGTGGCTTCTCTACTGCAATATTGACCGCCCAAAACAATGTCTGGGTGGGAAACAAACCCCCATTTGTGCTCCAGGACGGGGTCTCTCTCTCATAAGGAATAATTATAATTCCTTATGAGCACCTCGATAATGAGCGAAGTTCCGCAATTGGAAGTTCTAGAACAAAATCGTCCTTCACTTGCGACCCCAAAGTGTCCTCCTCCTTCATCAAAAACATGCCCCAATAAGGGCACGTTTGACTAAAGAAACTTTATGTTAAGAAGTTCTTCCTCAACCTCCACATTAGCTAGACCAAACTGATTACCTTTATTTTTGTCATTACAAGATTACCGGAATGTCAAAGTTTACTCTGATATGGAAGGGGTGGAAAAGGACACCAAAGCCTCCATTTAGCCAATAAAGGAGGAATCCACTGCTGATTTGAATGGAGGTTGTCAACATTGCTTTGCTCAATCGCCTTTTTTTTGTTCTTTTTTCGTACAATTAATAATGTCAATTTGTCATTATTAAGATAGATTTCGTTTTTTCATAAGACAAAAAAAGAGGATCAAACATAGATTAAGAAAGAAGGATAAGGGAGATAGCAAACATAATAAAATATGAACTCTTTTATTCGTTGAAGAAAGTTAAATTATAGGTGGGGTTCGAACCTACGCCATAGAGCTCTCTTCACTTTTCAGACAACTGCATAACCCCTAATAGTGTAAATAATTCTTCTAGTCTAATACATATGTTCTAATTTTTAAACTAAAAATACTCACTAATTTCCTAAACAAATTCTTCATTAAAATAAGTACACTTCGAAGAGCTACTTTCAAAATTTGGAACATTTTTACTTAGTCAATGGATAAGACGTAATAATGGCAAGTGAGGCACAACATTCGGAAGAGAAGGAGATGTATGCAGGTAGATAATAAATGAAGAGAAAGGTGATTTCAGTGAATAGGGGTGACAGTAAGTGTTTCCACGCACCAACACGACTCTGGGAAAATTTCAGTAATGTGGCCTTTTCCTATTTTATTTAGCTTTATATATTTATTTAATTTTTAATCATTGATACCATAAAATATTAGTATTGACAATTGGCTATTTTTTTCTCGCTATAATCCATTTTCCGAGCCCTTGTGTGAAGAAAATAGCATTAGCTTACAACCCAACACAGCAAAGCCTAGTGGCCATGCAAGCCTACCCGAGGATTTATAAAATATATATAAAGAATTACATCGTAGTCAACTTGCTTTTGCCAAAAACATTTTGAAAACTGTGACATGAATATTTGGGTCAATTGTACATTAGCTTGCTTATGATTTCATTTCCTTTTCGTTTGCAGGGCTGTCTGCTGAAGGGGCGTGTATGGGCTATGGCATGAGCTATGGCATGGGCCAAGATTTGTTTAAGATCTCAGTCTTAAGTGTGCTGGGCGATGTGGCAAGCTCTCGCTCCTATGAGTCTGGACTGCTGTGTTTGGTGGGAAATGGGATAGGTGGAGGTGAATTGTGTTTTGTGGGCACTGGGGTATGTTGGTTAACGGGTAATGGCAAAAGCTAGGTGGAAAGCTGGTTGGATTGGGGTGCAGGGCAATTTAGGTTGTGCAACGGGCCAAGTGAATGGTGTGTTGTATGGGTGCAGTTCGTATAGAACGTCATTACAGAGTGTGGTGCAGTCAGACCAGTTCCCATACTCCTTCTTGGCGTGGCCATGTGAAAAAACATGATAGGCTGCTAGTAGTCAACTGGAGTCGTCTGAGGGCGAATCAAAAGAAGGAAGTGAGGATGAAACTCCTTTGTTGCACAGAAATGGTACCAGGGAACATCCTCTGCAAGTCAGAGTAGCGCTGTCGAATTCCTCGCCCACCAAGGTTGGGCGAGGTTTCACAGAGAGGAATGTTTTCAGAAATAGTTGAGAGCTTATCGACGCACCTGTAAATTTCAAAAGCTGTGACCACTGAAAAGAAAAAAACAGGGTTGGTGTGCAATATCCCGCGTCCAGCCTATCTCATCTGGGTTTTCAGGGATCCGCCCCTGGGTGTGTTAATGATGCTGTTCTCACCTTGCCTCTCTGAGCAACCAACATAGAAAACAGAGTATAGTAAAGTATAATATAGTATAATATATGTAATATAGTATCTCCTAGCATAGTATAGTATAGCATATCTTAGTATAGCCTAGTATTGTCTAGAATAGTATAGCATTTTATAGCATAGCCTAGTATAGTCTCGAATAGTAGCTTGGCAAAACCTAGCTTACCGTAGGATAGCTTACCATAGTATTACCTCAACTAGCATAAAAGCCTAGCATAGTATAGACTAACCTAGATTGCATAACATAATAAATCTTGCCTAGCCTAGCCTAGCCCAGGATAGTATAGTATAGCATAGTATAACAGAGTAGATTATGTCATAGAATAGCCTACCATAGTATGGCCTAGCCTAGCATCGGATAGCCTAGTCTAGGCTAAATAGCGAGAAAAAAAGCGAGAAAAAGCGAGAGAAAAAGTTAAGGGACAGAAAATAGCGAGAAAAATTAAGAAAAGGGGGATGAGAAAAATAGAAAAGAGATAAAGAAAAGTAATAAAAAAGTGAGATGGAGAAAATGAAAATGAGGACATGAAAAAGAAAAATGAGATATATGTATGGAGAGAGATGGCGAGATACAGATAGAGAATGAGAAAGACAGCGAAAAGCGATATATTAAGTGATAGATTAAGAGAGAGAGAGAGAGAGAGAGAGAGAGAGAGAGAGAGAGGTGGAGATGTTGAAAGAAAGAGTGAGGGATTGTTTAAGACAAACTGCGAGAAAGAGTTAGGGAGTTTGTGTCTGTGAGAGAGAAAGGGAGTAAGAAAGAATGTGTGTAATAGTGAGAAAGAATGCGAGTGAGATGGTAAGAGTAGAGGAATGAAAGTAAGAGATAAAATAAGACGGAGATAAAACAGATAAAAGATAAAGAAAGAGGAAAAAATAAATGATTTTAAAATATGTGAGATAGAAAGTGAGAAATAAAGAAAGGCTAGGGGAGATATAAAGATATATTTTGATGTGAAAGAAAGAAAGAGAGAAAATGAAAAGTGAGAGAGAGAGAGAGGAAGACAGTAAATGAGAGAAATTATGAAAATGAGTGAAATATAGAGTGAGAGAGTGAAAAAGATATTGAGAAAAGATATTTTTGAGCTAGAAAAGGAGAGACTGAGTAAGTGATTGAATGAAAGAGAGGAACTACGAGACAAACAGACAGATACAGATCGAAAGGCAGGGAGAGAGTGTGAGAAAGATAAAGAGTGAGAGGGAAGGAGGGAGAGAAATGGAGAAAAAGAAAGATGAAGAAAAAGAGAAAAAAAGAGATATAAAAAGCTAGATAGAAAAATATAAATAAAAATATATAAAAGAAATATTGAAGGAGCTACCGGAACAGGTAACGTGCGCGAAGATCACCCACACTGGGACATTCAACAAGAATGTGACGAACAGTCTGGGGGACAACGCAGTCGTCGCAATAAGGCGCTGGAGAGTGCTCCATCAAATGGCGGTGCGTCCCGCGAGTGTGTCCAATTTGGAGACGAGAAAATAACCTGAAGCTGTTACAGCATTGGAGGGTAGGTCCATGGGTACATTCGCGGCGCAATGGCAAGTAACTGTAAGCTTCCCTCGACCGTCTCCCATCTTCTTTGCCAAGCCACCCGGAGGGTAGCCTGTATTCCTGTCATGTAATCGGTGTGAGGAAGAGCAAAATGCTGTCTGATTGCTCAGTCCCCTCGGACTCTTTGGCGCCCTTATCGGTGCGCTCATTGACCACAATTCCTAAAAGTCCAGGAACCTAGCAGAAGATAAACTCGAGAATCACCTGGATATCGCGAACGCAATATTCCTGACGCTGTAGAAGCTTTGGAAGCAGAGGCGTAGAGACAAATAGTGAAAGGAGGTACCATCCAGGGTGGCGTCCTGGGCAGAACCAGGGGCGCCATCGGACTAAGAGCTACAACGAGCTCTTGAGGGAGTTTCCTAGCCCTAAACACAAAGAGCTTAGGCTATGCCTGGCGTCTCTCGGCGGCATAGATCGACTGGAGATGCAGTGAGAGTTGTTGGCAAGTGAGGGAGGCACCGGGCTCGCGCGTACAGGCGAATAATGCACTGTACACGGAGCAGAGCGAGTATCTCCCAATCATCGACAAGTAGGCTCTCAATGGGAGACGTGCGGAAGGCACCGGTCGCCAAGCGTAGGCCGGTGTATTGGATCGAGTCCACCTTCCGCAATACACGCTCGGCTGCGGATGCATAAAACTCGCATCCGTAGTTAAGCTTCGAACGATCTAAAGATCGATAGAAAAGTAAAGCAGTAGCCCTATCAGCACCTTAGATGCTGAACGTCACGGAACGAAGAATGTCCAAAGGCGCGGGTACAAGAGACTCTAAGGTTGCGAATATGAGCCTCTCAGATGAGGCGTCGGTCGAATACACGAGCAAGGAAACGGTGCGAGGCTACCACTTCCAGGCGAACCCTATTTCGAAACAAGTCCGTGTCAGTGTGGAGCCGTGGATGGCGGCAGAAGTGCATGACTTTAGTCTTGCCCGAGGAAAACCGAAACCTGTGCGCTTCGGCATAGTGAGAGAAGCGGTTCAATGCCTGTTGGAGTCGACGATCCAGAGTTGGCATCTGGGCCGCGCCAAAAGAGATTTAAAAGTCATCCACGTAGACTGTAGCGAGAACATCCAGCAGCACAGAGGTGATGCCGTTGATGGTCAGGGCAAAGAGTGCAACACTGAGGGCACTTCCTCGCAGCCCCCCCTTTCCCCCGTACGCAGAATCGACGATCTCACAAAAACTCAGAATTAAAGATTGGGAGGCGCCCCCTCGCCCCCATCCTATGGAGAATCTCCATGATACCGTATCGCCATGCGGTATTATAGGCCTCTCCAGATTGAAAAAACACGTGGCGAGTACTGTCTACAAAGGAAGGCCTCGCAGACTGCATTATTCAGTCGGAGCAGAGCAACTGACGAGCAACTTGCGGAAGGCGCTCGTTGCGGAACACAGGCGACCTCCGCCAACCTAATATAAACTTTTCGTTGAAGGCTTCTCCGCCTGTGGAGGTAAAAGACTGAAAACGAGAGTGAGAGAAAAAAGAGATAGAGAAAAGCGAAAGTAATATAGAAAAGAGAAATTGAGAGAGAACAGGAGACATAAAGAGAGAGAAATATAGAAAAGAGAGAGAGAGAAAGAAAAATAGAGAGGGAAATAGAAAGAGAGAGGAGAATGAGAGAAAAACAAAAGAAAAAAAGTGAAAAGAGAAAGAAAACATAAAAATGAGTTTTTGAAACGGAGAAGTGAGAGAAAATAAAAGAAAAAGAAAGAGAAAAATATGGAAAAAAGGAGAGAGTCGAGAAAATGTGAGAGTGTGAGAAGGATAAAGGATAAAAAAAGAGAAACTGAGATAAAGGGAGAGAGAAAAATCAAAAGAGAGAGAGAGAAAAAAAAATGAGTGAAAAAGGAGAGTGAGAGAAAATAAGGGAAAGAATAGAAAAAGAAAGAGATAATGAGGAGTAAATAAATTGAGAGAGCCCATAACGAGAGAGAAAAGATAGATAGGGATAAGTAGAGAAATATAGAAAAGAGAGAGGAGAAAGGAGAGAAATATAGAAAAGAGAGAGGGTAAAGGAGAGAAATAGACAAAAAAGGAAAGCAAGAATAGAGATTGAGAGAAAAGCTAGAGAAAAGAGATGAGATAAGAAAGAATACGAGAGAGATAAGTGAAAATATGAGAGATAAGAAAGCATACAAGAGGGAGAGGGAAAGAAACCGAAAGTGAGAATAAGGGCAAGAAAGAGAGTTAAAATGGATAGAAAAAGAGAATGAGATAAAAATGAAATTAAGAGACAGATGTGGACAATTTGTATCCACACGCGTATGTACGCGTGAGCCAAGTTGCGGGCAATAATCGGTGTGCGTGTTTTTGTCCATCCACTGCAGTGTACAAACATCCCTCCGCCCAGGAGCATCTTTGCGTGATGGCACCATCGCAATCATCGTTTCGCGTTAGGTGCACATTCGTGTGTGCACACGCATGTATGCGTGTCACAATGGTCGTGTAGGTAGGGGTAATCTTGTGCGTATCTTTAAGAGAGCGCTTAGTTCGTTGGCCGTCTATCGCTTGATCGCCGCTTAAAACTATCATTTGCAGTGATAACTCTTGACACGGATCGACACCAAAGCCGCGCGGCGATCCGGGACCGTCTGCTTGTTACCTGCAGATCAGTGTCACCCTCTTGACAAGATCCGGTGGGGAGGGCATGCTTCCCCCCCCCCCCTTTCTCAGGGTCCTTGGGGAAACGGTACTGGTCGACATAACAGGGCAACGGCTTAGCGGGGATGGGACGGCGGAAGCTTCGATCGAGTGAGATTAAATGATTAGGTCGAGGTCGATGGTCGTCGAAATAATCTGTCAACAGGGTGCACAAACGGACGTCTCTACCATTACGTCAAATTATACAGGCGCGGGAATATTATGAGCATGACAACCAAAAACCGGTAATATACTTCTTAGCAAAGCCACGGCTACACGGGAGCTCTCTCCCTAAGCCAAAATATGTATATAAACTATACAAGCGTATAAATCAAAAGGAGTGTAACAATACCAAAACAACCAGTAAGAAAACTTATAGCAACGCCTCCGATGCTTTGGGAGAGAAAAAAATGACCTCGGAAGTGTACATCGACATTATTCGAACGCCATCCCGGCGCTATAGCAACGGTGATGCGCAAATGATTTCCTTAACAACGATAAACCCGAAAGAATGATTCGAGTCGCAAGATCGTTGCAATATCAGTACTTTATGACGTCATTTTTAACTGACAAAGCGCTTCATTGTCTCCGCATGTTGAAACATTTCGTTGTTAAGTCCTGCGCCTCTTTGTGTCTTTTGTGTTACGTATTTTATATTCACTCCTTTGTAAAGCCTCAGTTTTTAAATGATTTTACGCTTCTTTGTTTTCGCTAATGGTATAGAATTACTCTAACTTTTCTTCTTGACACCCTTCTCTGTATGAAAGCGTCTTTGTTATGAAATCGCAGTATTGTTACATCTGTTGAGAGGAAACGAGGCCCAACGCCGAAGGCAAAATTTAGTCTCAAAGTCGGAGAGATTAATTATAAAATTAGAATTGGCGGTCAATTAGTTCAGGTTGATTTTTTTTTTTAGGTTTCTAGTTAGAATAATTGCACACATATTTGAGTTGAAACACTAAATCATTGGGAAAGGGGTGGGGGGGGGAAGGTTAAAACATATATAAACGGGGAAGAAATAAATTAAACACCTGGGTTATATATCTTTAATAATGCGTATTGTTTAAGTAAAATTTCCGCCTATCTTATAATAGATCTATACAAGGTTGGATAATCTTAATGCATACAACTTTGGGATAGTCTGATCCATATATTTTTATAATCTAGATCTAAACAATGATTGAGTAGTCAAGATCCCTAAAATGTTTGGATAATTTACATCCATACAATATTTCGATAGTCTAAATCAATAGAATTTTGGAAAGATTAGATCCTTAATTTTTTGTAATAGTCTAGATCCATACGATGTTTGGATATTCAAGATCTATACAATGTTTAGATAGCCTAGATCCATAGAATTTTGTGATAGTCTTGATCCATAGAGATTTGGATAGTCTAATTCCATAAAATGTTTGTATATTCTAGCTCTATACAATGTTAGGCTAATGTTAAGCCATATATTTCTGAAATTTCTAGACGCCTATTTTTTTTTTCTAATCTAGATCCACACAATAATTAGATATTCTACATCCATACAATGTTTCATATAATCAAGATTCATACAATTTTTAGATGGTCTAGATCAGGAACGTCCAACCCGCGGCCCACTTAATATTTTCATGAGGCCCACCACTGCTTACTCAGATTGTATTTTTTAGGAATCATTTCATTTACTTTGAAAACCAGATATTGAGAACATCATAAAAGGAAGGCCATCCCTAAAATCACATTGATTTTATTTTACTTTGTATTAGTCTAATTTAATTTTCTCCTCTTAATATACAGTATTTTGTTTGTAATTATATATATCTTTGAACTTTTTAAAAATTATATTTAAGTACCTCTGTGGCCCGGTGAATATACTTAAATTTCGAAGTTGGCCCGTTGGCAAAAAAGGTTGGACAACCCTGGTCTAGATCCATACACTATTGGATAGTCTAGGTACATACAATTTTCCAATAGTCTAGATATATACTTCTTTTTGGATAGTCAAGATACATTTGGAGGTAAACCGTTTGGCTCTTTGTTTTGAATCTTGACGTGACGTGGCTATATTAATTGTCAAGATTGGTGACATAGTGTGACGATTGGCCTTCTTGACATTGGTGGCATTCTCGTGTCCAAGAACGTATGTCGCTATCCTTATTAGGCTAGAAATACATTGTTTTAACCAACTGAAGTGATCCTTTAATTCCAGAATAAGATATACTATGTATGTACATATTTGTTTGAAAATTTGTTTGAAAATTTAGATGTTACTTCACACCAAAGTTGAGTTTTCCCCGGAAAGGAAAATGCTTTTAATCTCAATTGAGAAGATTTCACTTCTTCATCTTGCTCCTGCGCTGTTGCCAAAGAACAGAGGTCAAACGAGTCTATTTGGACTTAGTTGACATTCCAAGATAGGCAGTCAGCTACTGCATGATTTTACCCACGGACGTACGCTATGTCATTGATACATTCTAATATCGCCGTCCAGTTACATTGTTGTCTTTCGGCCTTTGCACGTAACAGAGAGGTAAAAGCAGGTACTAATGGTGTGTGGTCCCTATATTAGTTCATATGTCGACCTTTGGCTATGTGTCTGAAATGGATCATTGCACGATACGCAGCCAGGAGTTCCCTGTCATAAGTAGAGTATTATTGTTGCGTTTTACTTAACTTGCTAAAGAAAAATGTCACTGGCTGTAACTAGTTGATACTGGGAATCATTAGATAACAGGTGATGTAGCTTGATTGAGTTTGACAGGCTTATTTGGTAGCGCTCAATGCTTCCCGTGCAGCATCATCCCAGACGAGCTCGCAAGCTTTAGGTTGAAGTCGTGCGAGTTCAGTCAGAGGAGCTGCTATTGATTAAAAATTAGGCATCTTCCTCCTATAATAGCCTACCATACCTAGAAATCGACGTAGTCCTTTGTAATCCTTCGGCAAGGGCATTTCATTGATATATGTGACTTTCTTTGCACGAGGTATTTTCCTGCAACTGAGACAAGGAGTCCTAAGAAATCAATTTCTTCCTTCATGAACTCAATTTTCCATTGAAATTCGTAAATTATTGTCCGCCAGTATTTTGCAGAGTGTCTAGATGTCCTTTGCGATCATTTATGTTAATTGAGAAAATTAGAATATCGTTGATATAGACAAAAACGAATTGCAAGCCACTAAATAAATTGTCCATATCTCGTTAAAGTGTCCAGTTTGCATTTTTAAGAGTAAATAGCAATCTAAAGAATTCTCAGAGCCAAAATGGAGTTGACACTGCAGTTTTTTTCTATATTCACTTGATTCTTGAAATTTGGTGATATGCCCGAACGAAATCTTGTCGCGTGAAAGCAACTTTACCATGGAGATGATTAACTATGCTTTGAACTATTGGCAGAGGATAACGATGCGAATTTGTTACTGCGTTCAGGGAGTGAAAATCACCAACAACTCTATACTCACCTGGGGTCTTCTTTTTCTCCATATAAATGAGTGAAGCCTATGGTGACTTTGATGGACGCGCCACACCTTCTTTCAATAGACCTTCGAATGTTGCTTTGGTAACTTGTCCAGTGAAAGCGGCCTTGGAAGGGCCAAAGTTGGTGGAGTGCTATCAGCCTCGATTGTATGCACAACAGAGCTAGGTGGGGAAGAACTAGCATCTAGAGACCTTGGATTATATATTAATTCGCATTTACGCAAAAGTATCCTCCAATTGGTTGGGAGATTCGAGAAGTCATTAATAATTAATGATACCACGGCTGCACTGGATTGTTTTACTTTGGATATGAGGCTAGTTTGATTAATCAATAAGGATTCCATGAGAACAATCCACAAAAAGATCAAAATTAGCAAAATCGGCCTCTAACAATGGCCACGTAGTATCCGCAAGTGCGAACATCCATCTAAATGAACGACGCAAACTATGGTTAACTATATCTAATTGCACTTTACCGTGTACTTTTATTTTTCCTACATTATCAATTGAAATATTTACACCTAAGTGACGAGCAGTTCACAAAGTTGCACAAGATTTGAGAGAATGATGGATATGCTCTTGCCTGTATCGATTAAAAATTCGCTTTTATTATTATTTAGTTCCGCAGCGATAGTGAGTAAAGTGGGCGCGCCGCTTGTCGCATTTACTGAAGCCTGCCGTTTTAGTTTTCAGAGAGGGCTGGAGAAGATGGTTTAGATGATGGTTGCATTTTGTAAGTTTCCACTTAGCTTTGGCCACTTCGGGAATCCATTTATGTTTAGTCACTCTTATTGTTCGACGTAAGAGGGTCACCAGTTATGGGGGTAAGCCGTTTGGCTCTTTTATGAATGAGTTGGTTACCAAGGGTGGTCTGTCATCGAGTCTTGGTGCCACTCCTGGGTAGCCCTTTTAGGTTTCTTGGTTCATCTTGGCGGCTATCGTTTTGATTCTCTTGGGAGTGCCTTTTATGTGAGGCAGTGACTCCAAAAGGGCAGAGAGTTCTCTTCTTTCTTGATTTTAGCCTGGATAAAAGTGATCAGGGATTTCCTTAAGGATAAAGAAATTTTGGAGCTGGATTCAGTATTCTTTATTCGGCGGGAACTTGGAAGGTCTTCACATGTATATCTTCATAGTATTAAGGCTTCATCTTGAGATACTATCCAATTTCCCTTTACATATAAGACCCGCACAAACGGCGGTATTTACCAGATTTCAAATGGAATTAATTTTTATACATTCGATATGAGTTCCAATAATATTACATTTATACACTCTACTTACGTTACTAAAATTTACAATGTTGTGCATTATTATTGAATCTTATAATTATTGTATTATTATACATAAGCAATTTAATAAGATTTAATAAGTTTTCTTTAACATATTCCTTCGATAGAATTGGGCTCAATTTAGGGCGTTTTTAAAAATTAACACATTATGTTCAAATCGCAATTTCTCTTTTTAAACATCGATTAAACCCGCTTTCTATTAAATATATAAAAGAAATGGGATTGTAATTGTTACATACATAATTTTACACCGACTTTTGTAATTATACAACTAACATTATTATGTTCCAGTCTTTTTTCTTTCTTTTTAAAATAGTTAAAAGGTTCTTCGAATTAACGTAAATAAAGCAATTATTTAGTTAGACCTAAAAATAAAAAGTAATAAAAATGAAAGAAATTTGAAAATGTTAGGAGATATTTCGATTATAATGTTGGCGGTATTTACTATTATAAAATTATCTAATTACATTTTGGGGCTGAGCTATGGAATTTAGGAAAACGGTAGTTCTTAGTTTCAGACCTTTACATGAGTTTCTCCTCATTTCTTTAAGAGATCTGGCTGTATCTATAGGCGCTCGTTATTATCTTTTAAGTTTGTATTAATTAACCTTAGTATTACTGTGCTTGCACAGATCTCACCAGCTTAGAAAAAAAAATCAGGTTATTTCACCACTGTCCTTTTCAAACTTTTCCAAAAAGAGAGGTTACTAGACGGGAAGAGTGCTCCTTTTAGAGCACATAACCATTCGGAATCCCTTTCATCGAATGTTATATTTTGGTACTTTGGATCAATAGAATGTTTGGATAGGCTAGCTCTCTACACTTTTGGGATAACCTAAATCCACATAATTTTTGAATAGTCTAGATCTATGTTATTTTTAAATTAACTAGATACATACAATGTTTTGATAGGTTTGTTCTATCAATGCTTGAATATTCTTGATGAATAAAATGTTTGGGTAGTCTAGATCCATACCATGTTTGGATATCCTAGATCTAGTATTATAGATCACTACAATTTTCTAAAGTCTAGTTCAATACATTGTGTGGATAGTCTAAATCCATACAAGTTTTGGATAGTCTAAATTCATACAAGTTTTGGATAGTCTAGATCAATACAATTTTAAGATAGTCTAGATCAATATAATGTTTGGATATTCTTGATCTATAAAATTTTGAGATATCTACATCCTTATAATTTTGGATAATCGATGTCTAAATTTTTGGATAGTCTAGATCCTTTTTTTTTGTATAGTCTAGATCCATACAATGTTGGAATAGTGAAGACCCATACAATTTTAGATTGTCTAGATCCATACAATTTATAAATAATCTTAAACCATTCAATATTTGGATAGTCTAGATACATGCACTTTTGCGATAGTATAGATCCATTCCTTTTTTTGGATAACCTAGTTACATACTGTCAACAAAAGAGGCCCTAAACTCCTTTTACTTTTTAATTACCCTTCTCCAGGTCAAACCAACCGGCTCGTCTCGAGGCTGAGGTCGCTGTCGCACAGAGTAGCGAATCTCAGTCTCGATTCAACGCCACCTTGTTCCTGATCACTCTCTATTTCACTCTCCTCCTCCGTGTTACTTCATTTTTCTTGTGAAATATCATAGAGCCATTTAACCTTGGAAGCCGTAATTTTAAACAGTCTTCCTTTGTCTTCCTCTTAGATCAGAAATAGATCTCCGGTATTCTCCCATCTCGCGACTACATTCACCGCTTTCCTAATTAATTGCTAATTAGTTACCGAATCTTATTTACTTTGGGCTTCATGAACGTACTCGCTCGGTGGCTTCCTGAAGTAGCCAGACAGTGGGGCTCTTGTTTCAAGTTGCAGAAGCCTCCCTTATACAGCTACTTCGAAAGACCGCTACTTCCCCCCGCCCCTCTTTTTTCTTGCCGTATCTTATCTTTCGGCTACCTATTTTTCCTTTCCCTACCGAAATCAATTAAAGTGGTTTTCTTAATTTCCCGATCTTGAGTAATGAAATAACAAAGTAGTCCAACAACAAATCGGACACCCCCTTGACACATTCATTGTTGGTTTATTCATGATCCATACAATAATTTCCTACTCTAGATCCATACAACTTTTGTATCGGCTAGATTCATACACTGTTTGGATAGTCTCGATCCAAATAATCTTCGGATAATCTATATCCAGGCTATTTTTAAATAAACTAGATCCATACAATATTTGCAAAGTCTAGCGGTTCTCATCGGGGGGGACGGGGGCATGGCGAGTTGTTAACCTTTCTACTATTAATGTTATGAATCTGAATTTAAATATAAACTTGCATCACTCATTCTGTCCTGGGAGAAAAACATTTGCCTTTTTAATTTCTTACATCGACGATAAAATTTTAACAGATTCATAATTAATGGTAGAATTTAAGAAACACACGACTGAATGGTCAATGGAAAAATCCATCCATCAAATGGTTGTATATGTTTATTGTTGGTTTTACAATTACTATGCTGTATTTGTTGTATATTTATTTAAAGAAAATATGTTAATGGAAAAATTACATTTACGTCTATATTGTTATTTTTACTATATACTCGTACAATTACTGACATACTTAGCTGTATTTTGTGCAATATGTTTAATACTTATATGGTCTATGGTTAACCATCGGAAGGACTAAATATTTTGATGACAACTGGGAACTAAAAAGGGTCAAATGGACCCCATTCAATTTGTGGGTAAAACATTCATTATATGAAGAAATATAATATAAAAATCCATATTAATGTTAAAACAAACACTTTGGACTATATTAAGAATGTATTTAATTAACAAAAATACAATATACGTTAATAAAATTAAGTTTACAATAGACTCAATATTCATCGTAATTTTACGTAAATTTAGCCGACATATTAAAATTGCATGTGTTTAAAATCTCATCGCGACTTTATTAAAATAAATAAATTGCTATAAATTTAGTTGTATTAATTATTACTATAAGGTAATATAATTATTACTGTATCAATTATTTATTGCCTTACACATGATTTTTCTTTCCCAGTTGCTGAAGATTACGATGATACCATATTTATTGTATTTACAAAGATGACGTTATACAGGGTTATTCAAAAAGAATGAACCGATTTCATTACGCAATATTTTATTAAGGAAAAGCAATAGAAAACTCCAGCAAAGTCAGAAGTATTCTACTAACAATTAACTTTTATTTTCTGTCTTACAAGTGTTCAATGTGGCCACCACCAGGACGGGCAACATCAATACGATTAGAGAATTCCTCCCAGACACGTATCAGCATATCACGATCCACTGACTTGATCGCTGTTGTTATTCGATGTTTAAGGTTATCGAGGTTAGTGGGTAGCGGTGGAATATAAGCTCGATCTTTTACATATCCACCCAGAAAAAAATCACACAGGGTAAGGTCTGGGGATCTCGCAGGCCAAGCACAAAGAACAAGGTCTTGGGCTTCTTCCGACCAATCCATTGCTGCGGCACTTTTTCATTTAAAAAAAGCTCGAACCATCAGGTGCCAATGGGGCAGTGCTCCATCTTGTTGAAAAATGAAGTCATGCGAATCTGCTTGCAGTGAAGTGAAGAGCCAGTTTTGGAGCATATTGAGATAGGTTTGTCCTGTAACGGTGTCTCCTTCAAAGAAAAAGGGGTCATAAACCTTATCCCGAGACACAGCACAGAAGACGTTCCCCTTAGGTGAATTTCTTTCATGCTTAACTGTTTCATGTGGTGATCTGTTCCCCAAATACGCACATTGTGACGATTGACTGCTGCTCAAGTAAAAAGTCGCTTCATCACTAAATATTAAACATGAAATGAAGGTTTCATCTTTCATCATCTCCAGCATCGAATCGCGAAATTCCATCCGCTTCCTTTTGTCGCCTTTGGTAAGTGCCTGGACGAGGCGTTGTCTGTATGGTTTCAAATATAGACTTCTTCGTAGCACACGCTAGATAGTCGATTGAGGGATCGCAAGCTCGATTTGTGGACTTCCGCAGGCTTCCCTCAAACGCAACACGGATTCTCGCCACTTGTTCCGCCGAAACTCGTGATCGTCCTGTACTTTTTCCTTTACACAGACACCCACTCTCTTGAAACTGTCGAAGCCATCGTTGAATGTTTTTAGGAGAGGGCAGATTAATACTGAATCGCCTTCGTAAAGCAAGCCACACCATGACAAACGAATTTGTTTTTGCTAACTCGAGAACGCAGAACACCTTTTGCTGAGGACTCGCCCTTCCAAGGGTGAACAAACAACTGAACGTTGCCTGAAGAACGACGCGACGCGACTACGGCGCCCCTGTGGCAGCCATTCAAAACTTAGAAAAATCCTCTTTCAAATAGTCACTGACTCATTCCATGACGATGCTTGAAAAATGAAGCAATGCGTCATGAAATCGGTTCATTCATTTTTAATTTATTATTCGTGCTTTTTTTCTGCTAAAATTGGTGTGACTCAACTATTATTCTCATTATTTTATTTAAAGCAGTGCTTGTGAAAGGAGGCGTGTTCTTGCTTACCGAAGCTTTATCACTTGTCATAATTATATGTCCTTCATTATAATTCTTTTGTCTTCATCACTTGACTGTCTTTATCACTTTTATCACTTCATCTGACTTTTATTTATGTTCCCTAGATTTGTGGTGGCTACTATTGCTACCAAGAAACGAAAGTACAGTCCTGGGAAACGATTTTATGCGGCCTAGTAAGTTGAAGTATCATTTGCTGACCATCTATCCACAGACAGCTGAGATAGACACCGATTTCTTCAGACGTCATGAAAGGAGCTTAGGAAAACAGAAACTGGACGAGTGTGGTGCTTTACGACAACAAACCTCAAGTGTAGTTGAGGCATCATGCGAGGTTTCCCTTAAAATAACAAAGCAAAAAAAACTTCACTTAATCAAGTTATGTGCTATAAAGATAATCAAGCGTGTTCTTGGAGAGGCAAATGAACGAAATATTCAATAAATTTCCTTGTCAAGCGACACAGTGAAGCGAAGAAGTAATGAAATGTCAGATGACATAAAGGAAAAAGTGCTGCAGGAGATCAAATCTTATCCAACTGGTATGTTTGAAATACAGCTGGATCAGTAAACGGATGTGAGTTTTTTCTGCACAGCTATCGTGTTTGTTAGGTATGTTTTCTTGAGTGATATCAAGAAAGAATATATGTTCTGTACACAGCTTGAGATCACCACAACAGCTGCAGATGCGATGGAAAAACTATCTTCTTTCTTTAAAGCTAATAGGATCCGCTGGGAAAATTGTTGTGGAGTCTATACAGATGGGACTACAGCGATGCTGGGATTAAAATCAGGGTTCCAGAAGCGTCTATAGGAACTCAAATGTCAAGGGGGCTCACTTTATGATCCTTTATTGAGACATGGATTCGGAGCATGAAGTTCTTCGCTTTTAATCCAAAGTGCGCTGTCTTTCAAAGGGCAATGCTGTGAATCGACTGTTTGAACTTTGGAGGGAAGTTAAATTGTTCTTGGAAATGCAAGTGAAAGATGCTATCTTGATTTTTTTTTTTTTTTTTTTTTTTTTTAAGAGCTCATCTGGCGACTGCCTACTTGGGCATTAGTCGCCGTATTAAAACTGGCCTAGTTCTAGGCTACTTTAAAATAAAATTAAAGAGAGAAAAAAAAAACAACACCCCAAAAGGGGGAAAGGAAGCAAGCTGGTGCGTCGGGGAGAGGTCCCCCCGGCGCAGGAGCGTGCAACTAAAGGAAAAAAACAAACAAAAAAACAAAACAAAAAAAACAAATGCAAAAAAACAACAAAACAAAACAAAAAACAAACAAACCTTGCTTAAATAATAGGGAGAAGGCCGGCCTCCCCCAAGAAGTCAACAAGTCCACAAGTCAATGTGCACGAATCTGTCCCGAGCACAAGGGACAGGCGGTAGCGACCCCGCCCATCCCGGTACTGGGACAGGTATCGTGCGCGAAGATCACCCAGACTGGGACATTCGACAAGAATGTGCCGAACAGTCTGGGGGACGACGCAGTCGTTGCAATAGGGCGCAGGGAAGCGCTCCATCAAATAGCGATGCGTCACACGAGTGTGTCCGATTCGGAGACGACAGAAAGCAACCTGAAGCCGCCGCGGCATTGGGGGATAGGTCCATGGGAACAGTCGCGGCGCAATGGCACGCAACTTTAAGTTCCCTTCGACCGTCTCCCATCTTCTTTGCCAAGCAGTCCGAAGAGCTGCCCGTATTCCTGCCATGTAGTCGGTGTGAGGAAGAGCGAAACGCTGGTCCGGTCGCAGAGTCCTCGCGGACTCTTTGGCGCCCTCATCGGCGTGCTCATTCCCCGCAATTCCTACATGTCCAGGAACCCAGCAGAAGATAATCTCGACATCTGCCCGGCTCGCCAAAACCGTGGCGTCACGGATATCGCGAACCAGGGGATGCGGAGATTCCAATGCCCCGAGAGCACTCAGGGCGCTTTGTGAGTCGCTATAGATCACAATCCGGTCTCCGAACCGGGCACGTCGCGTAATCTCCCGTACCGAGTGGTGTATTACCACCAGTTCGGCCGTGAAGACGATGCTATCTTGAGTTAATTCAATGAAGTTTTGTGAGAGCCATGTCTTGCATGCTTAGCAGATATATTTAAGCAGCCAAATAGGTTGAATCTCAGGCTACAGGGCAAAGTAAAAAAGGTGTTTCACCTGGTAGATTGGATTCGTGCATTTCTTGCCTTGCTCCAAACTTGACAAAGGAAAGTCACTGCCATCAATGTTGCCATGTTTGAAGAGCTTTCAAATGCCCTATTTGAAGAGAAAGAAGCTCGTCTGCTTGACACATTATTTAAAATTTAAATCACTCTCAGCATTTGAGATCCTTGGAAAGTGAACTTAAAATGTACTTCCCAGAAATCGAAAAGGAAGAAGGGAAGTTTGGGAGGAATCCATTGACTGGCACGCTTGATATTACTACCATTCCCAATAAAGTTCAGAACGAATTCCTTGATCTCAAAAATGATTCTACTTCCAAAGATCTCTATGAAGAAATATCTATGAATGCATTCTGATACTCAATGTGTCATATCCAAAAGTTAGTAAAATTGCACTTCGACTACTCTTGCCTTTTTCAACTTCCTATTTATGTGAGTCTGGTTTCTTCACCCTTCTACAATTCAAAAATAAGAACCGACTGGATGTGGATTTCAACATAAGATATGCATTGTCAGTCAAGTGACTGAAAAGAAACAATGTCAGCCTTCTCATTAAGGTGTGATACAATTTTTATGAGGTCAAATACAAATACTATCGATTTTGATATGCAAAAATACAATCACAGATAAAAATAGTTTCGATTTTGACATGCAAAAAGTATTAATTGAACTTTTAAGAAGTATATTTATCAAAATATAAGATAATTATGATTGTCAATTTTGTAATAAACAATAAAGCAAAGGTTTTCTCTTAAATACATTTTTTTTTTTTACTTTTGTGGTGGGATGGTTTTGGACGAAAAATTTAGGGTAGACACAGGGAGGTTAAAAATTCCTTAAGGGGGGATGGAGTGAAAAAGGGCAAGATACATACAATAATTTGATAATATAGAATTTTAGATAGTCTAGCTGTATATAATTTTTGGATAATCTAGATCAGAGGTTTTCAACCTTTTATGATAGTAGCACCCTAATTGTTATCTAGAAGCAGCCGCGGCATCTCAATATAATATAATTTACATAAAAATAGATAATTACGTGGAAAGTACTTTAAAATTAACTACGATTGACATATAACCTAATTTGATGACATACAATTTTGAAAATAAATAAATTTTATCTTTAAAAGTTTAATGGGAAATTTGAGCTTGATGAGAATCACATAATTCTTTCATATTGGGACGTAGAGTTGAGAAGGCAACTCTCATTTCTTCATTCACTGTCTCCCATCTTTCTCTTTTCCTTGTTTTATGTTGCACATTGCAGAAAAGAGAGTTTCAAAATACTTTCAAGTGTCGCTATATTTTCTTAAAATGTTTGAAATACATATTTTGGGGTCAATTTAGTCATTTTAAAAATGATTTTTTGGTCGCCCCCATGGCACCAGTAGTTAGATCTCGCGGCACCAAAAGGTGCCTCGTCACCCTGGTTGAAAACCACACGTCTAGCCGCATAAAATGTTTGGATATTCTTGATCTATACAATGATTGGAGAGTCTAGATTCTTGTAATTTTTGGATAGTAAGGATCCATGCAATCATTGCATATTCTTGATTAATACAATGTTAGGATAGTCTATATCCATATAATCTTTGAATAGTCTAGATCCATACAGTTTTAAGATTATCGAAATACATAAATTATTTGGGTATTCTTGATCTATGCAATGTTTGGATAGTCTAAATCAATACGATGTTTAGATATTTTAGATCCATGTAATATTTGAATAATCTCTATGCATACAATATTTAGATCTATACAATGCTTGGATAGTCAAAATTCATGTTTGGATGTTTTTGATCAATAAAATGTTGTGATGTTCTAGTTCCATAAAATCCTTGAATGGTCTAGATCCAAACAATGCCTGGATAGTCTTGATCCATAAAATCTGTGAATAGACTACATCCATACAATTTTTGTATAGCTAGATCTAGATCAAAGCAATGTTTGATTAATTTAGATCCATATAATATTTGAATAATCTAGATTAATACAATATGGGGATAAACTAGACTTTAGATCGATACAAGATTAGAGTTTAGACCCATACAAATTTGAAATATTCTTCTTGATCTATACAATGTTTGCATAGACTAGTTACGTAAAAAAGTGAATTGTCTAGATCCATACCATGTTTAAATACTCTAGATCCATATAATTTTAGTATGGTCTAGCAGGGATGGCGAACCTTTTTACCTGCGGCAAAGCACCAGGTCTAGGCGTCATTTTTTTTCAAAAGGAGTAAGGTTCAATTGTACCCATTTACAGCCATGGAATGACCCATATAACCATAGGACCTAGGATTATTCACCCTGGAGATTTCAAATCTGCCGCCAGATTTGGCGCTGGATGGCGCCATCTAATGGCAGAAGACTCATTTAGCCATTCAAAGGCACTTGTAAGTGATTAAAACCATGGGAAACCATCAATGCAATAACCATTTATCATCTTATCACAAAATGCTGCAGGTCTTTGGAGGAACTTTCCCTCTTGTTAATTGACGGGGCATTTTTAGGACTTTTCAATTTTTAAAACCATAAGGGGGTCACTAATATTTTGTCTTCAGTCTTACACAAGCAGCACTCATATCCATACCAAACGATTCCTGGTGGTTGATTTTATCAAATTCATGGATAAAAACAACGTTTCACAGGAATAAAAGGAACCAAACATTGTCAGTATAGCTAATGCCAACGTTTTCATTGAGGCAAAACAGTTTGGTAAAGAGTTCCATTCTGCAAGTGTGATGTTTTCTACTGTTCTCTCTAATGATTCTTTTTCTTTCGTTACATTAAAAAGTGATGCCTTTACTTCCTTTTCTTGTAACTTTCTTGAAATTCAACTAATCTCCTTTCTAAGTTACTAAGGTCAAGCTAATCGAACTTTGGTAACTTAAGATCTTCAAACAGAATAGACTGTGGGAATTGGATAAATTGTAATGAAGTATCTAGTGTTCGGAATTGGGAAAACCTTTCTGAAAAGGAATGTTTGGCAATTTTTATTATTGAAGAATACTTGTTGAGTACATTTTCTTCTTTTTCTGCATTGTCATTTAAAAAAATGGAAGTTGAGAAGTGTTTCTCTAATAATGGAAAATATTTCATCTTGTCTTCTTCCAGATCTCTTTAAAAAAATGTCGTTTTTTTTAAAGCTTTAATATGTTCCGACATTGACGGAACAACACATCCACAACCTTGCAATTGTTTATTCAAGGTATTGTAATGCAATGCAAAATAAACATAAAAAATGTAAGTTATTCAATCAATTCATATCAGTCAGTTTTGGATAGTCAGGTCCTTTTTCACTTAAGAAAAGTCTTATTTCTTCTAACAACTCAACAAATCGGTTCAACACCTGACCACAGCTTAACCATCTGACTTTATTTAATCTGACTTTATTTAATGTGGACCTCATCCAATAGCTTGTTAAATTGACTTTTGTTAAGGGCGCGAGGAACTATAAAATTCACAATCTTTGTTATAATTATCATAACATTTTCTACTGAGTTCAAACTGCCTTTTGCACACAGGGATGCTTGATGTAAAATACAAAGAAATTAAAAAAAATTGTGGTTTACTTGCCATTTCAGTAGTTGCAAAACTCCAACATGTTATCCAATCATATTTGGAGCTCTGTCAGTTTTCACAGATACAATATTTCTGAAGTTAATGCCAGGTTCAATAAATTCCTTCTTCAATTCATTCCTAATATCTTGACCTCTAGTTTTTTTTTCATACAGTGCCATCAATTTAATTAGTTCTTCATTCATTATATTTCTGGAAGGAAATCTTGCAATAACTGATAGACGAGCAAGCGATGTAACTGCAGTGCCCAATTACAAGGTGGAATAAGGCCAAATTAAGCACCCCGTTGACCCTATAAAATCTTGAATTGGGCACACAAATCAAATATTTAAATCATATGCCATCTAATAACAATGAATTAATTCAGAACAAAGAAAATACTTGTAAATAACACACATTATAAAACAGTTGCCAGCCGACGGTTTGGCCGCAGAGATAACAAGGACAATTGAAGCAGTTGTGCACACAAAGTAATGAATCTGATATAGATTGGGAGTCTGATCCACCAGCCATTGATATGGACCGTCTCCAGTTATGGGATGCTCCTCTCTCAAGGAGGTAGACACATCCATGACAGGTGATTCCCGAGAAATGGATAAGATGAAGACTGGTGAACTCCCCATCGAAAAAATAAAGAGTCCGCCTTTAGCCGCCTTTGCTCGTCACTATATAACATCTGTACTCTCACCTAAACAAATTAAAAACATTCCTGCATTATTTAAATCTAGTAAAAGTTGATTGGTTACGTGTTTGTCCATAGCAACTATTCTATCTTTCACCGTATTTCTAGCAATTGGCAAATCATTAATCCGTTTAAGAATCTCATCTTTATTCTGAAAGTCTTCAAATAAAATTTTTTAGTAGTTTAAAAAAGTTTATTTTGAATAATTACCATCACAAAGTGGCTTTCCAGTTGAGCAATAATAGATGATAACTGAAAACTAGCTGTGAAATATTGTTAGTTGCTTTAAACATCTTTTTGAAATTGTCACATTGTTGTTACTGTTGCTCTACTTTTCTCTGCAAAACCGACTCTTTGCAAAAAAACAGCAAGAGGATTTTTATTTTGTTCAATAACACCCTTTTTAGATTCTAATCTTTGTGAAATTGCCTCTCAGTTCCACTACACTCCGAAATAATTTTCATTTTCATTGTAGTAATTTTTATGGGTTATAATTTGCGCACTCTTAAAGGAATGATCACGAACGGAATTCAAAATATTCACAAAATTGGCGACAAGAAAACACTTTTAGAGAATGAGAATTGAGACTGAAAGATAAGTTAAGATGCTTAGACTGCGAGGAAAAAGAACCAGATTCATGCACAAGTGTCATCAAATCAGTTAAAAATGGGTAAAGTTTTAAGGGAGGCGAAAGATTTATTTAAAAAATAGCAAAATTACAAATGTGCGAATTGCATTTTCAAGTTTCTGTTTAAAAATTTATCCTTCATTATTCAAATTAACCGATTTATTATATATAATATTAATCAAGTTTATGTTTTCGGACTGAACGAAACGTTATGAGAGCCCAAAACTCAAGCTACTGTACAAGTAATTTGCAGGTATGCCAAAAGTTCCTTTATTGCAACTCTGGTAAGAAAGACACACTTACAGCTGTTTATTTTGGCATAAAAATTAAATAATTCTAATCAAACGGCGCAGAAAAATATTTGGAAATTGAAAACCTTGAAGGAAAGATTAAAAATTAATGTAATATTTTAATATAAATAAAACGTTGGTGAGTCATTAAAAAATTGGCGGTCGGTCAGTTCGTGACCTGCGGGTCAGTGGTTCGCCATCCTTGGCCTTGATCCATAGAATATTTTGATATTCTTGATCAATGCATTTTTTAATAGTTTAGATCTATACAATCTTTGGATATTCATGATCTATACGTTTGGATAATCTAGATTCTTGAAATTTTTGGAGAGTCTAGATCCATGCGATCATTACATATTCTTTATTAATACAATGTTAGGATAATCTAGATCAATACATTTTTAGGATATTCTTGAGCTCTACCGGTTTGGTATAATCTATACGCATATAATCTTTGAATAGTCTAGATCTAAAGTTTTTAGATAGTCTAGATACATACAAAGTTTGTATATTCTTGATCAATAGATAGTTTAGATAGTGTAGATCAATACAATGTGTGGATAGTTGTTATTTATACAATATTTATATAGTCTACATCCATACATTGCATAAATATACTAGATTCATAAAATTTGGATATCTTTATCTAGACATATTTTGGGTAGTCTAGATCCATACACTATTTTGATATTCTTGATCTATACAAAGTTTAGATAGTCTAAATCAATACAATAGATGAAATATCCCGATCCATACTATGTGTGGCTAGTTTCAATTCATACAATAAATATATAGCTATCATAGATGTATGGATTTTTGTATAGTTGAGATGCATACAATGTTAGGATACTATAGATGAATACAATGTTTGTATATTCATGATCTATAAATTGTTGTAATAGTCTATATCTTTGAGTAGTCTAGATCCCTAAAAAATTGGATAGTCAAGATTCATACAATGTATGGATAATTTAAATTCATACTGACAAGGAATTGTAGCTCCCTCTACTTTTGCCGGATAATTATTCTTCAACTGTTGGCCGTTTAACAATTACTCCGATACTATACCTCTTTTTGTCAGAGTATTTATATATTTAATTACTTTAGCGAGCCAGTCTGATGCCACTTAGGAAGGGAAATAATTCCTCTATTGGCTGAGTGGACTCCTAATTCTTCTAAAGGAATCTAAATACTGAATAATGAGAGTACCACAGCGTTTAATCAGTTTTAAGGAAAGAGCCGGTCAACACGAACGGATCCAGTGAAACAACAAGAATTAACCCCCCAAAATATATCTTTTAATTTATTAATTAACTCAAATATATACACTAAATTCTATGAGTTTAACATGGTCTTCGATCACACGATTAGAATATGGGCCTACTCCTGACGAGAATACTGATCAAAACAAAGTAGGTTCACGGCAACAAACCAATTGTCAGATAGCTAATTTCTGGAGGCCTCTAAGTTACGGAGTTAAGCCACAATTTACTTTCACTAGTCTAACTAAAATATGACAGATGTCACGAAATATTATCTCTCTTTTAGTTAGCCTGGGGACAGCATTAAAATCCTACTTAATCAAAACAAATATATATATATATATATATATATATATATATATATATATATATATAGTCATTCGGACTTACATGGGTGCTATACTAGAATTTCACGAGTCTTCGCTTTGCAGGAGAATGAAGGTGGTAGTCACTGAGACGGTAGAAACCGATGTAGCTCTCTTCTTATGACTTTATCTATCCGGTTATAAGTCTAAAAGACGGAGAGAGTTGTGCTATCTGGCTCAAAGAGTACTCTTCTTGGTAGCTCTTGTGTTCTTCTAGTAACCTCGTCTACTTCGCAGGGTTACCAATAAGGGCTTTGGCATACGAGGTGATCCCGAAAGTAATTAAATGGAACTTACTTGGAGATTAATTCTTCTTCTCTATAAATTACTGAGCTTTAGATATGAGAGTCACTTAAGAATGAGCAGATCTTCTTTTGTCTTGCTCCCGAAATTCCTGTTTGGATCTTAGGAATTTTGATCCAGCCAGACCTCTTGCTAAGTCTGCAAAGGATAAATCGGTATGGCAACGATATGAAAACGAGACGAACTTCTATGTCTTAGGAGTCTAGTTCTGAACTGGGCGAGGGACTGATCACAATAATCTTTGCCTCTATCGTCTCTAACAGAATAATAATATCTTTTCCTTCCTCACAGGGCTTATTTATAGAACGAGGACCGCCCTACCTAAGGGGCACGGGGTAATGCCAATGAGGGGAGCGTGAGGGGAGCGTGAGGGGCAAGTTAGTGCCACCGCAGAGCCCAAGTCCGATTCTTAATGAGAGGCACCGACAACAGTCACATTATTTATTCTCGGTTGTCATTTTTTTCTGACACCGCTCTTTGGCGCTTTAACCGCGGGTCTCCTGACCTCGTTGGTAATCGGATCTTTTAAGAGCTGCCTAATGGCGTTTTGCAGCTACCTTGGTCCGGCTGCCCGCCTCGACTACCGACTCGGCGGGGAGATAAGATCCCTCCGGCAGTTTGCCTGTTACTCAGACCACTAACGTACTCCCGCCTTTCAATTTCTGGTATTTTCTCTCGCTGTCTCCGAAGAGATATTTTAATATATATGTCCGCTTGGCCTTCTGGGTGTCGTTATGTTTTAATTCCTCTGCACATACAATTAGTCTAGACTCTAGATCCATACAATGTCCGTATAGTCTAAATCCGCACATTCTTTGGAAACTACGAGGGGTGGTCATTAGGTTTTGCGAATCGGTAGGGCAAAACAGAGGATGGGGAATGGCTGTTTGTGGGGGGTGTTAGGACAGGTTATGACAAGTCAGGACCTGCAGGCGCACGCTCCTGCCTCGTCTATTTAAGAAGCAGTAGCTGATCGCAGATCGTCAGTCACAAATTTTTCAACAATGGAGAAGGTTGAGCACCGCGCAGTGATCAAATCTTTGACCAAGGAAGGCAAGAATGCAAAAGAGATCCATGAACGCATGGTTGCAGTGTACACCGAAACCGCCCCTTCTTATGCAACCATTGCTAACTGGAATAGGGAGTTCCCGCATGGTCGTGAGTCCCTTAAGATGATCCCCGTCCAAAACGCCAATCAGACGTATCCAACGAGGACAATGTGGCCCGTGTGGAGAGGATCATCCTCGAAAATCGAAGAGTGAAGGTCGATTTTATTTTTTTTAAAGAGCTCACTGGCTACTGCCTACTTGGGCATTAGTCGCCGTATTAAAAACTGGCCTAGTACTAGGCTACTTTAAAATAAAATTAAAAAAGACAAAAAACAACCCACCCACCCACCCCCCACAAAATGGGAAAACGAAACGAGCAGTAAGCAAGCTCCTGCGTCGCGGGGAGGTCCCCCCCGGGCATGATCGTGTGATCTATAAGATGGGGAAAACCCCCTGTAAAAAGAGGTCGCTAAGGATTTCGCCACGGACGCGGGGTCCGAGATTACAGTCACATTCTCCCGAGAACGGGAGGGGGGTCCTGTGAGAACTTGCCCCGAATCCTTTTGACTCGCTTCCACACCTCTGCTAGAAGGGTCTTCCCGTTAAGTGAAGACACGTTTGCCCGCCAAGAAGAGCGGCGGGCGTGCTTCGAAATATACCGGACCCTAGCCCTAGACCGACGAAATTCGGCGACAGTGAAATCGTTCGGGCGGCGATAATAGCGCATGCAGTCATAACGCTTCTGTTTGAGGGCATTCTCACACTCGGCCGACCACCATGGGAGTGGTCGGCGTGCAAAACAGCCAGACGTTCTGGGAATAGTAGTTAGGCCCGCGGCGATGAGGTTGCCAGAAAAGATCTCAATGGCCTCATCTACCGACCTAAACTCCTCGACTGAGATAGAGAATTCAGTCATTTCCTGAAATGCAGGCCACCGCGCCAGCGCTAAGCACCACTGAGGGGGGCTCTCAGGCGGCAGTTGCCCTGAAAATGATATTTGAATGGAAAAGTGATCACTACCATGGAGGTCATCGACCAACCCCCCAATCAAGATCAGGCTGTGCATCCGAAGAGCACAAAGATAGGTCAAGGCAAGAAAATGAAGCGGTTCTCGGGCAGTGATGCGTAAACTCATCCACGTTTATGACACCTATCTCAAGCTCTTTGATCAGATCGGCAAGGACTTGTCCCCTGGGATTTATGGAGTAATCTCCCCAGAGAGGATGCCTGCCGTTCAGATCTCCAAGCAAGAGATAGGGCCTCGGCAACCGTGCCACGACGCGGCGGAAGTCCTGCGCGTCGAAGTCAGCTGACGGTAGAATGTACGCAGAAATGATAGTATACCTCCTATCCAGGTGCACCTGCACAGCCACTGCCTGAAAAGAGGTATCTAAAGAGAAAGGAATAACGGAGACATCATGCCAGGTGTAAACCACGCATCCCTCAGCCCGGCCATCCCGTGGTGGTGGGGTCGCAAGACCCTTATACCCCGGGAGGGCGGGCAGGGAGCACGCGCCTAGCATGGTCTCCTGCAGAAAAACAGCAAACAGGGAACGGGACGAGACGAGCCTCCACAGCTCCTCCCAGTTGGCCGGGAGTCCACGGCAATTCCATTGAAGAAATATGTCCTCCAGGCCTAGCTCGGAGGAGATGCGGGGGCCCTTCTCGAACAGAAGACCCTCACGGAAATGGCCGTACGCTTCTCGGAGGCAAAACCCCGGGCGCTGTTGGCAGCACAAAGCGCTGAAGGCGCTGTCGCCTTCGAGGACTTATTGGGGGAGGTTGGGCTCTCCATGCGAGTCTTTCCCTCCCTCCGCCTCGAAACCTTAGGCGGGCGTTACGGCTTCGGAGGCGGGGGGCCCTCTTTTCGAGGAACCACCGTCTCCGAGCTAGTCGCTCCACCTCTATGCGTGGGCAAAGGAGCCGAAGCTCTTTTCTTGCTGTCCTCCTTTCGGGGGACAGCTTTAGGAACCCCGGAAGATGGTCTGGTGACAAACTTCAGGGGTGTTGCCTCCTGTGAGTCTAACGACTGGGTGGAGGCGCGTGGCCGTTTCGCCTTACGGTAAACGGTCACTCTGTGGAAACAGGGGGGAGCCCTGGTTTTAGCCGGGACTGGGTATGAACCCTTTTTGCCTCCAGCTTTATCAGGGGAGCGCCCTGGTTGCGTAGAGCCCGCAGAAGGACTCCGAATGGGCGTGGAAACAACCGTGCTTGTTGGCCTGAATAGTTCAGGAGCAAATGGTGCCTTTCTAACTATTGAGGCATACGACGACCCAGGCAGAGCTCAGCACGCCCGGACTAAGTCCTCAGCCTCGCGGAATGAGATTGGATCCTGAGCCTGAACGGCCAGGATTTATTTCTCGCGGAGATAGGCACCACATTGCTTCGAAGAAGCGGGAGTGGCTCTTCACAGTTGACACACTTGGACACACACGATTTAGACTTATCGTGTGCGGCCTTGGAGCAAATTACAGAGAATACGGGTGACCCAGACTTTGCACGTGTACAAGATCGATCCATATGGCCGAAGCGGTGACAGTAATAGCACCGCCGCGGCAGTCGCACGAATGCTTTCACGCGGTAGCGGTACCAACCGGCACGCACCGACTCAGGGAGCTTGTCACAGTCGAACGTGACGAAGAGTGTAGGGATGGGTCTCGAGGCCCCTCCCTGTTTTCTCATCACACGTTCGTCCTTAACGGCACCATGGTCGGCCAGCTCTAAGGTGATGTTCTCAATGGAGTAGTCAACGAGTTCCCTCGCATAAACTACTCCTTTCACAAAGTTCATGGTAGAGTGCGGCGTCACACTCACCGGGGTGCCATGAAGTGTCCGAAGAGCACTTATCATGGCCACCTCAGCGGGATTCGCCGCATTCACCAGAAGGCTCCCGTCCGAGAAACGGGTCACTTTCGGTTTTTTACTAATTGCACTAGCTAATCCTCTCCTCTGATGGATCATGTTGCCCTTGGCCAACATGGTACCATCAGTGGATCGAATAACGAGGAAGCGTTTGAAGCCACGGGCTCGAAAACGCCAGGTAACCTCTAAATGAGGGGCCCCGATGTCATCGAGGCTCTGCCCTGTGCACTTTTGGTCTTAGTCAGGGGCTCCGCAACCGGAGAGGCAGAGGGGCCGGATGTGCGGATCTTGGCTTGGTCGCTTGCCAAAGTGGCAGCAGACCCATCCGTCCCCACTGCCCCCGCGGATGGAGAGGAGCCCCGAGTCTTCTCAGTCTTTTTAGTCTTAGTCTTTTTCTTTTTTAGAGAGGAGGGCGGGGAATGAACCAGCTTCTCACTTTCGCCGGCAGAAGCCCTTAGGCCAGATGGACCGGCCTCAGCCAGGTCTTTCTCCGAAATGAAGAAGGTCCTGGTGGTCGCAGGGGCACCATCCGGAGGAGATCCCTCCCCTCCTTGTACTGCCTCAAAAACCATAGCCATTTGAGGAGGACCTTGCATAGGGGCGGATTATGGTTCGGTATTTGGCGCCGAACCCGGATTCTTCCCCATGGAAGGCTCTACCGTCTGAGGCTGGGTTTCATCAAGGAACATTTCTATCACAGGAGGGGCCTCCAGTTGGCCATCCCCTCCCAGGACATTGCAGGTCCCCTTCGCAGTGTCGCCAGTCTTGTGTGGGGAGGCACAGGCCTTGACCCAGACTAGGTTTAAAATTCTTGCCAGCAGGTCTTTTGAGGGAAGCAACCGAAGGGGCCTGGCTTCCCTCTTCTCCCTAAGGGTGTTTGCCCTACCGAGCCGCTTACACGAGGGGTGGTCGGCAATGGGTTGCCTGCTGGCTTTCTTGGCAGTCCCCTTAGAAAGAAAAGGAGGGACTGCCGCAGGAAATAGGAAGGTGCCCAAAAGCACCTCCAGAGAAGGGGGTGAGGGGTAGTCAGTCCCTTGCACCCGTAGGCGAAGGAGAGGAGTAAGCCTCTTCTTCGGTAAGAAAAATATGGAGGTTCCCCTGCGCAAGCACAGAGGGGGGGGAGGGGACCTCCATTTTTTCGGTGGAGCTGCCCGAGGGCGGCTCCGTTGATAATACAGGGCAAGTTCAGGGGGTTTTTTTG
This sequence comes from Ceratothoa steindachneri, assembly GCA_963969495.1. Lineage (NCBI taxonomy): Eukaryota > Metazoa > Arthropoda > Malacostraca > Isopoda > Cymothoidae > Ceratothoa > Ceratothoa steindachneri. The sequence continues at coordinate 215,417,328 of OZ018317.1, forward strand.
GGGGGGGGGATTGTGCATCATTGGCATGGTGACCCTAAATTTTAGCGGAATGCAATAGCTCATCACCTCTCATAGTTGCCCGCACTGCAAGAGGTGCTTACAGGCCTAGCAGAGCCAGGTGCCGCCATTTAGGACCATGCCTCCCACCTGGTGGCCTGGCAGTCCATCGGCATGGCGGCTCCACCTTGAACATGGCGTAAAAAGATAGAATGTGAAGAGGAGAGGAAAAGGGGATGTAAGGAAGGTATGGGTGGGATGATTATAGGTTATTAAAAAAAAACATCCCGAACGGGAGCTCAGGGGTTAGGGGACGTTGTCCCCTTCCCCCTCAGCCCCGATCCGGGACGGTCGGCTTGAGAAGAAGGTCAGCATCTACCCTGCGAAATTAGAGGCTGACTCGAGAAAGTTGTTGGAGAGGTTGTATGAAAAGCGACGAGGTAGGCGAGAAATCGGGCTATCTTAAGGAAGGAAGAGAGGCTAAGCTGGGGCCGAACGGAGCGCTGGGGCCGGACAGAGCGCTGGGCCCGGACAGAGCGCTGGGGCCGGACGGAGCGCTGGATCCCGTCATCACGGCGGCCAGGATGGCAAATCGCCGCGTCCCTTACGGGGTGTTATGGACAAAACAAACTATTTCCAGTACTAACCTTGGGATTACTTTAGCAATGATATCATTTGAAAGAGAATGTTAACAACATAAGGATTTCAAATTTCGTTAGAATCGGCAGAATAGTTAGGATGTTATTGCAAAAACGAAATAATTCCCAGGCTAAACTTGCGAGGACCTTGGCAATTATACCATTCCAAAGAAAACTTAAAACAACATAAAGGTTTCAAATTCCGTTAGAATAGACCGAATACCTATGATGTTATTGCCAAATAATTTTCCGGCTAACCTTGGGAGGACTTTGGCAATTATACCATTCGAAAGTAAATGTAAAACAACAAAACGGTTTCAGATTTCGTTAGAATCGTCCGAATAGTTACGATGTTATTGGCGAAACGAAATAATTCCCTGACTAAACAAAATAATGCTTTCAAATTCCGCTATAATAGGCCGAATAGTTATGATGTTATTGCCAAATAATTCTCTGGCTAACGTTGGGAGGACTTTGGCAATCATATCATTCGAACGAACATGTAAAACAACATAAGGGTTTCAATTCCGTTAGAATAGGCTGAATAGTTATCATGTTATTGGCAAATAATTCTCCAGCTAACCTTGGGGGGATTTTGAAAATTATATCATTCGAAAGTAAATGCAAAATAACAAAAGGGTTTCAGATTTTGTTAGAATCTCACGATTAGTTATGATGTTATAGCCTAAACAATATAATTCCCGTACTAACATTGGAGAGATCTTAGCAATTATATCATTCGAAAGAGAATGTAAAACAACATAATTGTTTCAAATTTCGTTAGAATCGGCCGAATAGTTACAATGTTATTACCAAAACAAAAAAAGCAAAACGGGGACCGACCGACCGATGACATAGTGAGATGCAGAGTCGTCTGCGACTAAAAATATACATTTGAACTAAAAAATGGCTATTTTTTTCATTTACATGTGCACAAATTGGAATGCATAATTGTCCTAACCCTAATAATACTTAAACATCCAATATTGAGGCTTAGTTACAGAACAGGCACTGCATACAGCAGAAATATCTAGGCATTTAGCAGAAAGATTTATGTAAAGAAGAGATGAATAAAGAGAGGAGTCTTATCTCGACAACGCCAGCAGCTCAACTGACAAATATAAAACACTGGAGAGGGAGAAAGACTTTCGTGCCAAAGTAACCAAATATTTAAATATCTAGTGATCAAGTCCCCTACCTCATGAATTCACTTCTCATATCGCTAAAAGGTATAGATTACCTGCGGTTAAGAACCCCTGGTCTAGATCCATGCAATATTTGGATAGTCTAAATTCTTACAATGTTCGGATATTCTTGATCCATACAATTTTGGGATATTCTAGTATCATAAAATCGTTGAATAGTCTAGAACCATACATTGTCTGGGTAGTCTACATCCATACAATGTGTAGGGAGTCTACATCTATCTATTTTTTTTAGCTAATTCTTTAGAATTTTTGGATTGTCTAGATGTTTGAATATTCTTTATCTATACATTGTTTGGATAGTCTAGATCCATATAATTTTTTAATAATCTACATCAATAAAATATTTGGGTAGTCTAAATCCATACAATATTTGTAGATCCATACAATTTGGGATAGTCTAGATCCATACAATATTTGGATATTTTTTATCTATACAATGTGTGGATAGTCTAGATCTATACATTTTTTGGATAGTCTAGAACATGCAATGCTTGGCAGTGAAAGATAAAGCAGGACATGAAATCTTCGTACTTTGAGCGTTAATCGAGAAACGTTGATTCACAATGTTTTATGTTAAAATTTGTGGTCGTCGTTTATGAACCAAAGGTAGAGATTCACTAAGGTCTGAAGATGCAAATAAAATGTTGGCCTTAAAAATAATATGTACGACTATTATTCGCAAGAATGACATTCAAAGCCCTTCTCTTGCCTAGTTTCATCACTTCTCATTCCAAAAAGAACTCGCACTAGTGACCCTCTCTCAGAGTGCCAGGAAGAGGTGAAAATGTGAGAAAGAGGCACGACCTCGGCACCAAACCATTTCCGTTCACAAATCCGGGATTTGTGCTCCCCCCTCACCTTTACCGTTTGGAGAAAACACATAATCAAGGATGAATACCATACCAGCGCCTGGATGCAGAGACAGAGGAATACCCGCACTGCCACGTGCATGTTGGGACAATGGAATACTTATACAGCCGATAGATGTAGAGACAGGAGTATACCAATACCTCCGCCTGGATGTGGGGGAGAAAGGAATACCCGTATCACCGCCTGAAGTTAATGAAAGAGGAATACCCACATAGCCGCCTCATTTGGTGGAAAAAGCAGTACCCATACCTATGCCCAGATGACGGGACAAAGGAACACCCATGCTCCTCCCTGGATTTGGGGAAAGAGGAATACCCTTACTGCCGCCTGGATTCGGTAAATATGAGTACCCATACTGCCGCCTCGATGTGGAGAACGAGGAATACCATAATTTCGGTGGGATATCGGGACAAAGGAATACCCCTACCGCCGTCTTGGTGTGGAGTAAAAAGAATACACATACCTCGGGCAAAATGTCGGGACAATGGAATACCCATAACACTACCTGGATTGGTGGAAGGATTACCAGAACTGCCGCCTCGACCTGGTAAAAGAGGAATACCCATGCCTCCGCCTCAATGCGAGTAGAGAGGAATACCTATACCGCCCCCTCGATGTAGAGAAAGAGGAATACCCATGCCTTCGCCTCAATTTGAGTAGAGAGGAATACCTATACCACCGTCTCGATGTAAAGAAAGAGGAATACCCATACCTGGATGTCGGAATGTGGGGAAAGAGTAAGACCCATTTCGCTACCTTGATATCGGGAAATAGGAATACCCATACTTCCCCTGAATGATGGAACGACGGAATACCCCTACCACCACCTGGATTCGGCAAAGAGGAATACCCATACCTCGCCCTAGAGCTGAGGAAACAGGAATACACATTTTCATATCTGGATGAGGGAACAAAGTAATACCCATACCGCCGCCTGGATTTGGGGACAGAGGAATACCCATAGCGTCGGTTGGATTTTGAGACAGAGGAATATCCAATCCTCAACTCGGATTTGGGGACAGAGGAATACCCATAGCGTCGGTTGGATTTTGAGACAGAGGAATATCCAATCCTCAACTCGGATTTTGGACAGAGGAATATCACTAGATCCGGCGAATGTCGAGAGAAAGGAATACCCATATCTTTGCATAGATTTAGTGAATCAGTAATATCCATACCGCTACCTGGAAGTGCGAAAAGAAGAATACTCATACCGACACCTGGATGTCGGGAAATAGGAATACCCCAATACCGTCTCGGTGTAGGGAATGGAATACTCATACTTCATCCGGATATTGGGACAGAAGAATACCCATACCTAGGACCGGAAGTTGGGACAAAGTAATATCCTACCACCACATGGATTAGGAGAAAGAGGAATACCCGTTCCTTCGCCTCGATTTGGGGAAAGAGGAACACCCATCCCTCCGCACGGATTTGGGTACAATGGAATACCCATACCGCCACCTGGATGTCGATAAAGAGGAATACCTATACAGTTGTATCGATGTTGGGAAAGAAGAATGCCCTTTCGATTACCTAGGTGTGGCCTCAAATCAATACTCATAACCCCATCAGAAGTAAGAGGAATAGTGTCGTAGAATGACCCTGACATATACGTCACTTCTACCTAATAGGCGTAGTCGCTCAAGGTCAACGCGTGATCTTGATTCTACTCTGGTCATGACAGAGATGGAGGATAGAAGTGAGGGGGAGGGGGGATGAGTGCGACGGATTTTAAATTCCAAAGATTGAGTGCAGTTGGCCGATATTAACTAAAGATGGCTCCGGCTATGAGGTATATAAAAAAGTAGGTACAAAAATAAACTATATTATATACACGGTTATACACAATGAATAGATTAACTGAAATAATAGCAATAGATACTCTATGTATCCAAGGACTGAACGTATCAGCGCTACTGAGTGCGAGCTCTAGGGGAAAGGGTGATTCGAGCCTCTGTACAAACACACACAGAGAGGACTGGCCGGAATAGCCACATACGATTCGTCTCAGCCTGTCTTAGGTTCAAGGCCTTAAGAGATGAAACGGGGGATCTGATGGTTATTCAAGGGGCTTTAACCACGGAGAGTTTAACCTCTAGTAGTAACACTAACTGGGAAGAGTTTTCGTGCCAAACGAAATGTATTGAAACCAAGGTTGGGACAATTAACTGGGGTTCAGATCCTTAGGTAGAATTCTAACTTTCCGCTCGTCGAAAAAAGGAGCGCGGTCGAAAATGGCGTATTTCGTTGTAAAAGGCAGGCATATACTGTCGATGCCCTTTTGGGAATAACAATATATAAGAAACAGCCAGATCCGTTACTGCCTCCGCTAAGGGAAGGGGGGATCTCTCCACGAACCAACACGGCGCTTGAGGGACGGGAGACACTCCCGCGGGAGTTTCTTGATAAGACCATGGAAGACGACCGAAGCGTGCGTTTGAGATTCCAATCCCTCGCTTATCGCAGAAAGCAGTTCGATATTTTGACTGTTCTCACGGTCCTCACTCATGTGGACTGACCTCGAGCCTAACTTCGTGGTTTCGACGGGCCGCCAGGAGCCTCTATTCTCGACATATACCATGACCGCTACCTTTATAAGTGGAGAGTAATATCCATACCTCCGCCCGGATGTTGGGTCATAGGAATACCCATAGCTCTGTCGGGATGTTTGGACAAAGGAATACCCGTACCATCACCTGAATTCGGGCAAAGAGGAATAACTACACTGTCGTGGTGTGACATTACATTATATCAATAGCATATTATATCTATGGGGGAGGGACCAATAACTTAAAGGCGAACGGACAAGGGACGGAACGCCACGAGTTTCGACGCGCGGAACAGCGAGAAAAGAGTGAAACGAGGTCAAGTAATATTTGGGCAATTGCAAAGCTCAAGGTTATTTAAAGAGGCATGTACAAAAATATAATTTTATTTACATAGAAAATAAGAATTAATGGGCAAAATTATATCGGTAAACGAGGGGGAATTGCCGAGTTATGCATCAGACTCTGAAGTTAGAAATTAATGCGTTACAAAAGGAGTATTCAAATGGGAAGGATTAACTTAAATGGGTTGCTGAAGGGGGATAGAGGTTGGCTTACGGAAGATTCCGGGTGAGACGTCAGGGTAAGGCTTCACGGATGTCTTCTGCAGGCAATAAACGTGAGGGCGAGGGCGCTCGGAGCTTCTGAGCGGGAAGTTGACGTGATGACGGTTTTCCAAAGGAGGATGGGGGGAGGTAACGTCCGTTCCAGGAAAGAGTATTTTGGCCACCCGAAACGAGGAGGGAACGCGGAAGGCTTCGACAGGAGTTGATGAGTGGAGTCGGAAAAATCACTCGGTGGCGATCATCAAATGTAATTACCTCACTGGCTGGGGCTAAAACGCACAAAAAGTTCAGCCGTAACTTTGCTTTGTTGTTAGCACCTGACTTGGAACTAGGAAAAACTTCTTGGGTCCGGGTGAGACTCCTCAACTCGGTGTCTCCCACCTGGAAGACGAGCCCTATATATCCGAGGCTCCCCCCACAGGGGTGGGGGAAACAGCGCTACTCTTGAATGGCCTCGAAACTTCATGCCGAGGCGATTCTAACCCGCGTAAAGGTGGTCTGTGGTGGACGCGGTTCGAGGCTACCACTTGTGGATGGGGGGGAGGGGGGGAGAGCTTACCAATTTAAGCCTAACCAAATTCTAGAACCTTTTCCAGCGCATGGACGTCGCTTCCGTGCTGGCAAAGAAATTCCACGTGGAATTCCCCCACACACACCTCTATCTAGGGCTGAAGAAAGTGGAATACCCATTTCCCTATCTAGATGAAGGGACAAAAGAATGCCCTTACCGCTCCTGGATTTGCGAAAGAGGAATACCCGTACCTCTCCCTAGAGGTGAGGAAGGAGGAATATCGTTTTCTTATTTGGATGTCGGGGCAGATGAATATCCATACCTCTGCCCTGAAGTTGCGACAAAGGAATATCCATGCTACCACATTTATTAGGGAAAGAGGAATACCTATAGGGTGACCTCGATGTTGGGACAGAGGAATACCTCTAGGGCCATCTCGATGTTGGGACAGAGGAATACCCAATAACCATACTAGCCGTACCACCTATGCGATGTCCATTTTAAATCTTATCCCGTTGATTTATTAAATTTGTTATAATTCTTTTGTTTATTGAACAATTTATTTATAATTGCCTGTAATGTATTCATAGTTATGTGACTTATATTTCTACATTTCACACAGACTCTCTCGCACGTGGATATTTTGGAAGAGATCTTATCTATATTATGTACTTTACCCTTCGGTACCTGTATATTCTGATAATTTATTTCTATTTTTGACGACAACTCTGATTTGTGTCCTTTCGTTGTACGTGGGCGGAGCGTAGCTTAGTTTTCTTCTAAATATACCATTCTTGTAAAGTAATTTTTTTCTGTATTCCTTGAGAATGAACTGAACAAAGTTCGAAAGTACTTGGAATCTGCTTTAGGGGGTACAAAATCCTGAAACAACTTTATTTGCGATTTTATGTATGTAGTGATAACGGGGTCTAGCGTGAACAAACTAGGGCTAAGGTTGAAATTTGGGAACTCGTTAATGGAGATACATTCTAATATATTTCTCGAAATATAATTACTGCATTTATGACTGGTTTGGCACTGTCCCAGTTAATGCTATAGTTAAGGTTGTACATGTGTAGAAAAAGCGCAGATTGTTGACTGTGATTACCTACATTGGCTTGATGTTGCTTAACCCGGACATCTAGTTCTTTCCCGGTTTGACCTTGAAAATGTCTTTAAGAATAAAGACGAAAGCGCTTGGAATCGTTTTTCACTTTTCCTTTGTGGGTGTATCTGCATATATATATATATATATATATATATATATATATATATATATATATATATATATATATATATATATATATATATATATATATATGTGTGTGTGTGTGTGTGTGTGTGTGTGTGTGTGTGTGTGTGTGAAGGTGGAACGAGGGTAGATGCAGTTAACCGACCTCTGGCAGAAACTCAGAACTCATCATTCCTCAACTCCACTCCCCCGGCGAAATACTAAAAACAGTAAATTATAAAAGAAAGAAAAAATTCTGTGGCATCGACAGTGAAGGGTTAGAAGGGTCGGGTACGGAGGGCGAGTGGGTGTGGAGCGACTCTTTGCAGTGAGACAGAAAAACACAAGTGATAAGTGTGGCGGGTTCAAAAGGATCCTGAGAAAACGTAGACGAACGTGTAAATAGTGAAGCAAGAAAGACGGCCACTGGGTCTGAGATGGTAAATATGGATGAATGGGATGGGGGGGAGTGTTTGGTTGAAAGAGCCCGCAAGGACTGGTGGGGTTAGGCGTGGAGTTGTGGTGTCACCATGAGTGTTCGATATCTTTATGGATGGAGTGCTGAGAGAAGTTCCTATATGAATGTGTGAAAGCTGCCTGTGAATTAGGAATGGCGAAGGATGGGTTCTACATACATTATATGTTGGTATTATGCTAATTCTTCGGCGTGGGTGACAGAGTGAGAAGGACTTGGAAATGTGGATTGAAGTTTTTGGAAGGGTGGCGTGTGAGAGAGTGGGCTAAAAGTGAATGAAGAAAAGTGTGAAGTAATGATGATATATTGGGAGAATAGTGATGATATATTGTGAGAATGGGAAAGGTTGTGATAGTTTCAAGTATCTTGGCTGCATTTTATTGTGTGAATGAGAGTGATACTCATGAAGCGACCGCGAGGTTTAGAATGGTAAAAAATTATGGGTAAGGATTATAGCGTTAGTGAGTGTTAATGTGCCTGGAAGCTGCATGGGAGTATGCTGGTCATCTTTGGTGTGCGAATGGAAGATAAGAGTGAGGAACGACTGGATAAGATGTGTTTATGGTGTGAAGGAGAGTGAGAAAGAGCTTGTAACTGAGATTGTTCTGCGGTGGTGTTGGCGTGTAAGAAGAATGGATGGAAATAGAGAGTTGTGGATATAAGTCAAGAGCAAGTGACAGGGTGTGAGAAGGTTTGGGAGATCATGTTATATATATATATATATATATATATATATATATATATATATATATATATATATATATATATATATATATATATATATGTGTGTGTGTGTGTGTGTGTGTGTGAGAGAGAGAGAGAGAGCTGACTGAGGAAAAGTGGATGATATTGTGTAAGTAATAAGTTTGAATGGAGGGTGTTTGTGAGGGTGCGTTATTAAGAGTTTTCTGCCCAGGTCGGGGCCATGAATGGACGAGATGCTACAGCACACATCACCCTCTATCCTTATGAGAGAGGACTAATTTGAAATGGGGTTGGGGGGGTGGCGTGGAATTGATACGCTCCGACCTCATGTGGTGGGTGTGTGTCGTCGTTATACACGTGTGTGTTCCATATCTACCCGCACACGCCTAATTCCGTACACCGAGGTGTCAAGATGTGGAAAAGGGAAAACATTCCCGCCTCTCTCCAAACGAGGCCACTTTTGCCTTGGCAAAACAGGTGTCCGCGCGGCGTCAGGTGCGGGGTCATAATAAACACGCGCGCGCGCACACACACACACACACATACACACACACGTACATAGTCATAAAGAAAAACACCCCGAATACTAAAGCCCCTCTTCGGCTTACCATTTCTTGCGCCACTCTTCAACCCCACTTGAGGGTCAGTAATCACCCTGCTTTCTCCCATTACATCAATATACATGGGGCTATGAGAGATCATGTTGTGTGTTGCAACATTTCATACGAGGTGGGTTTTTTTCCTTTTGGATTCTTGTCCCAACGGTTACGATCTGATTCATTACGAAACCAACCAAATTCAAGCAACCAAAACCTTTCTAAAAGAATCGAGCAACTTGTTATTTAGGTTTGAATTCTACCCCACTTCCGCATTTAGTTCTGCAACACAACCAACCAATCGGGTAAGCGAACTTTTTTTTTAGCGCCAATTTTCTCATTTTTAGATTCTCTCTTTAATTATTCGAGTTTTTTGGGGGGGGTAACTTTGGACAATTATTATTTTTTTTTTGGTATTTTATGTGTAATTTTAAAAGCTCATTTTAATGCTGATACAGAAGGGCCAGATGTTAGCAATCTAGAGAGCGACGAGGGATCTTGTGCCCTCAACGTTTCCAGGGAGTGAGTGGGTAGGAGCACGCGGACGGACTTCACTAGACACCATAAAAAATGAGGTCACACATAAGCACGGTCCAACTCACATCACCCACCTTTTCGGTGATGACATCACAGGGGCATGTCGTGAGTATGTTTGTTGGGGGAGGGATTGGAAGAGGGGGGGGGGTATTTCTTGTGATCTCTTTCTTTTAGCTTACCGTTTGCCCTTGAAGGGCAGGGAGGTATGATACCCCTATTCCAGGGCATCGATGTTCGGCGCGAGGTCAACAATGCATCGGGTGACTGACATTCCCACTTGCACTACTTTGCATTCGAACCTCTTCGTGCCCACTGCCCAAAAGAGGCTTTTACGTTTAATTCTCTTGCATTCCAGCGGGGAATTAGTCCAGCCCCCTGACCCTGCATTTTCTCAGCAGGGAAATTCACAGGAAATGGGCGGGACAGGGGCACGACAGGGAGAAAATTATTAAAACTTTACATTAGAAATTCCTCCTTCCGAAGGAGACAAAATGTGACCAAATGGAAAAAAAAGACCTCTTCATTCCAAACGGCTGCCCCAACGCACATTCAAAGTTTAATCCGCCTCCTTGCCTCTGAAGCCCACTTTCAAAACTACTCTAAGTCACTCCTTCGCCATCATCCTCGAAGACTTGGGGTAATTTCTTAGCATGTCTTCCTCAAATCTCCTTTACAAGTGTCCGAAATTTGGACGATTTCAACTTCCCTTCATACTGCATCGTATCTCTGACTTCTCTATATTTTAAAACTTTACCCTCTTTCTAAATTTGTCTTATTCTACACACACAGACATACACTTGAACTTGTCGTTTCCTCCTTCCCAATTCATAGTCTCTCCATACCAACATCTACACTGAAATATCTAACCACTTCAATCCATTTCTGTTTCTCTCTACCCCTTTCACCTAACCCACGCATACAACCTACTACCAAGTATTTCATTATGACCTCTCCTTGATTGATCAGGAAATGATGACCAGGATCTTTCCTCAATCCTCTACTCGTTCGATTCTACCACTGCCAATAGCGATGAGCTCTTCCATTGGTTTTAAGGTAGGGCACATCATTTTGTGAAGTTGATACAGGCCAGCCTTATATTCTGGTACTTCTCGATCTTTTGGCAGCATTTAATACTGTCGATCATTATTTCCTGCTTCATCGCCTTCGTGAATTCCTGGGTGTTTGTCGAACCAGCTTTAACGGGTGCCGCTCGTATCTATTGTCCCATACTTAATCTATTCATATCTAGGGGGATATATCTCGGCCGGCAGAGGTGTGTTTTGGCGTTCCACATGGACCACTGCTTAGTCCGCTCCTGTCTTGTATCTAACTACTACTCCTTATTTTTTTATGCATCCCCTTAGGTTTTAATGCCAGGTAGAGGTAATGCGTGCTGATGGAACGCAGATGTACCTCTTCTTCCCATTCTCGTTTGATGAGACTTAGAAATCTTCTCTCTGCTTACGACCTCACTAGCAAATGGCTCTCGAACAGCTTTCTGAAATGTGATCACAACAAAACAAACGTGTTACTGGTGCTTCACTTGGTGCTTCGTTTCCAGTTGCTCGCTTGAGAGTTCCATTTCTTATTGCTTGCTTGGTAGCTCCGTTTCCTATTGCTCGCTTGGTATCTCCGTTTCCTATTGCGAGTTCGGTAGCTCCGTTTCCCTTTTCTCGTTCGGTAGCTCATTTTCCCATTGCTCGCTTGGTAGCTCCTTTTCACATTGCTCGCTGGGTAACTTGGTAGCTCTGTTTCACATTGCTCGCTTGGTAGCTCCTAGTTTTCTTTTTTCCATAATGTTAAAAAAACTGGAGGTCAACTTTGGTAGCCAATTATATTTTAAAGTCCATGTTGCTAATGTTTGCAAATTCTCTCTAGTTTCTCCGTAATCTTAGAAACATCCGTTTCCACTCGGACGGAAATACTTTAGAAATGGCCACGAATGATATAGTTGCCTTAGGTCTTGAGTACTGTAATACTTCTTTCTGAATCACACAGAGGCTTCCACTCTTCTCCTCCTACATCTTAATCAAAGCTTTGCAGAACATCTTCTTCGCACGCAACGTTTCTCTCATACCAACCTCATGCTCCATGAACTGCACCTGCTACCAATTCGATAGAGAATCGCCTTCAAGGTCTTCCTTTTACATATAGAACCCTAAATGCCGCAACTCCCCCTATCATTTTCACTGACACTCACACTAATAATAAGTAATCACCCACCTACTAGTTAGTGAACCTGCCAATCTATACTTCTCTATATTACATACTCTCCTACCCCTTTCCGCAGTTGCTCTCCTATCCACAGTTTCTGATTGGTTGCCCGGTGCACCTTCGTTCTCTTATGAGGCTTAGTCGAGTGGCAGTCTATACTTTGAAGTCCCATCCTTTTGCGAGGGCCGATGGCTAGGGCAAGTATCAGGTAAGGGATGTGCTGGGCCGTCGACTCTGCTCACCTTCTTCCAGTACACATATAAGGGGCCTACGTCGACACCATCCTTTATGGTTAAAGCTCCAGACAATGTTGCCTGAATGGCGGGCCAGGTTGGCAAAGTTCATTAACGCTGGATCGTGGCTAATATAGGTAAATGATCATATTCTGGATTTTCTGATCCTATGAAGGCTTTTCATAGGGAGGTCATAGTATCTACTTTTGAATGAGGCCCCTTTACTTTTCTTTTTTAGTCGCGAGCGATTCTACATCTGACTATGTCGGTTGGTCAGTCCCCGATTTGCTTTTTGTTGTTTATGTAATAACATTATAACTATTCGGCCGATTCTAGCAATATTTAAACCATTATGTTGTTTTACATTCTCTTTCGAATGATATAATTGCCAAAGTCCTCCCGAGGTTAGCCAGGGAATTATTCTGTTTTGCCAATAACATCATAATTATTCGGCCCATTCTAACATTCTAACCAAATTTGAAACCCTTATGGGCAGCACATTCTTTAAATCTAGTTGGGATTGCCAGTGTCAACTGTTGTCTGGATGTTTGCAATTTCTTTGGGCTTGTGCATGAATTATTATGCATATTCAGTTGAATCAACAAAGCGCTGTAAATTACTAACAAAAAGATTGTCACATAAGGAAAATGGTAGAATTCTAACCCTAAAAACATCATCCCCACATTGGGCATTTCCATTCTGAATCCGTGAAAGCACTGCAAATAAATTATTCTAACATCTATGCTATGTTGAATGAAATTGCAGACAATGAAGAAATAAAAGGAGATGCTCGACTTGATGCATCAGTTTTTTGAAGAGAAAATGTGCCTTCTTGAAAACGCATTATGTGTGTTCTTTGGAACAAGATCTTACAGCGATTTCAGAAAGCTAGTACTCTTCTCCAAAGCTCAAATATTGATATCACGATGGCTGTATCATTGTTTCTATCACTTGAAAGTTTTGTTGCTAAACTTCGTGATCATTTGACGAACTGGAGAATGAAGCAAAGCCTCTCAGGGAAAGTGTTCAACAAGTATATGTATCGGCAAAGGTACGAAAGAGAAGACGACGGCGTCAAGCTAATGATTCTGCTGAATCTAAAGCAGGTTTTCAAGGTGCACAAAAATTCCATGTGCAGAGTTTTATTGTCATCATTGACAAGTTACATGCAAGTTTATCTTAACGTCGACAGGCTTATCACCAGATATCTGACAGAGCTGCAGAGCTGAGAGTTGGTGCATCCAGCTTGGTGAAAAAATACTTGGAACCCCACAGGGAGGATGAATTTGTAACTTTATCGTAATTTGTAACCCATCTGAAGTTGGATCGGGATTCTCTTGTCCTTTTGAAATACTTGAAGAAGATTCCAGTTGTAGAGTCAACATTTGCCAATGTTTCAACTGCTGTGCGATTGTTCTTAACATTGCCAGTCAGTCTGTGAAGGTGAACGTTTATTTTCCAAACTCTTTGATAAAAACCCCATTCCGTTCAACAATGACACAAAAGTGACTGAATGTATTATCAGTGATGTCAATTGAGGACATTTGAAAGCATCATTGAACACTTTTCACAGGAAAAAACAAAAAAACGGTCATTGGTGTAGTGCCGTTGGTTGATGTTAGATCCCAAACTTTTCCAAATTCCTCAGCCCGAGAGAAAGGGGCCTATGAACGGATTAGTATGCTATGAACGTGGGCGAAATTCTAAATACAAATCAGTGTGCAATTAAGTTTCAGAGTGCAATTTAGGTTAGCCAATGCTTACGAATAGCTATCTTGGAAGGTTCTGGGGTAATAGAAACGGAGTACAAAATATACTTTACTACTATGAAAAAAATAGATTTACAAAATTAAAAGGGGTTTTAAGAAAGGTATATAAACATAGGATACGTATACGAGTCTCGGCTTCAAAGAGCGACCTGGGCGGTGTCGACAACCAAAAACACTAACGGACAATGACAGATGGGACGCTCAAATGACCTTGAGCGTACGCGAAGCACAAATGACGGAGGCTTAAAAGGGAGGAGGGGAGCTTGTACAAGAGAGTTGCGCGCTGCGGTTACCTCGAAGATTTGGACCGAGGGAGTATTTCTGCCTTGTTAGGGACGGTGTAGAGTCCAAAATAATAGTCTCTTGGCGGAGACTATTAAACGAGATGAACTCAGATCTTGCTTTCGGGTTCAGAATACAGAATCGAGAATTTAACGGGTCACGTTCGGGTAACGGTTCCCCAACGAGTACGGGGTTGACTCTCGCGAGTTCTAGGAGAATACACGAAGCTCGACGGGTTCTGCAAGGGTTCACGCGGAACTAACAGGGACGGGAAGATGGCAGATACTCGCGGATACTCGGGACACAGGCGGTTACTGCTGTCCGAGTCTGGCGTCAGACGTTTTATAGGGGTGGGACGGAGGGGCTTTTCCTGCACCCGAAGGGAGAGGGTTCTAGTTGACAGACGTTTCGCCGGGCGAGGTGGACTTTGCCCGATTCACACCATCACAGGATAATCCCCGGCGGGACCCTTCGTGCTCTTAAGCATATCTCAGGCTTCCGCGAAGTCGGGCCTTCAGCCCATCAGGACCTTTCACTATTTTACGCCTTTGTTAGCGTAGATTAAAAAGGTCGCCCAGGTGTGTCTTCTCTCTGTGAAAGGGGCGACCGCGTGCGTCTTTTTTCTCTCTCTCTCTCTCTGACATGTAGCTATATTTATATATAATTTTTCTGTCTGTATGCTGCGGCTATTTCCCAGTTTAGGAGTGATCGCGAGTTCTTCCCTTATGGTTAAGGACCCATTACTTACTCCTTTCATTAAAAAAAAGGCTATCCATGGCACAGTTGCATGTAATATAAAGCTAGATTGATCACTAGTGTAACAGTGTTCGAGAATGGATAATAATCGTTAGATTGTACTATATGTTTAACTTTCTTGGTGGCATTATGCTTAAGGTGCGCTATGTACTGTATGTAGCCTATGAGGTGTCCCTGCTTCGACCCCCAGACTATTCCCAAATTTAATTTCATGTAATTAATTTCCTTCTATGGTGATTTAATTTTAATTTGTGTGTTGAAGTTAAAAACTAATAGTAGATAATACTGTAAGTCACAGACCTTTTAAAACCTGGAGTGAGCTCAGAATATCGGTCATTTGCATACATGCCCTAAGACCATTTTCAACATTATTTGATGTCACTCGAAAACCAACTTTTTTGCTTTAGGTTTTTCAGTTTTCATATATATATATATATATATATATATATATATATATATATATATATATGTATATATATATATGTATATATATATATGTATATATATATATGTATATATATATATATATATATATATATATATATATATATATATATATATATATATATATATATATATATATATATATATATATATATATATATATATATATATATATATAGACGAAATTATTGGTGGTGATTGGTGTAATAAGAAAAAATGTTAACTATCTAATTTATCAATCTCTGCTACATTGCTGCTGAATGAAAAAAACAACAACAATATATTATTAGGTTTTAACTTCTCATTTGTTTCCATAGATTCTCAGATTATGAATGAACACTAAATATCAGTACAATCAACAATACAAATCATTCTGACTTCCAACACTAATCTGTGTCATTTTGTCAAAGTTCTGGTCACGAGAAACAAATTCACTGTCCTCTTTACGTAACCATGTATTGAATCTTCGTGGCGCTTCTGTAATTTTACATGGCCCAAATTAACACAAGGTTAATACTGAAATTTTCGAAAAACAATGTTAACGTTCCACAAAATGTATCTATTTCTTGAAGCCATTCAGTTTTAGTTTCCTATCAGTGCTCTTGTTGCGAGCTGCATCTGAATCAATTTTGCGTTTAGAAAGCACATTACTGTTTCTTTCTTCGCTGTAGTTAGATGTGAAGACATTGAACAGACTGGCCGCCATTTTGGGGTACAATATTTTCAAGAAGCTGTGACCACTAGCACAGCTTAATGTAGCCAGCTGGTCATCTTCTTCCCCAAGTGCAACAACGACCTTCTGGAAGACCTCCTTAGGGTTATTACACCCAAACAGGGAGTACCGTATTCTTTCCTTTTTCGTGAACCACCTGTATATGTGGCATACATTCCTGGTGAGACAGACAGTTTAATGAGGGGGGCATACTGATAAAACTCGTATGTAGATGGGAATACTAAGAAACAGTACATTGATGAACATAATATGGATACACCAATGGGATGTTTACCGTAAGTTCAAGATACCATAAATTTACTCACTCTGGATAGGAGGTGAAGACCGAAGGAACAGCATTGAGTTTGAGATATTTACGCTGTCGCTCTGTCTTCCGGAATGTTTCATGGTGAAAGTCATCCGGTAAAAAGTGCAACTCACACACGCCAGCATGGTCTGGGTTCCAGCCAGTATCACTGCGTTTTAGCGCAGAGATCCACTTCTTACGGATCTCTTACCTGTCAGACTTGGGGAAGGCAAACACTGAGTGCTTCAGGGTGCTTAGCCACCCGCTGCAATAGCCTCCTTTTCTGTTTTCGTGGGTCTGTACCCAGATCGGCAATTGACGGCAGCACACTTGACCATGCTGAGTTGACCATATCTGCGTGAACATAAAGGTAGTAAAATAACAAAAAATGTATCGTAATCATTATCATAAGTCATAGCAACAATAATGATAATACTGACAATAATAATAATAACAATAATATTATTATTATTATTGAAGAGTGTTAAAATATATAAAATATTCTGCTACGTATCAATTCTCACGACAATAGCGTAAAATGGTGATATTATCGATATTAATACTCCTATGACTATGTTCTAGCTACTACTACTACTACTATTAGCAACAATAGTAGTTCCCCCCCCCTCTACCCCCACACAAGGCATAGACCTCTTAAAACTTCTTTAATATTAAAGCAAAAAGGATGCAGTTTTGGATACAAATATACAAAAATAATGTAAACTTAGCATATCATACGGAGACAGGCGGGCGTGACTTGTGGCTGCACTCACTGATGAACTCAAATTGGGCTTCCCAGCGGCCGGCGGAGCGTTTAAATTCAGTGGGGCCGTTATGCACAGGTGACATCCAAACAATAGCGCCTTGGCCAGTCCAGTGTTAAAGAGGTCTATGTGTAAATACTATATTTTCAATAGCAGTATAACTTGAGAATAAACAAATGAAGACAATTTTTTATAAATATACTGTACCATTAAATCATTCGGATGTTTCAATAAAACACCAAATCGTTCAGATCTTGCATAACTTATTTAAGGGAAGCGGGCCAAAAACTGTGTGTGGAGGAGGGCCCACTTTAAGATAAGTCCGGCCCTGCCCATCTTCTGATCTATTTGATGGTGATTTATAATTTGTACTCCCTTAACTTTACTTAACTCAAATTTCTGGGCATCTTAGTGATTATTAAATATAATTACTACATATTATCCCACAAACCTGTGAAAAATAAAAATAAATGTAATTTTTTTGCAATATATGGGTTATGCACATTTATGGCTAAATACTAGAAAATAGTAAAAATCAAAACTAGGTTAGAATATTATCGTGTATGGTGTTGTTTATGCTAAATGTGTATGTTAGTAGCATTCCCCCATAGTGATATCAGAGCACAAGTTGTAGTTTAAAGAAAAAAATAAAGGGTGGCTTCATAATTTGGTCAAGGGTGTATCTGCTGTAGGTAGCATCTTGTCCGGTCAGGGTTCAATCATTGACGGATGGCCACAAGCAAGCCACCCCCATAAACCACCACCGTGCACACATCATAAATAATATCATTCAATTCCTCCTCAGGGAGTCTTTTGTTTCCAACACTTATCTGCCTAATTGACCCACATTTTACCCAGTTCCCAACACTTTTGTAAGGGAAAGGGACGCTAAGAAGAATACCCCCTTCATTTGTTTCTTGAATTCCTTCCCTCTATCTGTCTTCTAAGTATAACTCCACGTGGAGTAATCTCTGAATCCAAAGAGAAAAAAAATACAGAATTTGAATATCCGTCAGCCGCCTCACAGGTGCAGTTAGTTAAAGTGGGCGTGTTAAAAGCTTTTACCTCGCCGAGGAAGCGCTAATCTCCGTAGTCGGGAAACTGCTAGACAAAAGTTTCCCGCCCACATCGTAAAGGCCATTAAGACTTGGGTCAGGCGACAAACGCTAATCCTTCTGGCTGCCGGAAGTGGTCAGCCAGTCGTTTGAGTCTGCCAAAGAGGAGAAACCAAAAAAATGGCTGTCATATAAATACCTTGGGTTTTCGAATATAGGCAGATTGAGTTTGAGAACCTGTCGCCTTTGATTCCCTAATATTCGCTTATACTATCGAGGTTGGATCTCACTAGGCAGATCCATCTCTTTTGTTAAGGCTTACTCTGTTCAGAGCAAGCTTTGAATCGTTTCGTCCCTGAAGGATTGGCCGGGATTCCTCTCGTCTCATCTGGAACCGCCCTTCAAGGATCTCTATTTTTCTGTGTGAGACTTCGCACCGAGCCACGTCAGAGTCTTGATTTTTGGAGGTTGCACTTCTCTGGAGCAGAGGTGCCATCGTCCGTCTTCAAGGAGGATCGTGAACTCGTCTTCTGCCCCCCCCCCCTCCCCTTCATCCTCGTCACCGTCAGGATATTCGGCCGATAGTCAAGTCCATTGACCGTCTCCATTTCCCCGCGCGACTCGCTGGAGGATTTCCCTTCCTCAAGGTGACCCCATTAAGGTAAAACGACCCTTGCTCGTATCTCCCGTTAATCGACCCACTTTCCGACATATAAATATTCCCTCTTTATAACTGATTTATAGTATCCCATTTAAAAGCTGATTAACGAGTAATTAACGTTACCAGATTGCAAATTAATCTATATTTTGTCCGAATTGTCCTTATGTACATTACCTATATTTCCCGTATGTATATATATGTTAACTAGCGACATTAAAATTATATTTTGGTTTTCACTCTTTAAATATACCCTTAAACTGCAACTTGGTAAACTCATTAAACGCTATCGTCCCCTGTATTAAAATTGCACTCTTATACCTTGTAATCAACGGATTACTGTTACGAAGTGAACGTACTTGTACGTAGCGAAGGGCGCGTACGTACATTAGTGGATATATGTATATATAACTGCATATATACATATTCTCGTGGCTTTTATCTCTTACCTCCCAACCATTAGATGCATATGTGTATATATATATATATATATATATATATATATATATATATATATATATATATATATATATATATATATATATATATATATATACGTATTGTCTAGGGAGGTGATCTATTTCTCGATATATATATATATATATATATATATATATATATATATATATATATATATATATCTTAATAAATTCTGGTGTCAGGTTTAGTTGGGTTAATTGAGGACCCCTTTCGTTTTCAAGACCCTCAGTTGAATTAATAGAAAATTTACCAAGTTGGGTCAAGTTTATTTAGAGATCGGAAAATAATTTTTTTCCCCATTTTTTTATTATTTTATTTTGAGTAATCGGTCTTTTGTGGTGCCCGTGAGGCCATATTTAGTAACAAGCCATTTCTTTGTGTGTGTTTGGGGAGAAAATATTTTAAACTCCCCTCCTTGTAATCCTCGTGACGGATTAAGAGGTCATATATCAGCTACTCGTATAGGAATTAGTATATTTATCATAATTTATTGCTTTTGTCTATGTGTGCGATCACAAGGGTAAGATTTCATTTAGAATTTTGGGGAACTATTGCGAGAGCCCCATTTTCTTTGCCGTAAGATTCCTGAACGCGTTGAGTGGGTAAGGTTCACGTAAGGAAACAAGATGACGTCCTTCGAGAGATTTAGGCAACTGGGTGAGATGCTTGGTCTCTCCGTTAAAGAGCTAGTCACCTATATTCAGGATGAGGAGAGAAACGAAGCAGCAGAGAAGAAAGAACAAAGAGAAGCTGAGGAAAGAAGAAGAGAAGCTGAAGTTGGAAAGAGAAGAAGAGAAGATGAAGAAAGAGAAAGGGCGAGGCACCATGAAAGGGAGTTAAATGGAAATTTAGAAACCCTCTCAGTTAGTTCCATTCCAAGAATGAAGCCCCCCCAGTTCCCCGCTTTAAAGCTCCCAGCATTTAAGGACGATGAGGATTTCAATGCTTAGCTCACTCACTTCGAAAAGATTTTGAAGTAAATCACTGGGATATCCAAACTGATGGAGTCGCCCGACTTTTGCCTCTCCTTAATACTCAGCTGCGAGATATTTTCATTTCGCTACCCGCCGAGGCTACCCTCGACTATTCGACTCTTAAGTCCGAACTCTTGGCTGCGATTAACATGAATCCGGACTTCTACAGGGCAAAGTTTCGTCAGGCAAGTTTGCTACCTGGCCAGACTTACATGACAGACCATGATGAAAAGGTTTTCCAAAACCTACTGGAACAAAACAAAATAAGGATCTTTCCCAACGACGTCAAAATTATAAAGAAGGACATCTTCAAAAAAATAACAAACGGCAAGTGGAAAACTCCCCAAAACAACGAAATAATTAGAAACAAGATAATTTAGACAAAATGGAAAACGAGAGAACCAAACTAAAAATACTACACCTGAATACCGACGGATGGAGAACTAAAGCAATACAATACGGAAATATATATCAACAACAAGCAAAAACTATCACAAAGGCTTGAATACCTGAGAACAAAGAACAAGAACATAACTACATAAATTAAAGGAATTTAGAACAACCTAACATAAATATGGAAGGGAAGCAAACATGAACAGTAATAATACCGAATTTGTAATCGAATTAGAAATTCGTTACCGAAAGGTACCCCAAGCAACAAAATTAAGATTTTGACATAGATAATAAAGAAGACAAAAAACAAAAAGCTTAGAAGCAACCAATAAGAAACAATCCTGAAAGCAATTAGAAGAGCATAAAGAAAAGAAACATCAGAGGAAAGAGATCAGCCAGTATCCTGGCAAATTTAATTTTCTATACTCTCACGCACACTAACACTCACCTCCCCCCCCTTCAATAATGATAATTAAAAAACACAACAAAAAAACAACTCTCATGCTATATTCTAACTATCTCCCCCTTCTTCTCTTACCTACTTGAGAATAACCTAACTATTTGTCGCTCCGATCTAGTTCTCTGGAAAAGGAAAAGGAAAGTTTGAAAACGTGCAGAGATGTCCGGGGTATGGTTTCAGGTTGAAGTTGCACGTTAATTGCCGGTTTCTTCATTTAAATAATGACGGCTTCTCCAATCTGCGATCTTCTGCGGTTTGGGAGTCTCAGGATAATGGAGGTGTCCTTATTCAGCTTTTCACTGGTTAGGGTAGTGCTATGAGAGTGGGCGTGTTTTTCAATCGCGTCATCTTGAAGGTGAGCTGTCAGTCGCCTTGACAGGGTTGTGGAGGTTACGCCGATGTACTTTGAATTGCGGTGTTCGCAGTCACTGACCTAGCACGAATATTCGTACACGACTTTAATCTCCTGGAGTTCGCTCGTCGGAGGGAGACATCTGTTTTTCATGATGCAACTAGTTGTTTTCTTGGTCTTCTAGTATATAATCAGATTTATATCCATATTAGGGTCTGTTGGGGTCATATTACGATGGAGAATGGCTTTGAGAGCCTTTTCGTTTTCACGATAGCTGGTGTTCATATCGGCCTTGTAATAAAGGTTGATATTGTTCTTCTTTTGAGTAGATCGGACGCCGGGACCAGCAGCCAAGTTCATTTTCTCTTATATACTGGCGTCGATGGATTCTTGTGGGTAGCCATTGTTAACGAGAACTCGGGAAACCCTTTTAAGTCCGAGATCAACAGCCATCCACGAGAATGAATGGAAAATTGCTCTGTTAACTAAGGCATTGATAACTGATCCCTTGTTTCGTTCAGGACACTCAGAAGAATCGTTTAAGCAGAAGCCCAAGTTCGTGGCCTTAGCGTATACTTGGGTCACAAATTTAATTTCATGTAATTATTTTCTTTCTATGGTGATTTAATTTTAATTTGTGAGTTGAAGTTAAAAATTAATAGTAGATAATACTGTAAGTCACATACCTCTTAAAACCTGGAGTGAGCTCAGAATATTGGTCAATTGCATACAGGCCCTAAGACTATTTTCAACATTATTTGATGTTACTCGAAAACCAACTTTTTTTCTTTAGGTTTCGTGGATGAAATTTAAACTCGAGTTGTTCTTGAATGTTTCAACTATGCCGTTCACTTGTTCTAGGTTATCAGTATTCAAAATTATGTCATCGATATAGCGCGCGTAGATAGGAGGCTTGGGCGCTATATTGCTTTTGAAAATCTTGTTCTCAACTGAGCCCATGTGAAAAATTGGCAAACAAGACGCCAAGGGGTGACCCCATCTCGACGCCATCGATTTGAACTTACATTTTCCCATCGGGACCGTAGAACGGGGCTTCTTTTGTGCATGTTTGGAGGAGCTGTCGCAATATGTTTTCGGGACTGGTGAGGGGTGTGGTGGAGCCTTCAGTATGGTAAATAGCATTGGTTATCAATTAGATGATTTGATCAACGGGAACATTTGTCAATAGAAATCCTACGTCAATAAAAGCTAGTATGGCTGCTGGTTGAGAAATTTGAAGGATATCTAGAAGAGTTTAAGAGGAGAGCAGCGTGTAGCCTCATGGGATGTAGGGTGCGATAATCGAGTTGAGAAATTTTGCCAGGTGACAAGAAACGTTTGGTGTTTGACTTATGATAGGGCGACGGAGATTTCACAGGTTTATGCGTTTTTAAATTGCCGTAGGCGTAACCCATCCTGAAGTCGCCTTCAATTAAGGGAATCTTCATAGGGTTGGTGGTGGTGTTATTTTTTCTAATGAATTTGTTGAGCTTCGTTTTGAGATCGTAGTATAAAGGCGGTTTGCTCATCATGAGAGGAGTCTGGTCACTAGACTCGTAGCTAAAATTAGTGGGGGTGCTTCAGATTTTTTTTAGCAGTTTTAATATTGTGTAAAAGGAAATAAAGATATAAAAATAAAGTTTATAGATTAACTTGATAAAATTCTAAACAAACCAAAAACAAAATTTCTTTACTTACTAATAGCCTAAATTGTTGCAGTTCAAGCTTGATCTATTTATTTAAAAACGAAACCATTTTTTTTGTTTTAATTTGCACGAAAAGGTTTATCACTATAACATATGATCTATGATCTGTATACATATGGAAACAAGGGCCCCTTTCTTCATTTGGGCCCCGTTCGATGTACAGGCTGTACCCTCCCCTCCCCTCGGTGGCCCTGTTTTGAAGAATAAAAAGAAATAGTGTTTTGTAGAAAATAAATAGCAATAGTTTTGCAGAAGACAACGAACAATAATTCCGCAGAAGACAAAGAACAGTAGTTTGTAAAGCAAAGAACAATGGTCTTGCAGAAGATAAAGAACAATCGTTTTGTAAAGGATAAACAACAATGGTTTTAGAGAAAATAAAAAAAACAATGGGTTTTCATAAGAGAAAGAGCAATGGTTTAGTTGAAGATCGAGAGCAATGATTTTCAGTAGATAAGGACTACTGGTTTTGCAAAAGATAAAGAGCCATGTTTATCAGATAAGAAAGAGCAATTTTTTTCAGAACATAAACAACACTAAATTGGGAAAAGATAAAAAACAATGGTTTTATAGAAGATAAAGAACAATGGTTGAGCAGAAAATACAGACGAGAAAGAGCAATTGTTTTGCATAATATAAACAACAATGATTTCGCAGAAGATAAAAAAAGAACAATGGATTTGCAGAAGGATAGAAAACAGAGGTTTGAAAGAATATAAAGCGCGATTTGTTCAAATAATAAATAGTAATGTTTTATCACATTTTCAATAATAATGGTTTTGAATAATATGAACAAATATTGTTCATAAGAAGATAAGAATAATGATTTTGCAGATGATAAGGAACAATGGCTTTAGAGAAGATAAAGAACAATGTTTTGCAGAAGATAAAGAACAATAGTTTTGCAGAGGATAAAATTACTAGGGTTCTGACCAAGATAAAGAACAATGGTTTTACAGAAAATAAAGAAAAATTGTTTGCAGAAGATAAATCTTAATCCTTTCGCTGAAGATAAAGATCGATGGTTTTTCAGTAGATAAAAACAACGGGTTTGCAAAAGATAAACAGGAATGGTTTGGAATAATATAAAGCACAATAGTTCCACAGAAGATAAAAAATAGTTTAGTAGTAGATAAAGAACAGTGGTTTTGATAATGATAAATTGCCAAGGTTTTTTGAAGATAAAGAACAATAGTTTGCAAACGACAAAGAGAAAGTAAAATGATTTCCAAAGAGAAATAAAAATGATTTCCAAAGAGAAAGAAAAATGATTTTGGTGAAGATAAAAATAACGAATTTGCAGAAAGTTAAAAAAGATCAATGGTTTTTCAGAAGATAAAGAACATTTTCCTTTGTAAAAAGAGAAATAATAAAGTTTTTGAAGATGATAAAGAACAATTGTTTTATATAGATAAAAAAACTATCATTTTAGTGAAGATAGAGAAATATGGTTCTGCATAAGTTAAGGAACAATGGTTTGGGCAAAATAAAAAACACTGTTCAGCAGCAGATAAAGACCATTGATTTTCCTGAAAGATGGTTTTACAGAAAATAAGGAACTATAGTTTTGCCATAAGATAAAGAGAAATGGTTTTGATAACATAAAGAACAATGGTTTTGCAATTTGATGTTGGAGAAGATAAAGTACTCTGGTTCTGCAGAGGATAAAGAATTATTTTTCAGAAGATAAAGAAATATGGTTTGACAAATAAAACAATTCTATGCAGAATATAAAGTATAATAGATTAACAAAAGATAAAAACCCCTGGTTTTGCATAAGATACCGAAAAATGGTTTTGCAGAAGATAAAATTGAATGTTTTTTTATAAAATAAAGAATATTGTTCTACAGAAGATAAATGCCACTGGTTTTCAGGAAATATATACACAAATGGTTTTGTAAAAGATAAAGAGCAATGTTTTTGCCTAACCTAAAGAACAAAGGTTGGGCAGAAATTAAAGACCAGAAGTTTTGCAGAAGATAGAGAACAATCATTTTGCAGGAGATAAAGAACAATGGTTTTGCATAAGAATAAGAACAATGGTATGATTTCGAGGAAGGATAGTGTTCAATGGTTTTACAGAAGATAAGGTACTATGGTTTTGCAGTAGATAAAGAATATGGTTTTGTGCAAGATAAAGAAATATAGTTTTGTAGGAGATAAATAGCAATGTTTTACCTAACATCGAGAACAAAGGTTTTGCAGAAGGTTGAAGAACAATGGTTTTGCAGGATTAAGGGAGTTTTTTTCAGGAGATAAAGAGTAATGTTTTATCAGAAGTTAAAGTACTTTGGTTCGAGAGAGGATAAAGAACAATGGAATTGCAGATGATTTAGAACACTGGTGTTGAGAAGACAAATAAGAATGGTTTTCAAGAAGACAAAAGAGAATTGTTTTGCAAAAGATAAAAACAATGGTTTGCAGAGGATAAAGAACAATGGTTTTGCAGAAGATTAAGAACAATGGTTTTGCAGAGGAAAAGAACAATGGTATTGCAATAAAAAGAAAAATGACTTCGCAGGAGAAAAGAAACCATGGTTTTGCTGAAAATAAAGAGAAATGTTTTTTCACTAGATAAAATCAATGGTTTTGCAAAAGATAAAGAAATATGGTTTGAAAAGAACAATGGTCTTGCATAAGAAAAAGAAAGATGGTTTTACAGATATAAATATCGCTGTTTTTGCAGTAGATAAAAACATTTGGTTTTTAGAATATAAAGATATATTGTTTTGCAAATATAAATGTCAATGGTTTTGACAAAATATAAAGAAAATGGTTCGGCCAAAGATAAGGAACAGTGGATTTGCAGAGTATAAACAACAACGGTTTTGCAGAAGGCTAAAGAACAATAATTTTGCAGAAGGCTAAAGAAGAATAGTTTTTCAAATGATAAAGCACGATGATTTTTCTGAGGATAAAGAACAATGGTGTATATAAGATAAATATCAATGGTTTTGCAGAAGTTAAAGAACATTGGTTTTGTAAAAGATGTATAACGATAAATTTGAAGAAGATAAAGATCACTTATTATTGCAATTGATAAAAATAGGTTTTACAGTAGATAAAGAAATATGATTTGCAGAAGATAAAGAATACTGGTTCACAGTAAATAAAGAAGAATGTTTCTTCAGATGATAATGAATAATGGTCTTGAGGAAGATAAAGAACAATTGTTCTTCAGAAGATCAGGAGCAATGGTTTTGCAGTTGATAAAACAGCGGTTTTTCAGTAGATAAAACAATGGTTTTAAAGATGATAAATCACAATGGTTTTGATGAAAATAAAGAACAATGTTTTTATTGGCGGTAAAAAACATTGGTTCTAAGAAAAGTAAACAACAATGGTTTTGCAGAAGATAAAGAACAATGACTGCATAAGATAAAAAAAGCGTTTGCGGATAATAAAAAGCAATGGTTTTGTATAAGGCAAAAAACAATGGTTTTGAATAAGATAAAGAGAAGTGATTTTACAAAAGATAACGAACAATGTTTTGGAAGAAGTTAAGAATAATTGTTTTGCAGACGAGAAATCACAAGATTATTGCAAAAAATAATGAACAATGGTTTTGAAGAAGAATAAAACACAATGGTGTTGCAGATAATAAAGAGCAATGGTTTTCCAGAAGATAAAGAACACTAGTTTAGAATATAAAGAACAACGGTTTTGCAAAAGATAAGGAACAATGGTTTTGCATACTAAAAAGTGCAATGTTTTTAAAGAACAATGTTTTTCGGAAGATCCATAGCAATGTTTTTGCAGAATATAAAGAGCAATGGATTTGCATCGGTAAAGAGCAATACTTTTGCAGAAGATATGGGTAAGGGTTTTGCATAATATAATGAACATTATTTTTGCAGCATATAAAGATCAATAGTTTTGCAGAATATAACGAGCAATGGCTTTAATGAAAATAAAGAACAATGTTTTTGCTTAATATAAAGAACAGATGTTTTCCGAAGATAAAGAGCAAGTGTTTTGCAGAGGTAAATAACAGTACTTTTACAGAAGATAAGGGGCAATCCTTTTACAAAAGATAAACAGCGATGGTTTGGCAGAAGAATATATCAATGTTTTTGCCAAAGAAAAAGAGCTATGGTTTTTCAGAAGAGAAAAAACAATGGTTTTGCAATAGATAAATGTTTTGGCTTAATATAAAGAACAGATGTTTTCCAAAGATAAAGAGCAAGTGTTTTGCAGAGGTAAATAACAGTACTTTTACAGAAGATAAGGGGCAATCCTTTTACAAAAGATAAACAGCGATGGTTTGGCAGAAGAATATATTAATGTTTTTGCCAAAGAAAAAGAGCTATGGTTTTTCAGAAGAGAAAAAACAATGGTTTTGCAATAGATAAATAGATTTATTTTAGATTTATTTTGCAGCAGTGATAAAATCAAATGGTTGGCAGCAGATAAAGGGCAATGGCGTGGTAGAAGATGAAGATCAGTGGTTTTGCAAAAGATTAAGAGCAATTGTTTTGCAGAAAATAGAGCAGCAATGCTTTGGCAGAACATAAAGAGAAATTGTCTTTCAGAAGATAAAGAGCAATGGCTTTTATTCTTTAGTATCGGGGAGAAGGTCGCTAGGCACTCACCCCTTCCTGCTCCTCCAACACCCCAAGGAGACCCCTCTTTCGGGTACTGCGGCCCATCAGATACACTTTAAAGCCCTCCAACTTTACCACTTTGACCGATTATCCTGGATAATTGAGTCATTCCCGGATGCTGGGTACATCCACGATGTTGAGGTATTATGTGGTGAAGAAGGAAGTCCAGAATGCGGCGAGTATAGGATGCGGGGCTATTCCAGGATTCTGGATATATTCCAAGGATGTCGGGTCCTTCTCATTCAGCTTCTCTTAGCCCCCCTCTTCCTTCCTTCGTCAGTTAACAGCAGCACCTTCCCTTGCGTTCCCTCCAAATTGGGTGTCCTGGAAGAAGTTCACTTGGGGGGCACAAATACTCCAACATATGTACTCGACACCCTCTTTTCGGGGTTGGAGTGAGAGGGCCGACTGCGGTCAATGGGATTTTTTCGACCTCTGCTCATTGTGCAAATCTCACGTTGTCTCCTTGTTTTATCTTTCCACTGCCTCCATTCGAGCCCCGCGCGCCCCACCTTTCATAGCGGCGTGGAGAAAGTAGAGGGAGGGCGAATCGGAATAGAGGGAGGGGCGTTCGAGTGACCTTGCCAAACACCCCGGGATTCAAAATGCACTTTTTAACACAGAGGTCATCCACAAAGCAGGTCCAAATCACCAATACCACCCAAATAAAAAAAAACAAAACAGCATTTCATTGAACGGTGGCCTCGCAGCAAGCATAAATGTACAAAAAGAGTGGGAATTTAACACAACTTGCAAGTAACTTCATTGCGACAACGTACGTTCGCTCTACACTCGCATGACCAGCTTGGGACTGATAAGAAACTATATAAAAATCGGTTAACTATTGATTTTGGGAATAATAGATGGAACTGTCAGAGAAAATTAAAAATCCAAACATTTCACCTATTTTTAATCATCTTGTGGTGGCCCTTGCGTGAGCTTAATGCACCAGAATATTGAAAGACCCGAGATTAGATTGCCTCACAGCGTCTCCACAACAAAGTTTTCAGAACAAAAGAATAGTTGTTTCCCTTTGCGAAAATATAAATTATATTCATTGATAACAGAGCCAAAGCTATCGATAAAATTTAAGGAATGTGTTGTTGTAACTATTCCCCCCCCTCTCTCCCTCTCTCTCTAGCGTGTAAATGTTTGCTCCTGGAAATAGAAGATTGTTTAGTACTTCGTACTCACGGCATCATTTTGAAGCAGATAGGACCGACACGTCCCCCTTATTGAATACATGGTGAATTAATACATACACGAGATTATTATAACGCCACGGTGAGAAAACCTTTCCTCAGTCTTCCCTTAAATTATTTATCTTATATACACACAAGATTGTATACAAAGTTTTGACCCGTGAATGAAAGCAGTTGTTTTTGGTTTTAATGAATATATAACGCTATGGCAGACTATGTGGTCTCCATGGCAACGAAATTTATGTTGTTTCATTTTGTGCTACGCCTTAGACTAGGCACTGCCTATTGACTCACTGTGAAGATGATTTATGTCTAGTTTTCTTGAATAAATAACATTTATCTATCATAAAGGTTGGGTTAATTTATAATTTAATATTTTTAGGAGGGTGGGTATTTAATTGATAAAAGGGCACTCCTTTATTGTGCGGCCTCCCGGCCCCAATTCTCGCAAGATCTGCGACAAATTTTCGCTTCATCTATTTTCACCTTTTCTTTCCAAATCGCCCATTACCCAACTTAAAGTAGGAGATGCCCCCGGCTCAAAGCTATTACCTCCTCAATGAGAATCATTCCTAAAATGACTTTAAAACAAATGGAATCTAGAGGGGGAGAAACACACTTGTGGAGCTGGAGGAGGATACAAATATTTGGATTGTTTTCAAGAAAATTAAATAAAAAATATCAATTCAAAATAATGAGTAATTGGTAGCATTAAGCACAAAATCGTAAGCAACATAAAATAAACGGAGGTAGGAAGGGGGGAGATGGTAGAGAGATTAGAGTGAGAGAGGAGTGAGATAGAAGAGGGAAAGGAGGGAAAGGCGAGAGATA